>CM037157.1:10717191-11290629 GCA_020921065.1 Vaccinium darrowii
CCCCCCCCCCCCCCCCCCCCCCCCCCCCCCCCCCCCCCCCCCCCCCCCCCCCCCCCCCCCCCCCCCCCCCCCCCCCCCCCCCCCCCCCCCCCCCCCCCGCCCCCCCCCCCTCCCCCCCCCCCCCCCCCCCCCCACCCACTTGCCGTCCGAAATTCCCTTTTCTTTTTTTTTTTTTTCAAATTTTAATAAATTCATTTTACTATAACTTGATTATTAATATTAATTTATTACTTTATTTCTTTTATTTAGTTAACTCATTTCTTTATATTAATTCATTTAATTATTTAATTCATTTATTTTATTTAGTTTTTTATTTAATTCATTTCTTTTATTTAAATATTTATTTATATCTTTTATTAATATCTTTTTTCTCTTCTATCTTTTTACAAATCTCGAATATGTTATTTCTCTTTTTGAATTATTTAACATCTTGTTTTTCTAATATGTAATATGTTTACTTTATTTTTTAATTACTTTATTTTTGTTTTACTTAATTGATTACTTTGATCCTGGCCCCCCCAATGCCTTGCCACGTGTTCGTTATCAAACATATCTTTGATCCTGGCCCCCCCAATGCCTTGCCACGTGACATTTCTTTGATCATGGCCCCCCCCCCCAATGCCTTGCCACGTGTTCGTTATCAGACATATCTTTGATCCTGGCCCCCCCAATGCCTTGCCACGTGTTCGTTATCAGACTTTTATTTGACCATGGCCCCCCCAATGCCTTGCCACGTGTTCGTTATCAGACATTTCTTTGATCATGGCCCCCCCCCCAATGCCTTGCCACGTGTTCGTTATCAGACATATCTTTGATCCTGGCCCCCCCCAATGCCTTGCCACGTGTTCGTTATCAAATGTCAAAGCTGATGGTCATTGTGGATTCAGGGCGATAGCCGCGCAATTCTATGGCAGTGAGGAGGGCTGGGCTCAAGTGCGACATGATCTTATCGAAGAAATTAATCAGAATAGATATCTCTACGATGCGGTTTATCAAGAACAAAATAGGGCAGATGAGCTGCTAGAGTCACTGAGCTGTTGGATGCCTACAGCTCCAGATACAAATTGGATGGACTGTATGAGTTTGGGGATAGTCATCGCATCACGGTACAACATTGTACTACACACATTTGACGCGAATGCTGGAGGTTGTTTTACTCACTTGCCCTTGAGATCTGGTCCAGTTCCAGTCCGACGCGAATGCTATTGCCCGTATTAACAATCACTTTGTACAACTTTTTTTGCGCCCCAATCACCCTGTACCACCCATCCCAATGTGGTGGTGGGAGAATGCATCGGATGAAGCTAAAGGATGGGCTTTAAGTTATTACACACGTCTTAATTTGTGGTTCGAGGTACTGGGTGTCGTGCCGGGACCACAATTTGGAGGCAATATTGATTAGGGCTGACCACTTGTCAACGTGATTGTAATATTTATTCACTTTAAAACGTTATTGTAATATTTATTTACTTTTAAGTGTGATTGTAATATTATTCACTTTTACAAATTTTTCTTTTAAATTATTCTTTGTTAAGACAATTAATTAACTAAATAAAATAATATAAAGTTTCTAAATATAAAGTCAAATTTAAATGTAAATTTAAGAAAATAATTTACTTGCAAATTTAATTTGAATAAACCAAATTAAATGAGTAAATGAGTAATTAAATAAATAAAGTTTAGTAAATGAAATTATTAAAATTCGAAAAAAAAAAAAAACAAAAAAAACAAAAAAAGGAAGTGGGCCGAAAAAGGGAAAAAGGGGGGGGGGGGGGGGGCATTTTTGGGAGAGGGAGGAGTGGGGCCCGGGGGTGCAAGTGGGAGGGGGGTGTGCAAAGCACCTCTCTTTGGGGACTGAACCACCAGGTAGCTGGGCGGGATTAGATGGCTAGGCGAGATTGATAGGAAATTAGGTGGCTAGGCAGAATTATCGGAGAATTAGACGGCTAGCGTTTAACCGAGGTTAGATAGTTAATTTTACAAATCTAAGGGGTTACATGGTGGGTAATATACTAATCGAAACCTAAATCTATGTAAATATGACACACACACAGACAACATATTGTGAAATTACGCGTAATAGGCTCTATTATCTCTATTTTGATGTTATTGTACACCCTTTGCTAACGTTACGTTAAAATTGATATTGTTCTATATGCTGACTAAATGCTATGGATATTTGATACGTTGATCGAGTGGTCCTACGAGATCCTAACCCAGTAGCTAGGAATAAGCCAAAGGAGGCTTGGCTTAGAGGTAGCCGTGAATAATCCAAAAAGGAGGCTTGGCTCAAAGTGGGTGAGGTCGTTGACTGGTCATGTACTAAAAAGTACCAAGTATGTGGTTTAGTTAGATAGATAGTTCATATTGAATTCATTGCTCATGTTTATCATTCTCTCCTTTGTCGAGCATTTGCATTCTTTCATATTGTGTACTTTCCGGCTTAATCTATTTTTCAGGATAGCTTTGACAGCGAAAAGTATGATAGGATTGGCTATTCGGAGTCATCGGATCGAATTCGTATTCATGGAATTTGTAAAAGAACTTAATTTGTACTTTTATTTTTATATGAAAATGTCTATATTTTTTTTTGTATAAAAGAAAGGTTTTTGTAACGGCTATGCAGTTCATTTATTTTTTATGGCTCTAAAAATTAGGGTTTCACATTAATGTACCACTGGACCCACGAGAAATTAACTGTAACCTCATAAATATATAGACCGTGACTCGATACTATATTATAGACTACCCTTTTATCACCAAAAATTTATACGGCGTAATCATGCAATGCCATTACTTAGGTTCTCGTATCCTGATAATCTATCAATCATAATCTTTCCATTCTCCCATATCAACTAGCTAACCTCCATTCATGATCCTGAGACTCTGAGGGATGGCCTTCTGAGGGCTCATCAAACACCATAAAAAACCACCATTCCAATAATCCACTGTCATCATTTCAATTATCCATTAACTTAATGACTAGGTGATTTCTATGTAACACCAACCCAGGAACTTAGTTGTCCATTCTAACAATTCAATATTTTCATGGTAAATGTGACATAACAAGCAAAGCAAAACGATAACGATATTTCAAAGGTTCACACAATCACATAATTTAATCCATAGCGGTCCATATAAGACTCTCCGGGTGTTGACACGTAAATTCATAATTCATAAATAGTTAATTTTCTAATTTAAAGGGCTTAAGTATAATTAAATAAACTATAAGTGTCTAAAGGGAAATTTTAAAAACTATAGGGCTGGTTATGTAATTTTGCTGAAGTACATTGGTAACGTAGTAATTTAGTAAGTCTAGGATGGTTTTAGTAATTTTATGACTAGAGACATAATAATAATAATAATAATAATAATAATAATAATAATAATAATAATAATAATAATAATAATAATAATAATAATAATAATAATAATAATAATAATAATAATAGTAATAATAGTAATAATAATAATAATAATAATAATAATAAGTGCAAGAGCAATTTGGTAATTTAACAAATGTTGAGGGTGATTTAGTCAAATATCATTTTTAAAGAGGGTACTCATGTAATTTTATTATTACTAAATCATTTTGTTGATTTTTAACAGGTATAGATCTATTTATACATTATAAATCGTTAAGGGTAAATTGCTAGTTTTGCTAAGGGAAAGGGTATTTTAGTAATTCACAATTAATATAAATGCTAATAAGATTAAGTCCACAAGAATCTAGGTGTACATATATGATTTTTCAATAAGTTAGTATCATTTTGGATATTCATATTAATAACTAGTTTCTTTCTTTTAAATGTGCTTTATAAATGAATGCATACATTTTTCAACATACTAACTAATATTATCACATAATAAAGTCCTAATAGCTGTAACGCCCCCAAAATTTGGGTGCATTAATTAATATTACAAACCTTAATAAAGTTTAATCTCAAACTTTAATACAAGTAATAATGTCTCCAATTACTACATAAATAACAAACGGGGTGGTTCTAGGTCGTCGTCTATCCCTGCGCCGGGTCATTCCCCACTCCGGCAGCACTGCCTGCTCCATAGGACTAGTCTCCATGGTATTGGTCCTGTCCATCTAGATAATCTGACATAATACGTCCGAGTCGCACAGGCAACATCATGGTATTACGCCAGGGTTACACGAGTGCAACACCGTGAGCAAAGCCCAGTAGTTCATTATGCTAAACTTCTAAGTAGCAATTCTAGAACAATAAGTTCAAAAATAGTATATGTAACTTATAAGCAGTAAAACCATGCAATGCACCATGCGTGCCTATACAAATCAGAGTAAATATGCGCAGGAGACAGTATCTCAATTCAGTATCTCAAAACTGTGCCACGTGTCATCTTCCCAAAATAATTTCTCATTCAGTTTCTCATACTTTACTCGTTCATCATTAGTTTTCCCAAAAGAAAATATCGATTTTCTCGTAGCAGTGCCTCTTTCAGCATTCTTCTTCAAATTTCATATATCTCCCACCACTCGAAAGTTATTGGTCCGTGTATGCCTCCTTTTAGCTGACGGTACCAACCTTTCCGCTCGAGGTCCCAGTTATCGTGCATCACCAAACTTAACAGCCTGTTTGCACGGTCCGTCCACCCCGCGACTCACACGACACAGTCCCGGCCGCTTTGCATCACCGAACTTAACAGCCTGTTTGCAAAGTCCGTTCACCGTGTGTTGTGCATGCTTAGCCCAAACATCCAAGTTCTCTCCGCGAATCGGAAGTGGCGCTCTCGCTGCACTACCGCATCAAAACTGTTCCTCCAAGTTCTCTCCGCGAACTTGAGGTGGCATCCAAATCTCATCTTATCTCATTTCATTTCATTTCTCAAAAAAAAATTTTAAAAAAAATTTCATTTCTCATTTCAAAACTCATTTACATTCTCATCTCTATTTTCTCGTCAATAGTTATTCAATTAATGAAACCCCGTGTCGTAACGTTTCGTGTACGTGCTCATTATCTCATGCTCAAATCATGCCCATGCAATATTCCATAATTTCTTTCAAAAACTCATGTTTCCCAATTAAACATTTCCCACATAAAATCATACATATTAATACACCAACTTTCTCAAAAATGATATTTTCCCAATAAAAATCTTCTCACATAAAATCATGCAATTAATATTTCCTCAAAAATCATTTCACTTAAAATCATGCACTTTAATGCACCAACTCTTCCCAAAATAATATTTCTTAATTTCTCTCAAACTTTATTCCTCATCAAAATTCTCATTTCTCCCTTTTCCTTTGTAAAACTATTTTATTTCTTTTTAAAGAAATAAATTAATCAACTAGCTTTCTCTAAAATAAGTTACACGAAATTTCTTTTCTAGAAATTCTTGCCAAAAATATATTTAACTCAACTAGTTATGAACTCTCTAGAAAATATTTTATCTCTCCAAAAATATACCCTTTATATTCCTAGAAAAACTTTTTCTCAAATAAAAAGAAAACAAATTTTTTATTTTATTTTATTTTTCTAGTAACATCGCCACTTTCTTTCTAGAAAAATTTTGAGACAACTCCATTCACCCCTCTTTCTTTTTTATCAAAATCCATAAAATATACTTCACAATAAATTATTAAAAACATTTCTAGAAAAACATTTATAAACTCACTCTTCACATTTATCTAGTAAAAACTCCATACTTTCTTACAAAAATTTCCATAAAATAATAGATATTTCTTTCTAGTAAGAAACAAATCCCTCATTAAATAGGGTTAATCTACTTATTAAAAAAAAATCATCTTAAGCAACAACCAATGATTTAATCATCATTAATTAATTAGTTTCTTCCAAGAAATATCAACATAATAATACTAGAACTTTGTCTAGAAGAAGACACATCTTCTATTCATTACTAATCAACTTCTAATCACTAGATCTCACTAATCCCACTTCTAATTCATGAAGAACTATTCTAATTAAAACCTCATTACACTCTTGTTAATCTTTCTACATGAAATCCTCTCACTTAAACACTAAGTAACATGCTTAGTAACTTAATTCATGCACTAATTAACCCAATCAAGCTTAAAATCCATACTTAGAAAAGTAATTAGAACATCATAATAAAACTAGAAATGACTAATTAGAAAGTTAGTTCAGTAAACTACCTTAGTTTCCGGGTGTAAACCGGAAGCCGAAAAGCAATCCTTTGGTGTAGAACCTCTTAAATCTCCCTCACTTACTTACTAATTAACTTAGTAAGTAGCTAATTAGTACCCTAATAAGTTGACTAAAAGGTGGTAGAAGTGGTTGGTAGTTGGTTGGGAATATAGAGACATACAAATGTGGAAAGCATAAGGTGGTCCAAGGAACAAAAGGTGGCCTATTTATAGACAAAACAATGCTCCTCTCTCCTCCCTCAAACTCACGGCACACACACACATACCCCCTTGGCCGAACTACTCCATTTGGGAGTGTTAAATGTGTGCTTTGAATTGGCATGTGAATGCAATAAATGGCTAAGGGGTAGCCTTAATGGGCTATTAGTAGAGGGAATATTCTTCCCTAAAACATGGAAGCATGTTTCATGGAGACTTGGAGTGCAAGGTCTAGCATAAATAGGTCTAGGTTGTGTAAATTGTACTCAAATGCATGTATTGTGGGTATGTATAGGTCACTCCAAAAATAACAAGGCTTGTTCTAACTAGTTTTGGGTACAAAACCTTAGCTTAGGAAGCTTCCCTCAAGCATCACTTACTTGCACAAGTGTATAAGCATTAAATCTAGCATGTGCAAAGTACACATTCATGTACACACACACACTACTCTCTCTCTCTACCGATCTCTCTCTCTCTCTCGGCATCTCTCTCTCTCTCTCTCTCTCTCCCCCGTGGCTCTCTCTCTCTCTCTCTCTCTAACTTGGTCGAACACACCAAGTTCCAATGTGAGGAGGTGACATGACCATGGTGTACCGAGGTAGTGTGGACAGTCGATTTCCACCGGTTGATTTTGATTTGAAAATAGAGTCGCCACCCGGGTTTTTGGAATATGGTTTAGGACCCGAGAAACCAATTTGAAAGTGATTGAGAAAATGATTTATAAAACAATTTGAAAACCAGAGATTCGTTTCGGATTCGGGAGCCAGGTTACGAACGGGGAAGGGTTTTAAGGCACCCCGTTCGCCCGATTTAAAATCGGTCTTTACTAAACATTTGTGGGATTTTTAGAAATATTTTAGAGCCAAACTTTAACAGATAAACATTTGAATTATGCAAAGCAGACGATAATAATGAAAAGCAAGCAATTAGTATGTAAATAACAGTAAATGTACAAAAATTCGAAGTTTAAGCTGTTCATGCAAGACACTGATCAAAATTTTGATTTTTGCCAGAAAAGTGTGCCGTGCGGTACACTAGGAGTACCGTGCGGTACAGAAAGTGTGCCGTGCGGCACTGTTTATCAACCCAACGGTCAAATTTTTCAAAAGGGTACTGTACAACATTCCAAGTATGCCGTGTGGCACAGAAGGAGTGCCGTGCGGCACTGTTCATTGCACAAACAGCTCAAACTTTAGTTCTTCGATATAATTGGATAAAAGCACACACAAGGCATGGAATATGACTAAAAATAAACCACTTTAAAGAAGAAGACAGTATGCTCGAATAAAGGATGTTCCTCCTCATTAAACCGCTCCGTACGAGGCGATATTTTCACCGTACGATGCGACCGGGAGGTGCGAATTCAAATTAGTTTTAATATGTGATGGGCATACCAAGCTGTGGAAGTGATATTGGAGATCACCCCATACTCGGTACTCCTCCCCTCAGAGTGCCAAACTTAAGAAATTCGGCGAAACGGGTTTATACCTCGGTTTTGAAATTCTCGGATTGAGCTTCTCTCTAGAACTTCTGAATATAGTTTGAGCTTCCCTTGAACTTCAACTTCACAGTAGAGTAGTAACGAGGAGGATTGAAGGCTTTGATTTGGGCAATCTAGAAATGGCTACCTCACGGTTTTGGAACCAAAAACAGGGGATTGCGTTTTTGAATGAGATTTGCTTTAGAGAGGATTCGGTTGAGTTCCGGGAGATTAGAGGTTGTGATGAGGATGATTGACAGTAGGGGTGATGTTCAAGAGTGAGGTTTCATGGTTTCTTCACAAAAATTTTTTTCAATGAATTTTTTCGGTCTCTATTTCCGTCGGAACCAATCGGCATTTATAGGGGACGAGTGAACTTGATCTCCAAGTTTTCTTCCTCTCCACACAAAGGAATAATGGCTATGTGGTAGGCCTCCCTCTTCACACGAAATCATCATGAGCAGAGAAGCCAAAATCGTCAACATTTGAGCTGCTGGGAACTCTGCAAAAGCTGTTTGACAAGTGACAGTGCCGTACGGCACACAGACTGTGCCGTGCGGTACACCTAACCGCCAAAATTCAAAAAGTTGCTTGGGCTGTGCCGTGCGTGAGAGATGAGTATCGTGCGGTACTGTTGACTGAGTTGACTTGGATGAATTTTAATCCGAGAGTTCTTCCGGGCATTTCCTTTCATCATCGGGGATTAAAAATGTACGAGAGTCTCATTTTGGGGTGTCTACAGTTGCCCCTCTTTGACGAGGCTTACAATCATCGTGTGATGGAAGTTGCATCAAAGATAGAAGACACCCCTCGATGTGGACATCCTCGTATAAAAACAAGCAGATATGATGTATGTGGTCGTGCTTGTAAGAGCTGCCTACGTACCCCATTGTAGGGATCAGACCAGCGTAGTTCATTGGGGTTAATATGCAAAAAATAGTGATTTATACCAGATTCGTAGAGGACATACCTTGATCGTTTACTCTGTTTTTCAACGAGGGAAAAACGAATGATGTGCTGAATGCCGTCGTTAATGCCAGAGAGGACTTATGAAACTAGTCGGTGGAAACTATATTGTGCTGATAAAACTTGACGTTAATGCCGTAGAGGACTTACGAAACCAGTCGGTGGAAACTATATTGTGCTGATAAAACTTGACGTTAATGCCGTAGAGGACTTACGAAACCACGTTGTGCTGACAGAACTTGATGTTAATGCCGTAGAGGACTTATAGAACCAGTCGGTGTTTGATAAAACTTGACGTTTATGCCTTTGAGGACTTACGAAACCATTGGTGTTGATAAAGTTTGATGTTAATGCCATAGAGGACTTACGAAACCATTGAAAACTGCTGTTTATGCCGTTGAGGACTTATAGAACCAGAAAACCGTTGTTAATGCCGTTGAGGACTTTATGAAACCGGCCAGTGCTTGAGAAGTGGTTGTGATAGAACCATCAAGTGGGGTTCTTCATGAAGTCGTTTGATAATTGGTGACAAACCTATACCGTGTGGTTGAGCATAAGTCTCACGTAGCAAATTCTGTACCGTGCGGCATACCATGTGTGCCGTGCGGTAGAGTGGGTGTGCCGCACGGCACAAGAGGTTTTTATAACCGCCCGAAATGTTTGGTTTTCCCCACTGTCGACACATTCAAATTTTAGTCGGTTATTTTAAGAGAGTAGAAGTCTGAAAACCATATTCCCCTTTATTCTTCTCCTTCTTCCCTATTTCTCCCAAATTTCTTCAATCTTCCAACACACTCTCAACATTTCTCGTCCGAGATACATTATCCATGGCTGATTCCGGCGAAACACCGATTGATCCTAGCATGTCCGCCACCGATTCTACATCGTCGGCGTACGGGGAAGGCAGTACCGCCTCCGGCGAGTCCGGGAGTGATTCGCTTATGGATATTCCGGCTGATGTTGGCCCAATCGTTATAGACCCGGTTCACGAGGCATCTCGTACGGCATCAAGCGGGGCCGAAATGACGTCATCTGTGCCGGAACTAGTGCCGCCGGGAGTTGGTGAGGTTCATATGGGTGAGGCCTTGACTCCGATGGAGGTACGGGAGACCACAAGTGCTAGCGGTGATCATGCTATTGAAGATCAGGGCACCGTGCGGCACACTGAGAGTGCCGTTGGTGATGTTAGGAGTCCTGTGGCCGAGGATCCGAGTACCGTACGACCCACTGAGAGTGCCGTGGCTATGGGCGAGAGTACTGCTGGTGGTGATGATTCTGTTGGTGGTGATTAGAGTGCTGCACAGCATACCGAGAGTACCGTGCGTGACACTGAGGGTGCTGTGGGTGGTGATCAGAGTACCACAGCTACCCATGAGGGTCCAGAGGCTATGGAGATTGATCCTTCAGGTACGGGTGCTTCACCTTCTGATATTGCGATGAGCCTCAGTGGGATTGATGTTGTTGTAGAGAGAGCTCGTACTCAGGAGGGTGGGTCTCAGACTGAGGGCATTCCAAGTGATATTCTGGAGGCTACTCTTGTGACTGAGATTGCTGTAGGTGGCGAGGATGTTGCGACTGATATACCGGTGATTCGGGGAGGTACTATTGATAGAGAGGTTCTGGTGGAGGATGTTGCTGACGAGAGTAGTACTGAGAGTGATGAGACACCACTGGTGAGGCGGATTGCTCCTGGTCCTTGCTATTGCCATTGGTACTGCTAGAGTGCCGGAGGAGAGTACTGAGAGAGACAGAGGTTTTAGCGCCTCCTTTGTTTACACCTGCAGTTGGTTCTTCCCGTGGATCTGGTTTGACTTTGGCAGATACTTTGGAGGGAGCGAGAGATGAGGACATAGCAGCGACTTTATAGGAGTTTCCTCGGTTTGAGAATGTCCTGGTTCAGGAGGGTATGGCATCCATTGTCAGGGATGCTGAGCAGGAGGAGAGACAGAGAGAGGCTGAGATAGCTGCAGGGGAGGAGCGTTTGACTATAGTCCGGGAGGTTGAGTTGGCCTTGGAGCTCCTAGTTCCCTTTACGCCTGCCACTTATGTTCCGCGGGTCCACTTCTTCGTCCCTCAGGGCTTGTGACACATATACCCCTTTGCTGCCGGTGTACTTGGATACGAATGTGATTCGTGACCGCTCGTCCCATATTGCTTATAAAAACCCCTTGGTATGTATTTTGTTTATTCTTTGCTGTCCGTACCTGTTTGTTGTACATTCCTTTTGACAATGACTGATTGAGATTGCATTATGCCTTGGTTTTACAGACTCAGAGATCCATGGGCGGTTATGGTGGTTCTGCGAGTTCCCTGGCATATTACCGTGCTTTGCCATCGAGAGTGAGGGCCTTGGTTGATGCTTCTGGGTTCACCATCTTTATTCGGCTTTTGACAGTGACGAGGACAGATCGCAAGCTGATACGAGCCCTGGTGGAGAGGTGGTGGGATACCACCAATACCTTCCACTTCAGATTCGGGGAGATGACCATCACTCCCCTTGACTTTGCTGCGATTACTGGTCTGAGAGTTGGAGGTGAGCCGATCCCGTTTGACTCAAAGCTGTATTTGGACACTGCTGCTGTAGAGCACTACTTGGGGAGGAGGCCTGGAGGCATTAGGGGTGAGATATACTGTCTTGGTGGATTTCTGGGACCACGAGCCAGAGTCTGAGGAGGAGGCTAGACAGATGGCGAGGGCTTACTTGCTGTACCTCTTTGGTGCCTCCCTGTTTCCGAACAGGCAAGGCATGGTGCACTTGGGTTGGTTACCAGCGCTGGAGAGCTTGGAGACTGCTGGGAGGTTTGACTGGGGTGGTGCTGGCTTGTGCACCGTGTACTGCTTCTTGGGTTGCGTCTGCCGCGGAGTAGGCACGAGCCTTGGTGGTTATTGGAGAGTGTTGGAGGTAAACTTTGCATGCATTTCTTTTTTTATGTAAACCATGACAATGCCTTAACTGCATTTCTTGATTTGATTGTTTTCTGAACATGCAGGTGTGGGCTTATGAGGTCCTGGGAGTATTTGCCCCGGCCAATTCGCATAGCAATGAGAATGTGCTTCCGCGTGCTGAGAAGTGGGGATTGGAGTTCACAGGGGCTGGTGACCATAAGGGAGATCTGAGGAGCTTCAGACTTTTCCTGGATTCTACTGCAGGAGATACAGTAAGCCTTTTTGTGATCAATCTTTTTCCATTTTCCTGTCCTTTCATCTCTTAAAAAAATGATGAACTTTCTTTCTTGCAGGTGAGGTGGAACGTTTGGGATAGGTCACGCAAGGACTATCTAGTTAGGAGCAGGGAGTGGACACGGAGTCGAGTGTTGTTGGAGTGTCCATACGGCTGGCGATGGTACTTGGGTGACAGAGTGTCACGTCAATCTCTCGGGATTGACCACTTTAGAGTGCCTTCGCCCCTTCCTTCGCTTGTTCAGAGGACTGAGGAGTATACTCGAGCAAAGATAGAGAGATATACAGTGCCGACAGAGATGATCTTCAGTGCCTCGATAGACTACGATGGTTACTTGCGTACTCACTTGGCATATGACCTGGACATGGAGAACCGTTTGAGAGCTGTCCCTGCTTTACTTGAGTTGAGGAGAGAGATTGAGGTAGTGACTGCTGATGGAGCGCTTGGAGTAGTGATGGTGCCTCTTATTACCCCCACAGTTACTTTTGCCACGACAGAGGTGACCTTTCGATTGCTGTATTTGCTTTGATTGTCTTCTTCTCATGTATTAATGACGTACCTTCGTATTTCAGATTCCTGCTGAGTGGGCGACGGCTTCGTACCAGTTGGTGCAGGACTTGCAGGCCATGGTCCGTCAGTTTGTGATGGGCCTGGCTCCTGAGGTGCGTCCGCGAGCTGAGCTAGGAGTTGTACTTGGTCGTAGGCAGAGTACCACCAGAGAGAGGACACCGGCAGCGTGGTACCTAGGGAGGCTGGCAGAGGCACAGGCCGAGGTGCTGGAGAGGCTAGCAGAGGTAGAGAGGCCAGCCGTGGTACTCGCAGGAGGAGAGAGAGTACCAGTAGTGGAGGAGGAGCTAGCCGAGGGGCCACCCCTAGTGCTGGAGCTGCTGAGGTATACATTTAGGCTTGCCTTTTCTTTCTGTTGATCATGTATGCTTTTCATTATTTTTGACAGATTTTTATTGCTTGCACAGAGAGCGTCGGGTTCCCGGAGTGTTAGGCGTTCCACGCCTCGAGCTACTTCGGTGACTCCATCTTCAGGCCGAGTCCTCCGTTCTTCTGAGAGACGGAGAGAGAGTGTACCGCAGAGAGAGGAGCCTGCGGAGAGTAGTAGTACCGATAGCCATCCTTCCACACCAGAGGAGTACATACACTTGGGACATGCGCCGCCTGAAGCGCTCTCGTACCTGAGATAGTTTGTTAGTAGTAGCATTTTATTAGGTGGGGCCTGCGTGCCTTGTTTTGATTTGGGCGCCTGTTTAGCCCTCCTGTATAGATGGCCTGCGAGCCGTAGTAGTTGACTTAGCATTGGGCCTGTTTGCCCCTGGATATGGTTACACTCATGATGTGGATGTTTTGATTTTATAAAAAACTTGCATCTCGTCATGCTTTTCATTCACATTGGGATTGAATTTGAAAAATCAAAGTTTTGCACGTGAGTATTTAATAAAAGAAAAAAAAAACAACTGAATTGAGACCAACAAATTTGTATGTGGAAAGCTTGACTCGTATTTGAGGTTGTGACTCACAGGACTCAATGAAACAATGGAACTAACTTTTGAATTTACATGTGTAATGTATGGGGACTAATGACAAGTGAACAATGTTTGTTATGCGCATGCGACGACATTGTTGTTGACAAATGAATGGAATGATTTTTGTACATGACATGATGCACATGAGTTGATTGAACTCGTGAGATAACTACATTATGAAGCATAGCTTGCCAATGTTTCCATCTTCGAGGCATTTAATCATCGAACCTTGGTTAGAGTCATTAATCAACCCCTCCACTAGGTCGTATGCGTGCGTCACGGCTTGTATATATAGGTTATGTGTCCAAAAAGAAGCATGGAATGAGCCTCGGATGCTCAAAACTCAATTTTGCTGAAATTAGCCAACTGTGCCGTGCGGCATCAAAACTGTGCCGTGCGGCATTGGCCTAGTAATGCCAAAATTTTTGGCAACTTGCAGCCGATTTCTGGTTCTTCCTTTTGGCTTTTCATCAATCCAATGCACGTCCTAGGGCCTTGAAGAGCCACTGCAAGGTATCCCTTGAGAAGTTGTACAAATCTAGCATGATTCTTTACGGTTTTCTAGTCGGCACGTTCTTCGAGACGGCCGTTCTTTGGAACTTTAAACTTCACATTGTTCTTCATGCATGGCAGCTATAAAAAGCTATCTATTTCACCCTTCTTTTGCATCCCAACTCCATAAACTTGTTCTTTGTTCAATTCCTCATAATGGCAGTGAGTTTCTCGGCTTTAATGCGCCCTTGGCTTGATGATCTCGACGGTTTGGACTGGCTCCACTTTCGGGGTCACAGGCTAACTTCCCTTCGCTATATTCGAGATGTGTCCATACGTCCAGAGTTGTTGCGAGCCGCAATACAATTCTGGGACCCTGAGGTGCATGTTTTTCGCTTTGGCCTTCACGAGTTATGCCCTACTGTGGAAGAATTCCATGCATACATTGGAGGTTTTGATTTGGTGGAGCCCATCATCTCTCTCCAAGGAGTTGGTTTTGCCCCAGTGTTGTCTTCCAAACTGGAAATAAGTAACAATGCGGCCAAGTTCCTGATTCATGGAGGTTTTCTGAACGTTCCACGTCTTATCGAGGGATTCCGTTCCAACAACTTCGCTCTGTGCTTGTGTCTATTGGCTGCCTTCTTGTTTGTGCAATCTGATGGTCATGCAAGTCCTTCCTTGGTTGGTGTGGCCATGCAAATTGAGGAACGCAAAGATGTAGCTCCCATGGTTTTGGCTGAAACTTTGATGGGTATAGATGGGGTTCATGCCGGTCGGACCAACGTCTTCGAGGGTAGTCCTTTGCTCTTACAGGTAGGCTTCTCACTCAGCTCTCCTTTTTCTGGTTTTTCGCTCGTTCTCATTTTACCTCAACGCTCAGTTTAAGGCTTTCTAAAGGTTTCTTACTTGTTTTCTCTCTTTCACACAGCTGTGGTTATGTGACAAGGCTAATCTGTTGGAGCCTGTGCCAAGAAACCGGGTTCATGAGACACAAGGGTTCGTTACCAGGGACTTCAAGGAGGTTTTTGATGATGTGGGAGGTTGGGTTCAGGTTTTCTCCCAGCTCACAGAAGAGGTGATTTCTTGGTGCTTGAATTGGATTGATCTTCCAGACATGGCTGTTAGCAACATGGGGCGTTAGCGAATGGTTTTGGCAGGTTTGACCCGGTGGACCTTCTATATCCCAATCTGCATTCTTCGCCAACTTGGTGCTCGTCAAGTACTGCCACCTGTAGATCCCGAGAATTTCGTCGTGCCAAATTTCAACGTTGCCACATTTAGAGCTTACCAAAATAATTGGAGGGAGCGCATGACTATTCCCAGAGATCCATATCCCAGTGTTCTCCTTCGAACACGTTACAAGAGATGGTTGATAAAAGATATTGAAGCAAGAGCAAATGGAAACTAAGACAGACTTTAGACTCGATCTTACTGTGCTTGAAATAAGTTGTGTACCCTGTGCTATAGACGTTGTTGTTGTTTGTTTCTTTTGAAAGTTTCATGCTCAGCCATGTAATCGAAAAAGTTTGTTCAAATAAAACTTGAGTTTTGAGAACTTTCCATTCTTAATTTTTACCAGTTCTGTCTGTGAGATATGAAATGCGCACCATGGCTTGGAATCAACTTGAAAGATTGTGACCGAACCTCAGGGTGAGGCTGCCTACGTATCCCTTTCGAAAAGGAATCAGGTCATGACGTAGTTCGAGACTACAAGTGTTTGGTTAGGGTTCACTCGGGTATTTACACTCTCCTTTTGTGCTCTGAATTTTGCCTAGTACCGCCCTTTCGGGTTTTCGGCCTAGCGAGCTTTGATGTATTTAGCCTTATCTTTTTGCCTAGGCTGCCCTTTCGGGTTTTCAGCCTAGCAGGCTTTTGCTCTAATTTTTGCCTGGAACTGCCCGCCCTTGCGGTTTTTCAGTCCAGCGAGCTTCTCTCAGGGGTAATATCTCTTGAGTTGATCCAAGTTGACTAGAGTAGAGAATTCATTGCCGTCAAGATCGATGAGTTGCGCTGCTCCTCCTAGATAAGATCTTCTTGATAATGTAAGGCCCGGCCCATTTTGGTCGAAACTTCCCACGCGGATCGAAAACCGGAGCTCGAATCTCTTTCAAAACCATGTCGCTTTCTTGTAAATTTCTGAATTTCACCTTCTTGTTAAAAGCACGAGCTATTCGGCGCTGATATCCTTGAACATGATATAAGGCTTTGAGCCGCCTTTCATCAAATAGCATGAGTTCTTCGAATCTCGCGTTTTGCCATTCTGCTTCATCATTTCCTGATTCTGCCATGATTCTCAAAGACGGGATTTCGAGTTCGATGGGAAGAACAGCTTCATGCCGTAAACCTAGAGAGTAGGGCGTTGCCCCTGTTGGAGTTCGGATGGATGTCCGATATCCCCATAATGCCAATGGTAGTTGTTCGTGCCAATTCCGAGTGGACTCAGTGGTCTTCTCCAGTATAGTCTTGACGGTTTTGTTGGCTGCTTCCACGGCTCCGTTGGTTTGCGGTCGGTAGACAGTAGATTTATGGACCTGAATCCCGAATTCTTCAAGAGTTTCTGCCGCTCTTCCTTTGAAATGAACCCCGTTGTCCGACACGAAGGCTTGAGGGACTCCATATCTGTAGATGATATTTTGCTTGATGAAGTGAGCAACTTGGACCGCAGTGAGAGTTGTATAGGAAGCAGCTTCAACCCATTTGGTGAAATAATCAATTGCGACCAGGATGAACTTGTGCCCGTTTGATGCTGCCGGCGTGATTTTACCGATAACATCTATGCCCCAGACAGAAAAGGGCCAAGGTGAAGTCATGGAATGCAATTCTGATGGCGGGACATGCATGAGATTGGCGTGAATCTGGCATTTGTGACAGCGTCTCACGTATTCAATACATTGAGTCTCCATGGTTGACCAATAATAGCCTTGCCTTAAGATCTTCTTGACAAGCATCATGCCGTTCATGTGAGGACCGCAAACTCCTTCGTGTATTTCTTCCATGATCCGACTGGCTTCTTCCCCGTGCACACACAATTTGTGTGTTCCACAATGGGATCTCTGATATAGCTTTCCTCCGCAAATGATGTACTGAGATGCCAATCTCCGAAGAGCAACTTGGTCCTTCTTATCTGTTCCTGTTGGATACTCGCCTTTCTCAATGAAGTTCCAAATGTCATGATACCAGGGTAGACCATCGTCCAGCTCGTCAATGGTCATGACATACTCGTAGACAGGCTTGTCTCGTTGTTCAATCACAATTGGCCTGAGCCTGACTCCGTTTGGTATCTCAACCATGGAGGCTAGTGTTGCAAGGGCATCGGCGAACCAATTCCTCAGTCTTGGCACATGTGTGAAAGTGACCATCTGAAATTATGGGATCAAATCGTCCAGATCCTGATGGTAAGGCTTCAACTTGTCTTCCTTGACCTTCCAATCTCCGTTTGCTTGCGACACCACCAAGTTCGAGTCTCCGACGACTTCCAGTCTTTTGACCCCAATTTCCAAGGCAGCTTCCATTCCTACGATGCAGGCTTCGTATTCTGACTGGTTGTTGGTGACTTCAAAGTTTAACTTGAAAGCAAGAGGGATGTGTGATCCTTCTGGGGAAATTAACAATACCCCGATTCCAAATCCTTTCTGATTGGCTGCCCCATCAAAATACAGCATCCAGACATCATTGGTGGTGGTCATCACTTTTTCATCTGGGAATTCGAATTCTACGTCCTCTGGTCCTTCCACAGGGTGATCGGCAAGGAACTCGGCAATGGCTCTTCCTTTTACTGACTTCCTGGTAACATATTTGATATCGAACTCTGCTAGCAAAAGTAACCATCGTGCTAACTTACCTGTAAGTGCGGGTTTCTCGAATAAATATTTGAGAGGGTCCATTCGAGAAATTAGCGTTACAGAATAGGCCAACATATAGTGTCTCAATTTCTTGGAAGCCCAACAAGTCTTTTCTAGAGAAGTGTATCGTTCTTCGCATCCGACCATCTTCTTGCTGATATAATACACGGCTTTTTCAGATCCGCCTTCCCCTTCTTGTGCTAGTAAGCATCCCATTGCCGATGGAGTGACTGATAGATACAAAACCAAGGGTCGCTCTGGTATAGGTGGCGTTAGAACAGGAGGATTCTGCAAGTATTTCTTGATTGTTTCAAAGGCTTTCTGACACCTGTCGTCCCATTTGAATGGTACGCCTTTCTTGAGAAGATGAAACATCGGCTCGCAAGTCGAGGTTAACTTGGCGATGAATCTGCTGATGAACTGAATTTTGCCGAGGAAGCCTCGCACCTCCTTCTCTGTTTGTGGTGGCTCCATTTCGAGAATGGCCTTAATCTTAGATGGATCCACTTCGATTCCTTGGGTCGTGATCATAAAGCCCAACATCTTTCCAGCCGTAACTCCGAATGTGCATTTTTCGGGATTAAGGCGCAATCTGTACTTGCGAATCCTTTCAAAGAATTTTCTGAGGGCGTGCAAGTGCCCCTCTCTTTCCTTGGATTTGACAATCATGTCGTCCACGTACACTTCGACTTCTTTGTGAATCATATCATGCAATAGAGTTGTAGCTGCTCTCTGGTAAGTAGACCCGGCATTCTTTAGCCCAAATGGCATAACCCTGTAACAGTAGGTGCCCCACTCTGTGGTGAAAGTAGTCTTTTCTCGGTCTTCGGGGGCCATGAGAATCTGATTGTAGCCTGAAAAACCGTCCATGAAAGAAAGCAATGCGTGTCCCGCAGTGTTGTCTACGAGTACATCTATATGTGGCAGTGGAAAGTCGTCCTTAGGGCTGGCTTTGTTCAAATCCCTGAAATCCACGCAGACTCTAATCTTCCCGTTCTTCTTGGGAACAGGCACGATGTTGGCGACCCACTTAGGGTATTCAGTTACCATCAGAAATCCTGCATCAATCTGTTTCTGAACTTCCTTCTTGATTTCTAGTACCAAGTCAGGTCTCATTTTTCTCAACTTCTGTTTAACAGGTTTCGCACCTGGATAAAGTGGGATTCGATGCTCCACGATTTCAGGGTCAATTCCGGGCATGTCCGCATGAGACCATGCAAAAACATCTTGAAATTCTCTTAAAAGATCCGAATGAGCCTTAAATTCCTTGGGAGCCAACCCAGAACCGATTTGAACCATTCGTGGATTACTCTCATCTCTCAAATTTATTGAAATTACTTCTTCTTTTAGAGGCTGAGCATGCCTTTCATTTTCTCGTTCGATTAGAGATCGGAGTTCTTTTGGAATTTCTTCCTCAAACTCAATCCCATCATCGTCAGGGTTAACACAGTTTATTTCAGGCACAGCAAGATAAGCAAAGTCAATTTCATTCATTGCAAAAGAGGTGGCCCCAGGGGCGTGATACATGAGAGTGGATTCAAACTCGAAAGAGAAATGATGACGCGGAGGACAAACAGACACATGCATTGACTCAGAGGTGGACTCAAACTCAGTGCTAAATTCAGACTCAGTGCTGGACTCTGACTTAGACTCAAATTCAGTGCCAGTGTAAATAATTTTTGGTACAAAAGTGCAGTTTTTATAAATTCCATTGGCATCCATGATGAGCGAAGAAACATCTCCAAGGGCTTCTTGGCTTAGCATCATCAGTTCCATGTCTCCAATAGGTTCCAAATCAAATATCTTCGCAGCAGGCCCGTCCTCAACCGTACCTAATGGACTTTCATTTCCAAATAGCGATTCCAGATTTCCTGAGTCAAAAACTTCGATCCAGTCAGATTTGCATTGCCTGACCAATTCTTCCAGTTTTGCTGATTCATCATCACTGTCCCAGGTGTTATCAGCGAATATCTCAAATCCTGGCAGCTTGGTTCTTTTCTCCATATCCCAAAACGGTTCCGGTTCTCCTTGATAGATAGCCTCCTTTTCTTTGATAAAATGAATGGGGCCCTTCTTTGGCCGGGCACGAGCTCGAGCTTTCCATCCACTTCCTAACTCATTCTCGTTGGGTTGATACCCGAGGCCGAAGCGGTGATTGTTCATGGGGAAATTAGGGAATTCCGCTATTCCCTGATTGTTGCGGCCTAATCCCAATCCTGGCATGTAAGCCATCTTTCTCATCATTTCAATAACTGTGGAGCTAACCGAGAAATCTTCATCCATTTTGATAGTGAGAATTGCCCCAGCGGTGTCAAAAGAGAATCCTCCAAGAGCGACGTCTTCTTCTCCATGCATGATTTCAAGCACAGGGGCATTATCAGAGACATGAGGGCGAATCCCGGACTCTCCGTAAATGGTCAGAGTTCTAGTGGCCAGACCGAGCTGAACTTTCTGATACAGAGAAGATGGTACGGCCATAATGTCTGGGTGGTGAAGCCATGGCCTGCCTAGCAACAAGTTGAAAGATGAAGGAATGTCGAGCACATGAAACTCGACGTTGGACTTGAAATTCTCGACTGATATTTCTAGTTGAACAATTCCGACTACATCTCTGCGTGTATTATCATAAGCACGCACTCCGAGATTTGATGGTTGGAAGTCCTTAGTCGTGAACCCCAAACAGTAGGCTGTGCGTAGTGGACAGACGTTTAAAGCAGATCCATTGTCTAGGAGAATAACAGGGACCCATTTCCCCATACATTTCATAGTGATGTGTAACGGCTTGTTATGGCCGGCTCCTTCTGGCGGCAAGTCTTTCTCGGTGAATGTCACGACATGTTTCGCCTGGGTTGGTGCAAGCAAGGATATTAGCGCTTCAGGGGGAGTGTCTGGCGGCACTTCCATGTTAGAGAGAGTCTTGATCAGTTTCTGGCGGTGTTCCCTGGATGAGGAAAGTAGCCCCCAAATGGATACTGATGCTGGTGTTCTTTCAAGTTGCTTCCGTACGGGATCCTCCACTGGCATAGGATTCTTTTGCGATGGTTAAGTGACAACTTCTGGTGTCTGAGTGACATTTTCCGGATTACCTGGGGTCGAATCGTCCTGGACAGGATCGTTCCAAATGAATGCCCCAGTCTGAGCATGGTTAGAGGTGTTGCCTCTCTGAAGGTCAGCAGGTTGATAGATCCGTCCGCTTCTTGTTACTCGGTTGACTGATGGTGGTTCTTTAGCCCAAAAATCTGAAAATTCATTGACCTTTCGCTTCCCAGCCTTGATGGATTCCAATTTCTGTTTTGTGTCAAAGTACTTGGACCAAAAACCTGTAAGGCTATCCTCAGCCTTTCGTTTCTCGATCTTGATGTTTTCCATCTTTTTTCCCAGATTTTCTACTGCTTGATTGCGCCAAAATGAATCATCTAACGTGGCCCTGTTGACGGTCCATTCTTCATTGTTGTCGAATCGGATATCGATAACATCTTCCTCATCCCAGAACGAATCTGCCCTTAGAACGGAAACATCTGGCTGTGGAGGAAATGGCACGGATGGTCGAGGCAGAGATTCCCCGATAATGTAGGCTTGAGGAAACCAGTCATGATCACCAAAGACAGTTTCTATAGCAGAATGTTCTTCAATCCCGGGAAGTGGTGGTGGCAGCAAATTATCTGGAGGATGGCTGCTAGGGACCCAATGATAAACTTCGCCGAGTGTCCGATTCCATATGTCTCCAGGTTCTTCAAATAATGCAGGGAGTGAAACTGCATCGAGTGGATCAGCACAAATTGCCTCCCATCTTTCTCGCCAATCTTCCTGCTCACTCGGTTCAACATATTCGAGAGTATGCACCATGCCGGCGATGCACACGACCTTGTCAATCCGACAGATACTGGGACTCGTTGGTATGGAAACAACTGGCTTGGCATGAGAATCTGGGATAATAAATTGGCTTGGGTCCCACTCTTGGCAGAATTCTTCCCATCCTTGATCATTCATAGCCCATTCTTCACTTTCTGCAATGTCTGCCCATGTGGGTTTCGTTTTTGGCTTAACACTTCCGAGGAATAGAATTCCGAGATCCTCTGGCACAGGGACGAGGGGTTTATGTTCGGTGGCTGGTATGATGTATAGGCTAGGGTTAAATTTAGTGGAGCCTGGGTCATTTAGAGTGGAGCTGAGAGAGATTTGGTTGATTTGGGTATTGGATTTGTGTTCTGGCATGGGATTTGAGACTGTGTTTGGCTTTTTGAGGGGAAGCGGGATTGTTCCGTCTTCGATGAGGTCTTGGACTTTGTGCTTGAGACGAATACAATTGTTAGTGTGATGGCCGGGCATTTGGTGGTAGGAACAAAAGGCATTGGGATTATGGCTTGGAGGAAGTATTTTGGGTGGTTTGCGGGGCTCAAGTGGCTTGATGGCGTCCTTTTCAAGGAGCTTTTGGTAGACTGTGGTTAAGGGAAAAGGGAATTGGTAGAAGCTTCTTACTTGCCGGGTTGGCTGGGCTGCTATCTGGTTGATAGGCTCTGTTTTGGTTGGTTTAGAGTTTGAGGAGCTGGCCTGGGTGTGGCTGCATTGGTTGGTTCCGAACAGGGTATTGCTATTACCAGAGTAAACTCGTTTGGGCTTGGCAGACTCTCCTTTCTCAAATATACCAGTTCTGAGTGCATCTTCAACTGCAAGGCCGGCTTCGTAGAAAGTCCTGAAGTCAGCGGTAGTTTGGAAAACCACTAGGTGCTTTGCAAAATCGGGTGCCAAGTTCTTTGTGATAATTCTCATTTGTTCTTTCTCTGAGGGTCGATCTATCATCTGGGATGCTTTCCCTCTCCATCTTCTGATAAAGTCGGCAAAGGACTCATTTGTTCCCATTTTGGTTGCATCCAACTCTCGAATGGTCATCTCAAGTTGAATATTGTAATTGTACTGGGCCATGAAGGCTGCCCCAATATCTTCCCAACTTCCTTTTCTTGAAATGTCAAGATTCAGAAACCATCGCAGTGCTGGTCCCGTCAGAGTCTGCTGAAACATCTGACCCATGGCATCCTTTTCAATGTTATATATGGACAAAGTGCCCACATATGTTTGTAGGTGAGCTCTCGGATCTCCGCTTCCATCAAACTTTTCCCAGGCTATAGGCTTGAATCCTTCCGGGAGTTTGGCACCTGGAAATAGACATAATTTGTCCATATCAACGCCTGTGGCGGCTACTTTCTCTTGTTTCTGGATTGATTCCTCGAGTTTGGCGACTTTCGCCATCATTGTTTCCAAATTCGGATCTTCTTGCGGAGGTGGATTCGGTGGTGGCTGTTCCCCTGGACCTCCTGGTGGCTTGTTCTGAAGGGTTAATCCTTGTATCAGGAGCAATAGCTCAGCCATCTGACTATCACTGTGTTCTCGTTGTTCTTCCAAGGCTATCTTGAGGGCTTCAATCTCATTCTTGCTTGACATATCTGCAGGATTTGCTGAATCTGACTGTATCGCTTTTGACTCAGTTCGAATTAATCGCTGTTTGGGAGTTCTAGTCCAACTAGGTACAGTTCTCTTCTCGCTCTTACCAATGATTGAAACTGATAGTGGAAACAAAAATGAGTTTAGTGACTGGTGCGAAGAATGCTATGTGCAGGAATTCATGTATGAATGAAAGAATGATGGGCAATGCAATCACAGTTTTGGAAAGGATTGCCCCAATTTTCAGTGCTCTGTTGACTGTATTAAAAAGATTTTGCAAAACAAAGGCCGAGCCTTTTCAGGGGTTGCCTACGTATCCCCATTTTGGAGGAATCAGGCCGTGACGTAGTTCGAGACTGCAATTGGCTTTCTCCCTCAAACAACGAGAATTTCAACATAGAGAAAAGCACAAACTGACTTGATTGACATAAAGAAAAGCACAAACTGACATAAAGAAAAGTACAGACTGACTCAATAAAGCAAAGTACAAACTCGATAAAGCTCAAACTGACTTGAGCTACAAAAGGTAGACTTAACAGTCCCAAAAAGGCCCTGTAGGCTGGATCCACCGTCAACTGGCTTGCTGTTGATCCTTGATCTGATTCAGTTGCTGGATTTGTTGGGGGAGCATTCCCGACTTGGTTCTTCTGGCTTTGCTTTCTTGTTCGGCTCTGGCTGCTGTGGTGGGTTCTCCAAAGCATACATCTTTTTGAGCTGTTTGGGAGACAGACCATTATTCAGAAGGAGACATTCTTCATAACAAGCTTCACAATCACACTCATCCCAGTATTTATGTCCTGTCACTGGGTCTCGAAAGTAGTAGACTGGTGTGCCGTCTGGCTGAAAGTATTTGACTGGTGGCATAACATCTGCATCTTCATCATCACTTCCTTGCTCTATCCTAACAGTGATCTTGTCTGGGATATCCTTGGCTTTATTATCTGCGGGAGGATAGAATTTCCAGCCTTGATCATTCACATTCTCAGAGTCGTGCCATTGAAGGGTTAAGCCTGGTTGGTCAGACATAGCTAGCTGATGAAGTAATCCTTCAAGCTTGTCTTTGTCTGGAGTTTCACTTCCAACATCCTCATTCTCCACTTCTTCAAGTATCCATACTGGTGCGCCATGATGAGTGGTAAAGGTGGACTTGAGTTTCTTGCTTCCAGATTGGCTGCTCATTTTTGGTTACAGACTCTGATAAAAGAAATACAACATGCTAATTATTTGGGAGGAAGAGAGCCAATTACGGTATTAAAACAAAAGAAATTTGTTTATTTGACAAAGCACTTGATCATTGGGGTAATCCTTCTTACTACCGTGGAGGGGAAGATGTGAACCTAGGGTAAAGACTATCATGTACATGCAAGATAGGCAAACAACAAATAATAAGCAGTTAAACAGTCAACAGGATATATCACATAATCCTAACCTGTGGGACCCTGTCCTAGGTTGAAAGGTTCTAGGTTAATTATATGCAAAGGCCGGTTTTGGTTTAAAGGGGTTCCCCAGACTAAAGCCAATATTTGCCTCCCAGTGCCAAGTGTACTGCATGGCAAAGGTCGAGTGGCAGGCTGACTCATCACGGTCTAGGGTTGCTAAGCATCCGGGGATGTCCTAACACCAGTGAACTGGGTAGGGTAACCAAGACGCAGCAGCGGGGCTTATCCAACATCGATGCAAGTGATGCAAAAGTTTAGCAATAAAATTGTTTTAAAAAAAAACCACAAATGTTTTTCAAGCTTGGCTCGCTTTTTAAATTAATCAAAACCTTGAAGTTTTACTCATGCAAACAACCGAGAAAGCTCCAGTCCAGATCGATCGGGCTTTCACCCTGACATCAATCCTTTCTAGTACAGCGTGAAGCACATACTTGGTGTCAAGCTTCCAAATGGTCATTTTACAAGTGTAAAAATTTCAAAATAAAGATTAATTTAAAATATCGATCCCCAGCAGAGTCGCCATTTTGTGGACGGTCGATTTCTACCGGTTGATTTTGATTTGAAAATAGAGTCGCCACCCGGGTTTTTGGAATATGGTTTAGGACCCGAGAAACCAATTTGAAAGTGATTGAGAAAATGATTTATAAAACAATTTGAAAACCAGAGATTCGTTTCGGATTCGGGAGCCAGGTTACGAACGGGGAAGGGTTTTAAGGCACCCCGTTCGCCCGATTTAAAATCGGTCTTTACTAAACATTTGTGGGATTTTTAGAAATATTTTAGAGCCAAACTTTAACAGATAAACATTTGAATTATGCAAAGCAGACGATAATAATGAAAAGCAAGCAATTAGTATGTAAATAACAGTAAATGTACAAAAATTCGAAGTTTAAGCTGTTCATGCAAGACACTGATCAAAATTTTGATTTTTGCCTAGAAAAGTGTGCCGTGCGGTACACTAGGAGTACCGTGCGGTACAGAAAGTGTGCCGTGCGGCACTGTTTATCAACCCAACGGTCAAATTTTCAAAAGGGTACTGTACAACATTCCAAGTATGCCGTGTGGCACAGAAGGAGTGCCGTGCGGCACTGTTCATTGCACAAACAGCTCAAACTTTAGTTCTTCGATATAATTGGATAAAAGCACACACAAGGCATGGAATATGACTAAAAATAAACCACTTTAAAGAAGAAGACAGTATGCTTGAATAAAGGATGTTCCTCCTCATTAAACCGCTCCGTACGAGGCGATATTTTCACCGTACGATGCGACCGGGAGGTGCGAATTCAAATTAGTTTTAATATGTAATGGGCATACCAAGCGTGGAAGTGATATTGGAGATCACCCCATACTCGGTACTCCTCCCCTCATAGTGCCAAACTTAAGAAATTCGGCGAAACGGGTTTATACCTCGGTTTTGAAATTCTCGGATTGAGCTTCTCTCTAGAACTTCTGAATATAGTTTGAGCTTCCCTTGAACTTCAACTTCACAGTAGAGTAGTAACGAGGAGGATTGAAGGCTTTGATTTGGGCAATCTAGAAATGGCTACCTCACGGTTTTGGAACCAAAAACAGGGGATTGCGTTTTTGAATGAGATTTGCTTTAGAGAGGATTCGGTTGAGTTCCGGGAGATTAGAGGTTGTGATGAGGATGATTGACAGTAGGGGTGATGTTCAAGAGTGAGGTTTCATGGTTTCTTCACAAAAAAATTTTCAATGAATTTTTTCGGTCTCTATTTCCGTCGGAACCAATCGGCATTTATAGGGGACGAGTGAACTTGATCTCCAAGTTTTCTTCCTCTCCACACAAAGGAATAATGGCTATGTGGTAGGCCTCCCTCTTCACACGAAATCATCATGAGCAGAGAAGCCAAAATCGTCAACATTTGAGCTGCTGGGAACTCTGCAAAAGCTGTTTGACAAGTGACAGTGCCGTACGGCACACAGACTGTGCCGTGCGGTACACCTAACCGCCAAAATTCAAAAAGTTGCTTGGGCTGTGCCGTGCGTGAGAGATGAGTACCGTGCGGTACTGTTGACTGAGTTGACTTGGAGAATTTTAATCCGAGAGTTCTTCCGGGCATTTCCTTTCATCATCGGGGATTAAAAATGTACGAGAGTCTCATTTTGGGGTGTCTACAGGTAGTTGAATGGAGTAAAGGCGGTCGTTGGGGTAGGTTTCGGATATTAAACACGGTCCCCGGGTGCTACGGTAGTGTAACGGATGTGTTACTCGATCTCGTACGCGTATATGCATGGCTAGAATTCTATTTATTCGAATTAAAAGGATTAAATAATATTTTAATAGGAAAATATTCCAATAATTCAGAAATTAAAAATAAATAATTAAATTATTTAACGAAATTTTTATTTACGAAAATTCGGGTCGTTACAATAACATTCCTAACGATTAATTATGCCAAACAAATAAATTCAGAGTCGACATAATAAATACACGTACAGGGGCCATATGAGATAACAAGTACAGGAGCCAAGAGTGTAATTTATGTATTAAAAATTGGGACATTTACCATCACGTCACCTTTGGATCCCATTATTGCCATCAGGTCAAGCTCAACTCTGAAAAATTTCCACCAACTCCCAACCTGTATAAAAAGCCTAACTCATAGGGTACCTTATGAAAATGCCTAAAATCTTAGGGTACCCTATGAAAGTGCCTAAACCACTAAACACTATATAGGAAAGTGCACCCTAAACCTAAACCCTAGGGTACCCTATGACTAGGGTACCATATGAAAGTGCCTAAACCACTAAAACCCTATAATAGGAAAGTACATCCTAAACCTAAACTATAGGGTACCCTACGACTAGGGTACCCTATGAAAGTGCCTAAAATCCTAGGGTACTCTATGAAAGTGCCTAAACCACTAAAATCCTATAATAGGAAAGTGCACCCTAAACTTAAACTCTAGGGTACCCCTATGACTGGGGTACCCTATGAAAGTGCCTAAAATCCTACGGTACTCTATGAAAGTGCCCAAACCACTAAAACCCTATAATAGGAAAATGCACCCTAAACCTAAACTCCAAAAAAGAGTGACTTACCTTAGTGGTAATTAAAAAAAATGACTTACCTTAGTGGTAATTAGACATCTCTTTTCTAGAACTAGAGGTAATAATCCCTTACAAATTTAGGAGGGAAAATTCACTCTCGTCCGAACAGACGGGGCCAAGAACAGAGCACAACTTCATTTTTGTTTGGGTTTCGTTAAACCCTTTGCACGGGAGCTTAACCCTTTGACCATAAACTACCTCTAGGCTATTTTAGCACATATTTATACTTAAAATTAATGGCCAAGAGATTTCTATCTTGAAAAGGAGGATTTGGCAAAAAAATAGGTTTTGGCAAAAATAGAGCGAATGGGGCTCTTCGGTTGAGCTTGGTTGCAATTGGTGGTGGATTGTGAATGCTCGGAACTCCCCTAGCTGATTTGTAACCCGAATTCATGTTAATGGTGTGTGGTGACTAAACCCCAATTTCTCTCTCTCTTTCTCCCTTTAAAAAGTAAAACCCCAGAGCCAAACCTTGAGAGCTCTCTCTTTCTCTGTGTGTGTGTGTGTGTGTTTTTTTTTCTGTAAAATTGTGATGTGTGGGAATGTGAGAGTGGAGGTGTTGATGGAGGTGAAGGGGGCAAAGGAGGAGGAGTTTTTTAGTGCCGAGCGGGCACCATTCTACGTCGTGCCCGAGTAGAGAGAGAAAGAGGAGAGAGAGAGTGTGGGATAAATCTGGACTGTCCAAAACACTTTTGGACAGCTAGATGTGCACGCATGGGTACCACGTGGTGCCCGCTCGGCATACAAAATTCTTTCACAGAAGAGAGGTGAGGGGGACTGATTTTGGGGTGGAGTGTGGAAAAGAGGGAGGAAGGAGTTGGTAGTGTATAAGTATGTATATGTGTATATATAACTAGATCGATGGATATATACATGTGTGAGTACATATATATATATATATATATATATATATATATATATATATATATATGAGGCTCCTTCCTATGAGGGATCCCGCACTTTGTTAAAGTGCGGTACTCATTTTTTCCTGATCAAATTTCGACGATCCGAACCGTTTAATGTGCTTAAAAACGTGGTTTAAGGTTTCATACAAGGAATTTCATAGACTTTTGGATGGATAACATATATGGAGTGTTCTTGCTGAACAAAAAAAATAAAAATAAAAATCATATAGTATTTGAAAAGTATATATAAAAAAAAGTAAGAGCAATAGATTATTCGTTATAGTATCTGTTAAACTTCGTTGTGAGCAACAAACTTGTACATTGCAATTGTGCGACGTTTTTCTCCCCTGTTATTGTTGTCCTGACTTATTTGAATAGAATAAAGTTTGGAGAGAGAATTAATGAAGCAAGAGAGGAGCGATATTAGAGATAAAAATAAAAAAGGGCAATGTGAATTTACATGGAATGAAAGTTCATTAATTTTTAGGTACTTATATTTTTCTTGTTTTTCTCCTCAAAATATGCAAGTAAAATACAACCCTTTCATTACACAATGAAATGGCTAAGAATTAAAATTGCAGTGGCATGGAAGATTTTTGTGGGGATTTACACCATAAAATTGCCAAGAATTAAAGAGTATGAACCACATGGGCTAACCGTTGATAGAGTATGAAGAAAGTTCATTTCTTGTAATAAAACCTCATTTCATGGTCCATGAAACCTACAATTTTTTTTTATATATATAGTTTGATTACCAAAAAAAAAAAAAAAACATGCTTTTTAGCGATTTGGTTAGGTCTCCTTCGGATGTTGCATATTTAATTTTGTTCTTGATGTTTTGAAACCGTAACCATCAATGTGATTAATTTTGTTTTATAATCTTGAAATGATACCAACCTTGGCTCTTGAACAACCGTAACCTAAGGGATTATTGAGACTTATTGGTTTTTTTCCTCCTGAGTTTTAAGTTCAAAATGTTTTAAGCCTTAGGCTTTAATAGACTCTCACTAGTGGACGGTGAGATTGATATCCCATAAATTAATCGAGTTTGCGTAAACTAGTCCGAACACCCTAGTTAAGAGAATAACCTTAATAAATATCTTGAATCGATATCTTTTCACTATCAAGGTCAATAAAATCGGCAATGATTAATGGTCCAAACTCCATAGGATGCAACTCCACCTCATAAATGTTATCACCCCAGTCCCACCTAAGAGCATCTCTAGTGTACTACCTAAAAAATATATGCTAAAGTGTACACCTAAACACATGTGAGACCTTATTTTGTGCGCTAAGAACTTAATTAGCTAGCTAAAGAGAAATACATTTTAATAGAGCTCCCTAAAAATGCTCATTAACTTTAAGTCTTTCCTCTCTCTCTCCTCTCTCTCTCTCTCCTTAAAGTTATTCTCTCTCTCTCCTCTTTCTCTCTCCTCCTTCCCTTCTCTCTCTCTCTCTCTCTCTCTCTCTCTCTCTCTTAAGTCTCTCTCCAAATTTAGGTAGTCACTTAGGGCACTTTAGGTAGTGAGGGGTGCCACCTAGGATTTTAGGGAGTCAATTTTTGTGCACTAGAGACAATTTTTTGAGTTTTTCTTAGCTAACTAGCTAAAACACTTTAGGGATCTCTTTTAGATAGTACACTAGAGATGCCCCAATACCCAGCACGGAGATGTAAAAACTCGAAAAACAGCACAAATTCATGATGCAATTTCTGTGATAAAGGAGACGTGTGATTTGAAGGCCTTTGAGGCAGTACTGAGTCCTTCGAACATTGGTACTGATGTCCCTCAAATTTGGATAGATGGGGCACGCCTGAACCCCCTGGGGCTAAAAGACAATTTCTATCCTTCCAAAATTAGTGTACTCTTCTCAATGAAGGGTCTGCACTGTAATTTTGTCCTTCCAACATAAATTAAAGAAAAAGGTTACCTAGCAAGACTGTCTCTCTGCATCCCCCCTCTATTGTTTTAATAAGGTACCCTTAAAATTTCATAGGCTTCAATTAGGCACATTTCGGATTTATGTGCACGTGCACCATCATTATGCTGCTTGAGTCAATTGTAGGACTACTTACGCATCTTTTCGTACCAAAAAATGGGACCTCTGAATCTGTCATCTTGTAGAAAGTTTTAGGGGGACCTTATTGGTCCCCATTATTATCTTCTTTGTTTTCAAGAAAAGGATTTCTTTAAAGTGGTGACCACAACTAGTACGTGAATTGGGAGTTAATGCTACATGGAGGTATTCAAGGAAGAAATTCATCACTGGGGCACCTATAATCACAATCTTGAAATAATAAAGCCACAAAAATCTTATCCCCCAAATCCATATTTGATTGCACCCTCAAATGTACTTTTCTTTCTCACTGTAGCATAGGGCTTCAGCACTGGTTGATAATATGGTGGAAAGTGTAGTAGAGCATAGCTAGATTTCTCTTCAGTCATACTACAGGATTGTGGACTGGAAGATTGATGGAAGATCACTTACATGATTCTAGTCTGGCTCGGTGGTATGTTAACAAATTGGTCCACTATTGATCGGGCTTGCGGGAATCCTAAATCCTTTCAACTATATATTATGTTGAGTGATAAACCAGTTTTTGCATTTCCAAAAAAAATATGGAAGGCGAGCCTCTTTTCTATCCTAGGATGTATTTTATTAGGTGTTTTTATTTTTGTTTTTTTTGTAATGCAAGGTGTCCAGATTCAGCTTGCGGTACACCTCAAACTAATCCTTATAGTCTTTCCATGCTTGCACAATCTAATTTGTATTCTTCTCGTCTATATATATTAATTTTGTCGTGAGTTATTCCGAGCCTAAGATATGTTTAATTCTTAGTATTTTTTTTTTCTTTTTACCAATGAAGCTCTTACATTTTATGAGACGATGAGGAGAACAACAATAACAAATGTAGTAATAATAATAATAATAATAATAAATGGAAGATTGAAGAATGAAGTTTTTTTCTCTCTGAGTTTTGCCTCTTCTAGGCTTTAATATGCCCTGCGGTTTCTGGTGTTATTATTGCCGAGTTCTTTATTTTCTGTAATTGTCTTCCCCCATATTTTCCTTTTCTTGGTTTATCAACCCTTGTTTGATATCCTTCTTTCCTCCTTCCTTGCCTTCGATGTACCTTGATCGAGTTCAATATATTCTCTTCCTTTGCCGATCAAAAAAATAATGATAATAATAAATGCCTCTATTAATGATCCTAGTAGGTTCAATAGTTAATAGGAAATGGATCCTCTTCCATAATTGTTCCAAATAGTTGCTAGAACTGTCTCACGAGAAATTTTGGTCCTGAAGAATCTCATGCTTTGTGAGTAAATTATTACATAATACTCCCTCTGTTCCATATTGTTTGTCCATTTTTATTATTTAAGGACTTCTTACAAAATTGTCTATATGTTTCAATTTATAATATTTTTTATAGAGAAATATTGATCTTATTTGATAGATCCCAATGCTTTATATTAAACAAAGTTTTCCAAGTTAAATAAAATATTATAGATTGTGAGATATATTCAATTTTTTGAAGGTCATGTATGTCAAAATTGGACAAACAAATTGGAACGGATCGAGCGCCGATAATAGTAAACGCCTCGATTAATGATCCTAGCAGGCTCAATAGTTTATAAGAAATGGATCCTCTTCCGTAATTGTTCTAAATAGTTCCTCTAACTGTAAACTTTGGCCGTTAAGAGTTTGCAGGTTTGATAGAGTCCCCTGATAGATGCTGAAAAGCACCCGTTTAATCCCTCCAATTCACACCTTGTTAGGCCGTCTATATTGTTATTTGATTAGGTTTAGTTGGTTCATTGTGTTTCAGGCCTCAAATTGTTAAGGACATGAGAACACATATTTTGGAGCAAGTTAGGAGCATTGGAGTGCGAAGGGAGTGAAGAGGAGCAATGAGGAGAAAAATACACCCAACCAACATCTCTAGTCCAAACCCAGACTTCCCTGGTCCGGACCAGCTCTCAAAATCAACTCCTAATGCTTGTAGCATGTCGAGTCCTGGTGCTAGTTTGGTCTTGGTCTAGACCAAAGTACCTTGGTCCGGACGAGCGTACCCATGGTCCAGACCAGAACATCGAAATCTTTCCTACTGCTCTCAGTATGTTTGGTCCAGACCATCCTTGTCCTGGTCCAAACGAATGAGGCCAAAATTCAACATTTTGATTCGTTTTAGTGTAATTTTTAGGTTTCCTAGTATAAATACAACTTCCAAACATTAGTTTAGGATTCCCAATTCTTTTGAGAGGCAACTCTGGAGATAGAAAAGAGAGTTCTTTATGTTCTTCGCTTGTTCTTCAATTCAATGCTTGTCAATTGCTTCGATGGCCAGCTCAACCCCTAATCTAGGGGAATAATGAAGCTTCACACCAAGTAACCTTGTTTTTCTGTATAGATTAGGGTTAATTGGTATTTGAATCTCAATATATGTTTAGAACTTGGTTTCATGAATTCAATGGAATCGTCTTCAATTCTTTCTACATGTTGAGTATTTGTATACATGTTCTCAAATACCGTTCATATCATTGTTTTCACTAATGTGGTTGGAGTTCTAAGATGAATTATGCTCGTAAGACGGATCGTGTCGCGCTTGTGAGATGGTCCGTGCTATGAGATAGTCCATGCCTTTAACAATCACTATATTCTCTTGATGATTATCGAAAGGGTTTGCAAGCCCCAGCAATAAACCTTTGCGATTCGAATATTTAATCTTGCCTATACAATGCTTGGTTATGCGGTTAGGGTGGATTCTAACCCTAGATCTGTCCTCCAAATAGTTTCAATCTTTTAATTATTGCTCTCTTTAGTTTAATAATCTCACATCACTACATCAGTTAAACCAATCTTTTCCTGAATTAAATAGAAACAATTGGAATTAACGCAACTTAGCCAATCTATCTCCGTAGATCGACAATCGGACTTAACCGCCATTCTCTGAAATAAAAATTAATACGTAATTATTATTTAATTATTTTTTATATGGTACAACACGATCATCCCTCGTGTCTATCTCTCCTATCTCTTGCATTGTGAGTAAATTGTCAAACTGGTTCTGGAAAGTATCCGGACCCTATTTTCTAATCTCTTAGAGGAATGTTTTGCTTTACAAAAGTAATACTTTTGAAATGGTAGCCTTTCCTTGGAGGGGAATCTCAGAATGGCTCGTGTTGTATGGATCTGAGTTCACAAAAATTTATAACTACAGCAACCCATCACTCATCAGTACAACTTTCGAACTCAATAAATCCAAGCCACGTGTCGTCGCAAGAAAATTCAAATACTTTGTTGGACCAATGCCCAGTTGATTAACTGACACGTATCCCACTTCTCTAATCACTTTCCTTAACTTGATTATTCACCAGTAGCATCATTATCATCTTCCACAAAAAGAATGACTAATAAATTCTAAATCTTGATAAATACAATTGAAACCGCCCCATTGGCAGATAGGAGAGTAAGTGGTAGGGTATCTCCAAGTGTTGTCCTAGGTGGTAGGTTAACTCCAATGTATTGTCCTACTGGTCTTGACCCGTGACTTAGGGGTTTGCTTTTTTCTAACATCTCGGGCCCAATTCTCCGTGCCAGTAACTCTTGAAGCGACTTCACCTCACATCAAAACTTGGAAACTAAAAGGCTGTGAGAGGAACTGTAGGGATTAACCTGAGATGCGAGGAAGCTGGAACGGAACGCACTGCAGTAGGGGAAGAAAGTAAGTGGGTTGATGCACCACAGAATTCAGCAAAAGGAAACCACAAAAAGTTAGTAAGTGGAAGAAGATAGAAAGACAAAACTTTACACATAATTTTATGAAATTTTACGGCAAGGCTCGCTTACCCAAAACTGCAATTGGAGCTTTTTGCTTATTTTCCTTGATACTGGGGTTTCATCAAAAGTCATTCCATTCATCCATTGAAAGACTCCCAAGTGCTGCTTCTCCTAAAAAAAGCATTTGCAAAAGATTAATGGAGGACTCTTTTTGGCCTAATAAAAACAAGTGTTGATGACCTACTGCTTTTACATGCACAGGAAGACTTGGTGTCGAACATAAAATTTCAGCTGCCCTTGTTGCCGAAAGGCACAAGTTTAATAAGTATGGTAGAAGACTCAAAAGTGTTGAGTGTCCCAAAGCACTAGTTTAATTAAGATGGTAGAAGACTTGAGTACATCATGTTTATCGAAATCGGTGAGATTCGACGAATACGTCATCTATCTCGATCATGTGATTATTAATGTTTGTAGTGGGGACGCCACACTATGAAGTTTGGGGTTGTGTCGACCCACCAGAAAAAAATAAATTACTATAATTATATTGATTTTTTTCTCAATTTATGGATGACCCATCAAAATTGATGTCGACACCACACTAGATAATTTTTTATTCTTTCAAATTCGCTTAAAGTCCTGAGAGAACGCAAAATGAAAGCTAAAACAATTTAATGGAGTAACCACACTAGACAATTTTTCAATCGTATACAAAAGAAAGGCTAAACCCATTTCAATAGTCTTACAACACTAGATAATTTTTCAATATTTGAAAAAACACACTAAACTTAAATTGACATAATACAAGCCAAAAACTCAATTCTTCTTTGCAGTTCTCTTTTTCCATTCATAGCGTAGTCGACCTGCTGTTTTTTCTCTCCTCTCTTTTGTCGATTTAGCATCAAACACTAAAGTGTTGATAAGATTATCATATTTGCTCTTCTGATTTACTTGAGTAATCTAGGTTTGTTAGAATTAAATCTATAACCTGTTATATTACATATATACATGTGTGTGTGCGTGTGTCTATATCTATATGTATATATAGAGTCCACTTCCTATGTGGGATTCCACAAACAAAGTGTGGAACTCCTATTTCCGAATCAAATTTTAACGATCGGAACCGTTCAATGTGTTTAAAACTTGTTTTTAAGAGTCTACGTGAGGATTTGTCAATATATATAGAAGCCGGTTCTAGTCCGGGATCCGGACTTCCGGACCTCCATGATCCGAACATTTTTTTGACTATCCAAGCCGTCCAATGTGTTCAGAAGGTGTTTTCAAGGGTCTACGCGAGAAATCTTCAAAAAAAATACCGGGAAGGGCTTGATCCAAGCAGTTTTTCGCAAAAACTGTAAAATATACAGTTTTTGCGAAAAACTGCTTGGATCAAGCCCTTCCCAGTATTTTTTTTGAAGATTTCTAGCGTAGACCTTGGAAAACACCTTTTGAACACATTGGACGGCTTGGATTTTCCCAAAACAATTTGCAACACTAAAAAATACCCATTTTGTTCCAGTCAGGGATCCCTGACTGGAACCGTGGGGTATATATATATATATATATATATATATATATATATATATATATATATATATATATATATATATATATACCCAAAAGGGCTTCATGCGAGTACTTTTTCATAAAATATATATCTACGGTTTGTATGAAAAACTGCTCGGATAAGCCTTTCCGAGTTTTTTTTTTTTTTTTTTGACGAATCCTCGCGTAAACCCTTAAAAACACGTTTTAAATGGATTGAATGGTTCGAATCATCGAAATTTGATCCGAAAATGGGAGAACTGGGTGACTCCCATACTTTAAGAAAAGTGTACGATCCCACACTTTATACACATGTATATTGCTTAAGGTGTAAAGCATGAAAGTTTAATAGGAGTACCTAATTTGGCAATTGCATATATTTAGGATATTGTTGTTTGACTATTTAGGGAATTATATGTATATTTGGTAGGAGTATTGATATTTATGAAAGACCTCACTATCCCAAACTGCTGGAGTCGCCACTTGTCTAATTGATTTTTGATACATACCTTAAGCCCAACAGAACGTGCAAAATGAGTAGTTTGAATCATACTGATGGACTCGAGAACATACCCCACCTAGGGACACTATAACCCTAGGGAACCACAGGGGACCCTGCCCCGTGACTCAAGTCTCACGCCCACATTGCTTCACATTGATGGCCTCACCTCGCAAACCCTACGTTATTTCATCCCCACCTAAAATTTGTTGTCTCCCTACTGTTTTCTACCTATTATTGGATTGATGCTTGGCATCAAGGTCATGCCACAGATACGGATATCAAGGACAACACCTTCCCACAAATCAATCGCTCGTAGACGCTAAACCACAGACTACAAGCCGCTCGTACATTGAAGTATTGCACGACACACGAGATTTTAAATCATGACCTCGGATAGTTTCAAACCGACAAACGAAAGATGGTCATATCGCTCGTCCAGGATAAAAATGCGAAAGCAAGTTTGTGGCAGGGACGCGGCTTTTATGTACTATGCCATTTCCACCAGCCTAGAGCGTGCCGTGCTGACCTAGCAAGTGCAGCAGGGCCGGGGAGGAGGAGAAGGAAAAGTCTGAAATTCAAAAAGTGGATGCATGCATGATTTTACAATTCAAAGATGCCCATCGTGTGGTATCCATATGAACGAAAACAACAGACTGCTACTGAATGTGCCTTTGTGTCTTTTATGCAAAAGGGCAAAAGGGACACTTTCAGTTTTTGTCAGATAGTGCAAATGTGGGCCATCACCTAGAAGGCTAGAAGCACAGGACACGACACCTTTCTGTGACTTTTTTAATGTTTACAATAGTGGCTACCACTAAAAGGGTACACAATCGTGGTCTTTTGTAGGACATGAAGAGTGGGCTTTAGGGCAATAAGAAATGGACAAATTTAGGGTAATTCTTGTCTCTATAGAGGATGTAAAGCTTTTCGTTTCTCCAAATTGAGAACCGTCCTCCAATTAGGAATGTGCCAACAACCCATTGTCTGTCCCACTTTGTTTTTTTCTCACTCACCCAATATTAGGGTTTAAAATAAAGGTCATTCATGTATCGTATCGGCCGTTACGTTCAAGATTTCGGATTTCCAATATCAATATTTACTTAGGTATAGTCTGATATCAGTTGTATCACCAATACTATTACGTTTCCCGATACCATGATTTAAAACCTTGCTCAATACATAGAATTATCACTTCCCTCGTCTCAAATTGCTGGTCGTTCTTTTCTTTTCTGGATGTCTCAAAAAGAATGTCCACCCTGAAAAATAAGCATAAAAAGTTAAGCAACTTTATTTTTTTGCCCTTTCTTTTTACACTTAAGTGTCATATCAACCAAGTAATAAATAACAGTATATCGAGAAAGTCAAATCCAATCCTTCTTTGGCTAAATCCAAAAAACTGGTTTTTTTTTTGTATTTGTTAGTTTTCAGTCGATTTTTTGTGGTTTCTTGGTTTGTCTCAACAAGAGAAATCTAAAAAGTATAAAATCATTAGCCAAACTTAAAGTTTTGTGAATAAGGACGAAAAATTATGGCAAAAAACCGGTTTTTTGGATTATTTTTCGTCTTTATTCACAAAACTTTAAGTTTGGTTAATAGTTTTATACTTTTTAGATTTCTCGCGTCGAGACAAGCCAAGAAACCACAAAAAATTAACCGAAAACTAAAAAATACAAAAAAAAAATTGAATAAGAACAAAACAAAAAAACCAAAAAAACCATTTTTTTAGATTTAGCCAAAGAAGATGTCTCATCATTCTCCCCGTAAAAAAATCACTTCTCCGAAAACGGCAAGTAAATTAGGACGGAGGGAATAATAGGTTTGCACAAAGTCAATTCTTCAGAGCTACTATAAGAAGTGGTCATGATAAGATGATGAGCCACACCTTTCGGCACTTCTTGAACAGAGAGAGCAAAGGACGAGCCAGATGATTAACTCAAAAACACGTGGAGGATTGGCTTTAAAAAGGATCACTAAAGTTGTAATACAGTAATCGGATAACTTTGCTCCAAAGTGAAAGGAAATCAATTGAAAATTAGAAACTCCTCTGGAGCCTAAGTGGTTTTTGACATTCTTTTGTTTGTGCATTTTTGACTCGATTATTCTACGTTTCACACGTTGACTATCCGGATCGATCGGTGGGTCGGTCGGTTATCGACTTGGTCTCCCCGTAATGGCAAATTCAACAATGCGTGTGCATGAACGGAAGAAGGGAAACGAGTCCAACAAGTTATGAATACAATGGACGAATTGTTGGGAGGATTTTGAGATCACTCTTTTCTTTTCTTTTTTTGGGTGGAGGTTTCCAAATTGTCAAACTTCAAGACCACCAATCGGTGGCGGAGCCACCTTAGGGACAGTGTGGGCACTCGATTTTGGTTTTTTTTTTTTTTTTTTTAAGAAAAATATGTTTAAGTTTCAATCGATACATCACTTTTGTATGTGAAAAATTAATGAGTACTCATAAACAAGATTAATAGTAGTATATGATAATGAAGGCGGATAAAAAAAAATGATGGAGATGCCTCAAGATCACTAAATAACTAAAGTACTCATAAACAAGATTCAATAAATTGAATTTTTGCCTCAAAACTATTAAGTGTTTACGGAATTATATTTACTATATTATCAAAAACTACAGGTCTCTAGCTTGAACAGAAGTCGAATGAAAATCAAGGCATGCTTGTTAGATTCTTACAAAATATACTAGATCTTTTTTGCACAACAAAAGTTGTGCCCATACATGGTATGATTTTCTAGCTACGCCACTGCCACCAATACATGATTTTGGATCGGCAAAGACGATGATGACTACCCACCACGAACCTAGTCAAAAGAAAGACAGATATTCATAGTACGCAAACAACAACAGTACTCGTATCGACGACGACAAGATTTCATTCTCGAGCATCATTGCTTCTAGCACTGGGAAATATCAGTGAGTGGCTATCTATCTTAATCGAACCGGCCCTCATTGGCATATATTTAACCAAGATACTAATGACTGGTCTAAAGATTCTGTCTTTTGAGGCCAAGAACAGCAACATACAAGCTGCAGTCTTTTTATGGTCACATTTTTGTTTCTCTCTAGAGAACATATTGTTATTCGTACGCAACAAATGCATCTCGACAAAATTATGGTCTAATTTGTTACTCTCTTGAAAAATATCAATAAGAAAGAAATCACCAGAAATGAGAACAGTGACAATGAACAGTCATTGAGATGTATACAACTCGTTCTAGGGTTGCATTGTCTATAACCCAACTCTTCTAAGGTGGGCTCAAAATGAGCAAATGCTTAGCAAACGAATGATGTCATGCATGCAACACGCATTGCACAATACAACTTAGAGCACATAACAAATTTTTGGCCAAGTGGATGAGAAAACAGTACATACTTCCTTTGGCATGACTAAAGATCCTTTAAGCAACAAGTCAGTTGCACAATCAAGTGTATTGTTGTATGCCAGTGTTTCCACCAATTCATGGGAAAACTTGCAAGGAGTGATCGATAGAACTACTATAAGTTGCCTATTTGATTAACCAGGTCAGTTAGCTAGATCATATATAGATGAACCAATAAAACTATTTTTCGAAACGATAGAGGTAATAGACACAGTTCAACGTTTGTTCATCGTCTGGCCGAGGTTGGCTCAACTCAAAAGCCTTAGTACAAAGAGGCAAATTGCTTTCCATTTGTTAACAGATAGAGTATTTGGTACTATCAAGGATTTAAATATCGGCTGCTACATAGCGTATCGGCCACTACGTAGTTGTTTTTTGGTCCTCCGGCACCGCTACAGCCCGCTGTATCAGCTATGGGAAGGTGTCAATCTTGTTCTCCTTTAGATCTTTGCTTCAAATCTAGTTGGAGCAACACCTTCCTCAACCTAGGCCTACAAGAGAGAACACCATTAGTGCCTGCCGGCCACTGTCGGTCGGTCAACACTGATACTTAAGTCAGCCTCAATCAGAGGAGAGAAAGAATACAAAGCTTAAGAGTGAGTAATAGACACAGTTCAAAGTTTGTTCATCGTCTGGCCGAGGCTGGCTCAACTCAAAGGCCTTAATACAAAGAGGCAAATTGCTGTCCATTTATTAACCAATACTACTCCCTCTGTCCAGATTTGTTGGTCCGTTTTGGGGATTGCAACTTTTTTCCCATTACTTTTTGTATTTGTTGTTTTCACATCATCAAAAGTAATTTTTGCCTACTTTATCCTTTGACTTTTGAAAATGGACAAACATTTTCGGACTTGAAAAAATATGTTTGTGGACCAACAAATCTGGACGGAGGGAGTATTTGGTACCATCAAGGATATAAATATCGGCCGCTACATAGCGTTTCGGATGCTACGTAGCTGTTTTTACACCCCGCTAAACAAGCTGTGGGAGGTGTTTGATCTTGTTGTCCTTTGGATCTCCGCTTCGAATCTATAGAAGGAGCAACGCCTTCCTCAACCTAGGCCTGCAAGAGAGAACACCGTTGCTACCTACCGGCCATCGTCTCCAATGCTTAAGTTAGTCTCAATCGGAGGGGAGAAAGAATACAAAGCTCAAGAGTGAGTAGTCGCGGCATATCTCTCTAGGGTTTAAAACCAAAGTTTATATAGAGTGACTTTACTTAGACCCCGAGTAAGCTCATGATAGGCACATGCCTTAACCGCTTCTTGAAGTAATGTCATGAATGACGCATCTAGTGCCACGTGACCGAACTGAACCTTCGATTTGTACGTGGACTATCCGTATCTACTCGAGTCGGACCTTATTCGACCTGACTCAGCTCTACCAACAACTACGTTCGGCCAATAACCACATTCGACTCCTGGTTCGGTCAATATGTATGTTTACATTTACAACTTTTGTTGTACATGTCCAATTTTTGTAAAAAAATATATTTTTGCAAATTACTCGATGAGATCTACTCCAAGATATTGAGTAGATCTACTCAATGAGATCTACTCAATATCTTACGAGATGACATTAAATATAAAATTATGTAAAAAAAAAAAAGTTGAAGAGTTCAAGTTTAACCCCAAGATTAGGGACCTAAGTTGAAACTTGTAACCCTAATGCTCTACATTAGACTACATAATTTGGTCCTAATCTTGTGCATCATCAGTTCAAAAAAAATCTTGTGCATCATCACCCTCAGAAAGTTATCTCCCATATGATTTACGGAAACAACACCTGCAGCAATATGAAGTTAAATTGGTGTTTTGGAATGAGGAGAAGGTGGAGTTAGATAGATACATAATACCAGTATGTACAAAAGCCAAATTCTCGCAAGATTCATTCACACACAAGTTTAACTGGTGTCTGTGGGGCCTTTGGAAGCCCTATTAGCTAACTTCTATATTGACCAACTAGGCCAGCAATGAAGCTCGACTTTGGGCCCCCAATGCACTGGCCCAAATACTCATGAGCAAAGGCCCACCAAGCATTAGAAATCTATCAAAACAACACTGCGTGTTGAAGGAAGACGAATTTTAAGTGGGACCGTTTGTGACCCCTTCGTCTTGCAGGGAAATTTCGATGCCTCGCAGTGATCTTGATAAAAATACAGACGTAAGACCGAACTACGTCGGACTTGATTCCCCCTCGGTCCGGGGATACGTAGGCAATCTATTGTGGGCCCGGTCGTCTTTTTCTATCTCCCACCAAAAATTCACTATTAAGCCAACGAGCATATCCCAGACTTAAAAACGCCTCCAAGCACCATGTTACGTTGCCGGATCCCGTGGGACCGGGCAGTAAATTTGAATTTAATTTCAAAATGAATTCACGTTACATATTACATGTTGCATCTGTTACAAAACTCTGGAACTGATCTGGAAGCGTCCCGGGTCCCCCTTCAGCCACTATGTACAAATGTAAATTTTTTATTCTAAGCACTGTTAATATTTGTTGTTAGGTTAAGCACTGTCAATTTATTTCTAACTTAATAGTTAACATTGTCACTTTCTGTCTAAATTCACAGTTGACACTGTTAATTTCACAGTTAACCGTGCTAATAAATTTTATGTCAAAATTCACAATTAACAGTGTTAGTTTCTGTCTAAATTCACAATTGACATTGTTAATTTCACAGTTAAGATTGTTAATCCCATAGTTAACAGTGTTAATTTTTTCATGTACAGCGTTAATTGTATATTCTAAGCACTATTAAATTGTTTTAAAAAAAAAAAAAAACACAGAGCCTACACACACGAAAATAAACTTCATATTCGATAGTGGTCTTATTCGATAAATCTCGTCGAATAAGTTCTAAAAATATGATTTTTATGAAAGACATACATGTATAATAAAAGTTGCGGTATTTTAAAGTTTTAAAAAAAAAAAAACATTTTTTTCTTTATATAATTTCAATTCAATATTATTGGTCTTCTTAGATAGATCTCATCGAGTAGTTTACAAAAATATTTTTTTACCAAAATTGAATATGTACAACAAAAGAATTAAACATTTTAAGATTTATATTCCAACAAGGGAGGAGAGAGCGGGACACATTAAGATGTGCCAGGAGGGAGAGGCCATTATCGAGATGGATGGCTGGATGGTCTCACTACCCTGCAGTGAGTCCCTCACTACACGGCCCGAATTCGAGGGAGAGAGAGAGAGAGAGCATTACGTCGAGACTGACGAGCCCTTACCGAACCGAGCTTCGAATAATTTACAAACTGATGAGTTCATTTGCAGCCCAAGAGATGCACATTTAATGCGCTAGGGGGGAGGAAGACACGCATTTTAATGGGCTTTAGGAGAGGACCTGGTGAGGGTTTGAATCCAAGCATGAAATCATACATCAGGACCGGCCCAGCATTTTCCGTTGATATATTGTAATGAAACTAATCCAATTCCCTTAAAATCTGCTTTTTACATTAGGGAAAAGTAAAAACTCTCTTCACATCATGTAAATTGTGATTACCCTACACCCATGCCCACCACCCCCCCCCCCCCCCCCCCCCCTCCCCTTGTAAGAAAAACATGATACCCTTAAGCTTCTCGAGACTAAAAGCACAATCAAAAACAGCCCCCTCCCCCTATATATATCGCACCACAACTTGGTATTTTTTCAATTACTGTCTAGACAAGAAAAAAGACTATGTTTCTAGCAAAAACCATATTTGGAATAACAATTCTAGTTTTACAAGTTGTTGTGATAGTAGAAGCTGAATCGGCGTCCTTGCCGGTGCAGAAAAATGGCACAACTGGCTTGCCAACTTCGCCGTGGCTCAGGAGGGTGGTGGTGGACCAGAGGGAGCCTGGGTGCTGGAAGAGGCCGTGGATTTGTAAGGAGGGAGAAGATCCGCCTAGGGTGAGGAGAATGTGTTGCAAGAATCAATGCATTGAGGTCACCTCCGACGTAAATAACTGTGGGTTGTGCGGGGCTCGATGCCCGTTCGCTTGGCAATGTTGTCGTGGATTCTGTATCAACACCAACGTCAATCCTGTTCACTGTGGAAAGTGCTTTCACAAATGCCCCTTCTCGGGGTTTTGCTTCTATGGTATGTGTGGATATGCAGGGCCTGTGCCTCCCCCATTTCCACCTAAACCACCTCATCCTCCTTTTCCGCCCGAACCGCCTAAGCCTCCTTTTCCATTTCCGCCGAAACCGCCTCGTCCTCCTTTTCCGCCCGAACCGCCTAAGCCTCCTTTCCCATTTCCACCTAAACCGCCTCGTCCTCCTTTTCCGCCCGAACCGCCTAAGCCCCCTTTCCCATTTCCCCCCAAACCGCCTCATCCTCCTTTTCCGCCCGAACCGCCTAAGTCTCCTTTTCCATTTCCGCCTAAACCGCCTAGTCCTCCTTTTCCATTCCCACCTAAACCACCTCATCCTCCATTTTTCGTTCCCTCCTAAACCGCCTCGTCCTCCTTTTCCGTTCCCGGCTCATCCTTCATTTTTCGTTCCCTCGTAAACCGTTTGACTTTCCCACAGGTCGAGTTCCAGATATAAGTGTTTTCCCTTTAAGCTTGTCTGTTTTCTTGTTGGAGTCATTTTCTTATTCAGATGGCATGTAATATGATAATGTTAATCATGTTGTATTGGATTAAATTTCTTCTTAGAGCTAAGTGGACGTCATCAAATATTAAAAAAAAACATTGTATGCCACATAATAATAATAATAATAATAATAATAATAATAATAATAATAATAATAATAATAATAATAATTAAAAAAACATTGTGATAATAATAAGTTAACGTACCAAAACATGAGAAAAATTTGTATGCCACACGGATACCGCCACGTGATACTTGTCGGTACATCCGAGCCATCCAAAACATGTTTGGACGGCCTAGATTTGTTGGGATAAATTTGCCTCCACAATTTACAAAAATGCCACCCTTAATCTAGGCTGTTAAAAACATGTTTGGACGGCTCAGATGTACCGACAAGTACCACGTGGCGGTACCCGTTCGGCATACAATTTTTCTCCAAAAAATCACACATAGATCCCTCTCTCTCTCTCTCTCTCTCTCTCTCTCACACACACACACACACAACACAATCTCCTATTAATTAAATAGTTCAGCAATTGCAGGAAATAGTTCCAATTTTAGAGTGAAAAAGCAGAAATAATCACTTAAGTTGTCTTAAATTGGCCTCTGGTATACTCTCTTGTGGGAGGCTATGGGTAAACTATTTCAAGAATTGGATTTTTATAACCACAGTAGGGGATATTTACCCTGTATAGATAATGCTTATTCAAATTAATTCGGTTTGAAACGCAATACAAATTAATTCAGCAGTGCTACGGTAGCATGCTACGGTATATATAGCGTCGAAAAACTAGGATACAGAAGGTTATTGCTAATCTGCTGCAGCCTTGTCAAGCTGAAGCTTATTGCTAATCTGCTGCAGCCTTGCTTTAAGCTTCAGCTTGACTTTCGCTTACCTAAGACAGTCAGAGACACACCAGCCAACCGGGTTGGGCCGAGGCGTCCTCCAATGCTACAAAGGCAGGAGGCCTCGGTTAATCAAACTCAACCAAGCAAGAGACTAGTTTACATGTAGCGAAGAGAACAGAAAGAGCGAGTTTACCTCACTAAGTTGTTCATTCCTCTTTCTTTTGCATGTTGCTTCTATCAGACCACATGTGGGTTGCCAAAAAGGAAAGAAACATATTCACAAAACCCAAACAAAGAAACTCGTCTTAGCACTTGGAAATATCGAAGTATAATCATCTATCTTTATGGAACCCTCACTAACATTTAAATACCGTCCTCAGTGACTGGTCTAAAGCTTCCATCTCAGAAGCCAAGAGGAGCAATATATGATAAGACACACAGCATATGAGATACGTAACAAATAGAACTCAACAGCATTATGGTCTCATTGTTTCTCTCCAGAAACGTATTAGAGACATCTCCATCAACAAAAAAGTAATCACCAAAAATGCAGTCCATGGACCATAACACGTCAACAAGGCTTTTCATTTTTCAACAACATTGAAATGTACACATCTAATCACAACGCATATGAACCAGCTCTCTTTTAACGTAGATTGGATTAACTTGTCATGCATACAGTACACATTCGATCACATGACCAATTTTAGGGCAACGTATCCGTGTCAAGTGAACAAAACCCAGTACTTAGTTACTTAGCAAAACTTATCCAGTAAGAAGGAATATATTTATAAAAAAAAAAAGGCTTATCTTCTTATTTGGTCCTTACAAAATAGTCAACGTTTCAATTTCGTCCTTATAAATTTTTTTGATTCAATTTTACCCTTATAATTTGTGACGCGTTTCAATGTTACCCTTTCCGTCAAAAAATTAACGGAAATATGTTACTCCCTCCATCCCTAAAAGTTAGACCTTTTTGGGATTGCGTGCCATTGTAGATTGCTTATAGTATCTTTTTATTTATAAAGTTTTATGTGATTTTGAAAACTTTGTTTAATAGAACTAATTAAAATCAATCAAACAAGATCCATATTGCCTATTTTTTGGCATTCACATTGAAAGATATAAGCATTTGAAAATGGCAGGCTATCCAAAAAAGGTCTAACTTTCTCAGGGAGTGTGGCTAACGGAGGCTGACACAAAACCTTTTTTTGTCACAGTGGCACCCACCAACACAGCACACTGACATACCAGCGTGCGAGGAAGAAAAGGAGTTAATTTCAAAGCTAAGGTGTCTCAACTGAAGTGTTAGTAGAGGTAATAGAGTGGGTAGAAGTGTTAGGATAAAAGAATTAGAGTGTTTTATTAGAAATGGAAGGAGGAAGCAGCCAGTTTCGGACACCGTTCGCGTTCCGAAAAAAGAAAACTCCGGCGGGCAGTGGCTACAGGCGTAGTTATCGTGCCCGTGCGCCCTTCCGGTCGAATAAGGGAAGACATTATGTACAGAATATCCCTAGACTGGTTAAAAGGACTAAGAGGGGAGTTAGGAAGCTACAATTATTTGATGAAGCATTAAGGGATGTTACTTTTAATAATCAAGGTTGTTCGAGGTTGCTAAATGGGATTAATTTGGGAAATAAAAGGTCTGACCGTCAATCAGACAAAATTGTTGTGAAGGGCATTAAGTTAATTGGGAATGTGCAACTAGGGCAAGATGCAAAAGAGGGAGCTGTTGTGCACCATGTGCTATTGTTCATTATAAGTGACAATAGTCCATCAGATTCTGTCCCTACACTTGATAAGATATTTATCGGTGTCAGTGAGGGTAATCCAGAAACTTGGATTGTGGATCCGGATGAGTCAGATAGATTCAGAATGCTGAGGAAAATGAGGTTCAAGCTTATGGGTGGCAAGGACAAAGATCATCCACATCACGGAATAGAGGTTGTGGATTGCTTCTGCATTATTGACGTGTGGACGGATTACAAAGACACGTTGATTGGGAACGTGGGGAATATTCAGAAGGGTGTCATATATTTAGTGGCTGCCTCCGTCAGTGGGAAAGAGTGCAACTATACATTGAGGAGTCGGATGTATTTTAAAACTGTATAGTAATCAGTTTGTAATGGAGTGTTTAACAAATGATTTGATATTGTAATGTTCAGGTAAATGGAGGTTGAGGATATAAGAACGGGTGTTGTGGAAGGTGTTTCAACAAGTGATTTCAGTTGTATCGAACTTGCGTTGCCTAATTTGTTTTCACAGCTAAGGTTAAGAATGGGTAAAAACAGTATTAAAGTGGATATCCTAGGGACCATTACAGAAGAGAAAGGGCCCTATATACAAGTCCTTTTAATTTATTTCCTTTTCTTCCTGAAGAGCTAAAAACATTGGGTTGGACAAAATATTTTGTTCGTAAGTACGAATTTCGCACACTATGAACTCTGTCAAAATTGTCGGATCTCACTATAGAGTGAAGACGACTGGATTAGATTAAAGCTACACAAAAATGAAATGCCAGATTTTTATGCTAACGTACCAATGCTATCTGACTCTGACAAGAACCAGAATAGCGGACAATCCGCCCAATCTCCCCCTACCTCGAAGGACCGTCAAGAACTGGGAAAACCGCCTGGGCCAGAAGTCTCGGACGACACAACTACTTCTCAGACAAAATAAGTTTCAAGGATTACGACCAAGAAGCATGCTACAACGTCATTGATGACATCAAATACTCCACAATCCAAACTGAATTAATGAAGAATCTAGTTGGCTGCCAAAGAGATTTCAACGTCTTCATTAAGTTTCAGCCAGACCTATTAATTAAAGGCGGAATACCGTCTATTATCTTAGTTAATGGCGACAGCAGTTGGTTAGATGCGATGTCCCCAAAAATGAAAGAATGGTTTGATGTTAATGTAACCACGGTGATGATTAATGAAAAAAATTATTAATCTATTATTTCTCCGAATCTCTCATTTAGTTACAACATTTCCCTTGTCATCAACTATTACATCTTTTGAATCATCACACTTTTTGACACTCATTATTACATTCCGTAAAACATCAGAAAATTCCTGAGGATCCATTACAACAAATCCTCTCCTATCAACTTCATCTCTTCTAGCACCAACTTCCGAAACAAATGGTCCAGGATCAAGCTCTGTAAAGCGAACACCACCTCTACGTACATCAACCTCAGATACACTAAGACGACCTCTACGTTCTTCAACAACTGACCCACTTTCTCCAAAACCTCCTAATAACATATCTCTCCTCTTTTCTGGCAAACCCAATGACACAGTTTGGCCAAAATGGGAACAACTTTACTAGGAGCACAATGCCATACATCAACATTCTCTCTGGTGTATTTTTTGGATAACACCACAATAGATGGCGCTCACATAGTTTGCTCATTCGGCATCTCGCTAGTAGAATATTGCAAATACCCCTTCATTTTACAATAGGTGACACCCCTTTTAATATTAGAATTTTCGATGCGATACTTCATTACCCACGGAACCTGTTTCTCGTTAAGCGAACAATATCCATTCCCGTAGTAGATTAACTCGCACTGACAATCCACCCCAAATACACACTCTCTCTCTCTCTCATCCTCTCCCCCCACCTGTAACTTATTCCCCAAATTGATCCCCCCAACATGGTGGTTGTTCCCAGCCTTTGTAAGGGTTTCCCCATCTCCTCATATTCCAAACTTCCTCCCACCATTACTTGCATGTTTAGTGGCAGCTTACCACCAGTCGCGGTGGCTGCTCAGTCCCAAGAAGACTCTGTCTATTCTAGGCCTAAGAGTTCTACCTCTAACATAGGTATGTATGACCCCATTGAGGAAATAGAAGTGAAAGTCAAGCAGGTGCTTGTAACATGAGACTGGTGATTCGATAAGGAGTTCAGAAAGCCCCTTTGGATCTTACTAATAATAGTAGGAAAGCGGACGGGAATTTGTTTCATGGAAATTGTTCGTCGGTGACTCGGTCTCAGTAGATTAGATGACTAAGGCTGTGGTGGTGACCCGTCAATACAGTAAACTCAGTAACTCAATAACTCGCTTGTATTGGTTACTTAGTCTCCTGACTCGGTACTCAGTAACTCAGTTTAAGGTAGCTCGGTAACTCTGTTTATGAACAAGGCTGAGCCGACACACAATTGGCTCTCTGTGATGGTTGTACTTGATTTTCAGGTTTTGTTTAGTTTTAGATCAGTTTGTTTATGTTAATTTGGATCAGATTCTATGCTCCCCCTCTGGTGGAGTTGTTTTTCTTTTATTTTGGCTCTAGTAATGAAAAAGAAGGTGAACTTGGATAAATAAATTAAAAAAAAGGACTGAGTTTATTTTCCTTGATGCTGTTGTAAACGTGTAGTGTGAGGGGGTGTGTAGTGGTGCCCCCTTGGCCAAATACCCTCCACATCAGCAATCCGTTTGCCACATAACAGATTTCCATGCACTTTTTTGACAGAAAGGGTAACATTGAATTGCGTCACAAAGTAAAAGGGTAAAATTGAAACAAAAAAATTTACAAGGACGAAATTGAAACGCTGACTATTTTAAAGGACCAAATAAGTAGATAAGCCAAAAGAAAAAACAAACTGTTGTGTTCAATGGCTATCCTCTAAGAAACAATTTACGTGAAAGCAATTACGAGTGCCCATGCTTGCCAGTGAAATGAACCAATAAAATGATAAGCTCGGCAAATGCTTTACTTGACAGCATACTTTCTGCAATCCCAATAAGTAATGGATTAATTTAACATGCCAAGAACCCTCATGAGAGAATTGCGGCCTCAAAGGACAACCAATGTTTTTTCTGTGTATTCCTAAAACTAGAGCCTTAAAAGGAGATAAATTTTGACAACAAAGGCCAGGTCAGACTCCAAAGATCAAGAGATGGAGATAGAGGTAATGGACACAAATAAAAGTTTATTCCTCATCGGATGGAGGCTGGCTCAACTCGAGCCTTAAGGTTCAACTACGCGGAGGCAACTTGGTTTCCATATCCCCAAATACTGGCGCTGTACAGGGTAACTCTTAACTTTGAAACCCAGGTGGAAAGTATTGAATATCACAAGGCATCGTGCTTAACATTCTTTCATCAACTTCATTTCAAATTCTGAAACATGATCACGAGTTCGAACCCAAAACAAAATGCTGCAGGAGATGAAAAATGTTACCCAAATGCTCTACATAATTTCCTCCTGCTCTTCTGCATCATCAACCTCAGAAAGTTCTATTTCGTCCACATCACTGTCATGATCGAAGGAAACAGCACCTGCACCAATAACAAGTTAATTGGCGTTTGTGGAAGGAGGAGAAGGTGGAGTTAGATAATACAACAAACCCCAAATGAAAGTTTCAAAGAGAACTTCCAAGATTGTTTAGAATGCGAAATATCTCAATCATAAAAGAATTATGAAATGTATACCTCTAGAAACAAAGGAAGACGGGCTATAGTTTAGCTCCCTTGATTCTGATGTGTTGTCAAGTAGATAAGGAAGTTCTAGAAACTGTAAGAAAGCTTCTGTTTGAGGATTTCTACAATTTCCTGCAAAATAGGAAAATGAGTTAGAACATGAACTATTTTACGCCAAATAATCTAAGCCACTGCATTATTAACAAGATATGAGGTCAAATAACTAATAACTGATGGTCTATGAAGCACCAACACTTCTAGAGTTCGCCATATCGGAGTGTCAGACACGGGGACACGGCGGGACACACCACATGGCGTGTCCCCAAAAATTTTTGAATTTTTTGTAAGGGACACAGCGGGGACACGGGGGGGACACGCTGGGGTCAAATTTGGGGGTCAATCAGTCATTTTTTAATTTTCAGGGGTCAAATGGTAATTTTTTAAATTTTGGGGGTCAAACAGTAATTATTAATCTTTCAAGTTTTAATTTTTTTTAATTTCTTTTAATATTTATACATACATATATATATATTTCCATGTCCCCCGCCGTGTCTGCGTCCCTTTTTTAAGAATTGCCGTGTCCGTATCCGTGTCCGTGCTACATAGCTGATGGTGATGACCATGCACCTCAACACTATACTAAGTACTAACGTTTTTGTAAACATTATACACCAAAACTTGGGAGGGGCTAATTAGAAGTTATGTAACTTTTTCTCCAACACATAAGTACCCGCGCTTCAAACTGCATCAAACCATGAAGAAAGAGCCATCAAGGAACAAAAAAAATGCTTGAATATATACAGAAGAGCATATTTCTCGAGAGTGCGGGTTTGAGCCTAAGGGCAGCTATTTTAGGTAGATAATACCCAAAGGTAGGCCAGTCTTTGGTGTTGAGCGATAACTAGAACACTGATCGATTGCCACATGCCACAAGGGCACAAACAGGATCCGTCAGCAACTCCCCACAGCTTAGCCTCACAATCCTACATTCTACGATCAGAACTCAGTTGTAGGGAACATCCAAAGTGGGTTTGCTCCCGAGTAAGGAGCTCGCTCCCATCTAGACGTGAGCGCCCTACTAAATATGATGGAGCTTACACACAGGGATGGAGCCAGGATTTCATATCCAAGGGGGCCGCAATACAAACAAGAAGATTTTAAAAATTCAAAAGTTCAAGAGTCTAAAATACTTAATGGTCTTAATAGTACCCAATGCAAAACACAATATCTAAATGCTCTTAATAAATCAAAAGCGACTAGAAAGTGAAAAATTAAAATTATCTCGATGCGTTACCTCAACCATGAATCATAATGCAATGCGACACTCATTTAGATCTCGAAAGTCATCTAAGATTGAGTCAAAACTAATTTTTGAAGAAATTTCCTCCTCCATGAACAAAAACAAAGCCCCCAGTAGCCAATTTTTGAGTTTTTCAATTCTTTAGTATTTCAGTGAAGTTGAAATGTCTATTTACAATTCTTTATTTTAGTGGGGGGCCACGAAGCTAGCCAAAACTTTTTGTGGTCGACTTATATTTTCAGTTGAGGGCACCATTACAAGTTTCAACACACACAAAATAAATAAATAAATAAAAAATAGCAGTGGCAGTTTTTAATTGGGCAGGGGCCAAGGCCCCCAACAGCCGACCAATGCCTCCGTCCCTCCTCACACACTAATCTCAAGGAAGAAATTCGAACTTCTCTTTGTAAAAATAGGCAAGGAAGAAGAAAAGGAGAAAAGAGAAAAAAAAAAAAAAAAAAAAAAAAGAGAGAGATTTAGGAATCCCAACTCGTATTTGACTTACCTATGTGTTCAGTTCATAAATTTAATATAAATATTGAGCCGTCTTTTCTCACTCATGTTTATATATAATAAATATTTATATACAGACTCACTTCGGAGTTACCAACTTATGATATTCTACATACCCCTGCTTCCAGTTCCCGCCTCCGCTCCTACTCCCGGTCCTACTTCGTGCAACTAAGGACCACCCAGGATCCCATCTCCACGATCCTGATCTCACCTCTAAGGATCGAACCTCCAGGATTTCACCATATTACCAATCTCTAAATGAAATCTGTGATGACCGATCCAACGTCTCCAAGTCGACGTTATCTCCATAATGACCTAGATTGGGACCAGGACCAAGGATCCATCTGGGATCATTGCAGGACTAGTGAGGTTAGAATTGAGGGTTTCTCAATGTTGCTCATGCCATCCTCAGCTGCCATCCCTTTTTCTGTTTAAGAGTGCACAACTTTAATTCTCCACCAAGCTTAGCGCCTGTGATCCCTATCTTATCAATAGGCTCACCTCCAGCCATCTTACTCTCCATCCCCCAACTTATGATACAAGGGCAATTACAAGATTTCTAATTGTACCTGAAAAATTCCCTAATTAGGTCATACTTCCTCCGTCCCATTTGGGGATTCCAACTTTTTAAGAAAGCATAAAGATTATATCAAAAAGTATGAACTTTCCAATTATGCCCTTTAACTTTTCAAATTTTGATTGATCCAGGTATAGTACCTCAATTTAAACATAAGGGTAATAACAGATTTTAACCAAATTTTTATGGTTGATTTTGGAAAGTGGACGTATATTTTGAGGCGTCCCAAAATGGAATATGGGTCTATCAAAATGGAACAGAGGGAGTATTAAGTTAACATAACAATACTTGTAATTGTTAGCACAAAGTCATGAAAATGGTCTTTCAAATAAGAGCTGATCCCCGACTCGTCCCACAAATGAATGCAAATAAAAACAAGAAGGTGCTTTAGAATTATCAGGATGGAATACCAATCACAATCAGTTAGAGAAGAATCATTGATTTGAGAGCTTATTCAGTATGCCCCCAAGAAAGTACAATATTGAGGGAGCCTATTGACATGAGCTCATCATCGGTAATCAGACAAACGAAAGGATGATAAAAGCAACTCAGAGTATTACCCGTAGAGGAATCATTCAAAACAGACCCAGAGGGATTGTAGCATGGAACTGTCTGCACAAACTCAAAAGGTTTAGCCCCTCTTGTCTGTAGCCTATGGCTAACCCATTGGCGACATTCTTGCATGTCAAGCCGTACACCCCTGCAACAAAAAGGCAAACAGATAACATAGCAGTTACTAAAGAAGAAAGTCAAACAGTGATATGCCAAAAATATACATACCCAAGATTTGCTCTTCTAGTGGTTAGAGGAAGGATAGAGTTAAACTTCCTTGTTATTGCAAGCCATTCTTCATCATACTGGATCTCAAAAGGTCCTGGCTCGGATTCAATTTCAAAAATCTGAACCTCAGTTAAACCCACAACTGACGTGAGATTCAAGGATTATTACAATGAAGGCCATGTAGGCAACAAGCAACAATCCCAGACAATACCTGCAAAAATTTGCGTCCCGGGAGGCACTTATCAAGTGCAAGAAATTTTGTCACTGCACCTTCCTCATGTTGAACTAAAGCAGCAAATTTACAGTGTAGATGTGCTGAAAACCAGTAAGTTGGTTTCAATTTTTCAAGCAATTGTGCAGCAGGTTTGCTTCCTAGGGTTCCCTCCTGTATCTGAATAAGTCTGCATTATTAGTCATCAATGAATAGAAATTTTTCGTTGGCAAGTAATAGCATGAGTATCATACAAGATGCTTAGAAGAGAAAAGTTCAGCTATTCATAAGCATGGGAACAAAAAATAGAGTAGGTCACGAAAACACTATGGTAGATTGGGTCAATATGTATCAATATGTATTTCCAACCATAAATTAAAAGCCTAGTTCTCTGCACACACTCCAACGCTACTATAAAATTTCGCTAATTTTACTGTTGACTTTATAGTCAAACCATTTCTCAATGCATTTTGTGTAAAGTTATAGGTCAGATAAAATAAACTGAAAAGGCCAACTTTTGCCTGGTCAAGAAAACTAAACAAAAATTGACATGTTCAGCTCCGACAACATAAAGTGCAGAAGCAGAAATGACTCCTCTCACAAGTCCACCAAACCTCCAAACTTACCGGAAGAAGAAAAACATTCACATGAAAGGAACTAAAAGCATTGGAAAATAGAATAAAACAATCTAAACATTCTTAGGAAAATACGTGGAAAAATATGCGGGGATATTGCAATTACCTCTACAAGCTTTCACCATATTAATGCAAAAGTCAAAACGCTTGATTACCTCTTGGTTGAAAAATGGTTTACGTCGAACAAGCGCCTGCCAATCTCCATGGTCAGTGATACCAACAGGCCAGTCATGTGAAAGGAATATATCAATTGGTTCTTCAACTTGCATGAGCTTGCGCACATCGTACTCACGTACATGATATATAGACCGGATATCCCTCTCGTTATAAGGCACCCTCTCATGATGTCCTGCTCATAAAACACCCATTCTTCTTATTACTCTTTAATACCTAGGGGCTATTTACACCAAATTACAACAAATCAATGCTCTCAAATTCTCAGAGGAAGGCAATGACACAGCATAAGATGTAGAACAGGAGAACATGACTACATAACCTTCATGTCCATAAAAAAATAACCAACCTAAATGATAATCGTGTGCCTTATAAATCCCAGACAGTCCTCCAATACGAATGTTGCCAAACTTGACCACGCCAGCAAAACCCAAGAAGTATATATCAGGCGCAGCCCATCCTCCATAGTATCTACAGAAACAATATAGATCTTGGTTGCTTTAGGCTGTTTCATTCTTTATTTTAAGGTCTAACCAGCCCAAGTTGGTCATCAAGATAGATTATGCACCGTACAGAAGCTACATAACTCCAGCGAGAACAAAACAAGATGTTTTCGAAAGGTTGAATTTTCAAGTCAGGGAAACACAAAATGCTTAGACCACAAGAATATCGTTTTGTCTAATAAAACACAAAGTATAAGATCAAGAGTACTCATTAATACCTACAAAATAAACACACTACCGTATTAACTGATATAGTGATCTGTGTATACAACCCTCACAAAAAATGGCACTTTTATACACTAACCCTTGACACCTCACAATTTTGATCTATTGTAACTCGTCCACTTGCACACTACTAGTTTTTTCCACAACTGTGTTTTCTCCACTACATACCCAAAATGGAGACCCGATGTCTCCATATATACATGATGCCACTGACTCATTAAGTCAGATTAACTTTCGACTTCCAAGCTCCTAGAATCTTCGAATTGGGTATCATGCTTAATTTTAGCCATAACTTTACTTAACAAAAAGATATATCTAAAGAGAGGACGGTAGAGAAAAAGAAAAGGAGTTCTAGAGAGGAGAGATTGTAGATGGTAACTCTTAACAAAAGAATGCTTGGTTTCTCAGTAGGGGATTCGCGGGCGTGTGGTGTTTAAAGTGTGCATGCAGATGACTACCCATTAGACAATCGCTAATGTATAAACTACCACAAAATCAATCGACTAGGAACTTTAACAGCGATGGAAATTCAAGTTCAGTAAAACATACTATGCATGACAGAAGAGAGTCTAACAAAGAGCTCAATCTTCTATATACTTACTCAAGCAACAATAAACTGATTTTGGCCACAGCCCGCGCATCATATCATGCAAACAAGTCTAATAGGACCCCAAAAAACTTAATGAATAAAAATCTACTTACAGTTCCCATAGGTAATTCGATGCTTCGTGATTGCCGCCTATGAATATAGTTGGAAATGGAGCTACTTTTTCTCCTGAGTAGTACTTCCAGAAAGAGTTCATGCTACGAAATTTAGGCGGCACGTTTAAGCTTTCCAAATCCTTCTCATTCCTAACAGCCTGTTCTCCAAGGAAAGCAACTAAAGTTTCAAACCAGTAGGTGAAGGGGTAAAAAAAATAAAACAAAATAAACAGCACAAGAATCTTGAGTAGTTAAAACAAGTTAATTTGAGCTGCAGATATGGAAAAATCAGCTCTGGCAATACTCAATAATGACGCTTGCATAGAATAAGCACAATGGTATGCACACAAAATTGGGGTGGAGCAAAGAGTAGTCAATGTAATGCATTCAAACAGAAAAATAAATATAAAATAAGAAACCTACAGAAATTGAAGTGATCGTTATGGTATTGTACCTGAAAGTCACCGCAGCAAATGAGGAGGTCGATTTTGGTCTTCTCTACTTCCTGCAAGTGCAAAAGCGTCGCGTATACATTATCCAAGTCTCCATGCATACACCCTTCCACTGCAATCTTCATATCTAATCTACACATTCAAAAAAAAAACGAACAATCAAACAAATCAAGTCATGCTCTGAATTCTTTCGAGGAAATTAACAAATTGAAGGTTCTTTACTGTAATTTACAGGCCCTGAAAACTTACTGCTGTATTAGCAAAACCCACTTGTAAGTATAGGGTTACGTATGAGAAAACCTCAAATCAGCGGAGAAGGAGAAGATTGAAGTGACTTCTGGCCTTGTTCGATGTTCGGCGAGAGACTGAAGAGCACTGTGCAGATGAAGGGTTTTAACGGGTTGAATTCGGGTCTGTAGTTTTGGAAAAGAATTTTTCGAAGACTAAAATCTTGTGTTCCGCTGACCAAAAAAAAATTATTTTTTCAAAAAACGAGACAGGTTACCCTCTCACACAAAAAACTAGTAAAAAATTAGTTTGTTCTAGAAACATTCTTAGCGAAATATTGTCTCCTTTGATCCTAACATTTTCTCATGGCTCGATTGGGTCCGTTTGATTGAAAAGAAAATTGCGTGAAAAAGTGAGGTGAAAATGAAAAATTAATTTCCTTTTGCGTGTTGATTAAAATGAATTTTTTTGTAAGAATGTTTGTGACAAAATGTTCATAGTTTTTTTTTTATAGACAAAAACAAATCGTCACAGGGAGAAAATTAAAATAAAATTAGTACAATACGGAAAAAAATAATAATATTATTGAGAGAGCCTGGAAAAATACACAATATCCTTCTAATAAGTACAATTGCAGTCTCATTAATTGAATCCAACTTTTTCCCTACACATTTTACATCGTGTTTTCTTTTTTTTTTAATATACGCATTGTATATTGCATAACGTTCCTCTTCCTCTGATTTTTTTTTTTTTTATCACTCCTCTTCCCCTGATGAATCCGGAGATCTTACTTTTCGCCCGTATGTTTCTCCTTGCTTTTCGTCCAAAATAATGTTGGTTTGGGTATTTTTTTGTACACTTCCAAGAGCTTCCAAAGGTCTTATTTTGAGAGTTCATTTTGGGGTTCAATTTTAGGAGGGTTAGGTTATTTGGGTTTGGGTATAATTGGTTTAGGCTAGGGGTGAAAAAAAAAAACCAACGGGACCCGAAGGTGAAAAAAAAACCAACGGGACCCGAACAGACCCAAAAATCGAAAATTTGGTTCGGTGTTCGGTAGGTCCAGCCTGGAAAAAAAAATCAAAAAAACCGAAATACATCTCGGTTCGGTTTCCCGGAATTTTTGTCAGACCGAACTGGAATACCCTAAGATCATCCCAATTTAGACCGAATTACCCCGAAACCACTCCTATCTCGATTTCCTGAAATTGACCCCGCAAAAAATAACAAATCACAGCCGTCCACCTCAATTTGAACGCTGGACCGAAAAACCCCGAAAAAACTGAACTACCCCGAACCGATCGGTTCATTGTTTTTTTTTCGGTCGGGATCGGTTTCCAACAAAATCACCCCGAACCGATCGGTTCGGTTCTGAAACACCATGAAAAAAGAACTGAACCGACCGATTTTCATCCCTAGTTTAGGCACTTGAATTTAGACACTTCGGGTTTAGGTATTTTGGGTTTAAGGTTTATGCATTGGAGGTGTACCAAAAAAATAAGCAAAACGACGTCATTTTAGATGAAAAACAGGAGAAAAGCAGTGGCGAAAAGCAAGGTCCCCGGACCCTTCCTTCATACCCATGAACCAAACCTAGACTCGAGCCTAGGCCCATCGCTCGGTTTTATACGGAACTCTCTTTTAGAAAAATGGTCGATTTGGAGCCCATAGGCTTGGAATGGGCACCCAACCAAATGAGGAATAGGTCAGACTAGGCTTTTAATGCAGCCCTGTTTAGGCATTGTCCAGCTGCAAGTATCGAAAGTGAGGATGGGGAACTCGTGCTCACTCTCAGTTCAATTCTGAACAATTTTTCAGTGCCGAGTAGGTATCTCGTGGTACCCATGCGTGGAATTTGGGCTGTCTATTTCGGTTTTAAACGGCCCGAATTATGGAGAAAGAAACAGAAGAGAGAAAGGGGAGAGAGAGGGTTTCAATATGGGCCGTCCAATACACTTTTGGACAGCCCGGATGCAACATTCCGGTACCACATAGGCTCTGCCATGGGTACCCAAAAAATTTTCCTCAGTTCTTGTTCTTTACATTTTCCATCTTAATCCGCATATGTGTATTTATGTGACTTAGGTCTAGATACATTTGGGATAAATGGAATATTTTTTAATAAGAACAATATGTGTCCACCATTGCGTTTCCGTGTGATAATGCTCCAAGTCAACCGAGTAGCCTCTACCTCAAAAACAACAAATTCATTTGATGAGAATGAGTTTTGGGGGTGGGATGCCAAACATCCAAACGGGAAAATGGAGAATCCAAAAGCCAAAAAATAGCCTGCGAAACACCCCCTTTGTACAATGCATTTTTGCTGTATAGAATATCCCGACCATATCTCCAAATCAAAAATTATACATCAATTTATGTTCTGAATCTGGATTTCAAAGTTTCAACTAAAGAAAATGCATGGAGAAAAAGGGCTTTTATGGTTTAATTAAGAAGTGAATCTAGTGGTTTCAACTGTATCAGACAAACCAAATCCACCAAAACAAAAAGGAGTTGTGCTTCTTTATTATGGAGTAGTTGATAATAATGTACACGAACAAGAAAAGTTAATTTGCCTGCAATCATTTGTTCATTGTTTAATAAGTGTTGCCACCTTTAGGCCATGTTCCACTAACAAAAAACTAGTTTTGTTTTAAATCAAAAACTACTTTATTCCACTAAAAAAACCCCCACAAAAAACGGAAGCGGGGGGACGCTGTGCGCACAGCTGCTGTGCAGCGTGCTGCACGGCGAAACGGCGTCGTTTTGATGTTTTTTTGGTTCCCCTCAACTGCTGTGGAAGAGCTCTGTTTGGCCCCCTTATTTCCCCATTTTTCTCATCCAACAAAAAACGACTACTGCACAGCAACTATGCATTTTTCTCATCCTACCGAGATTGCTGATTCTTCAAATGCGCAACTACCCGTTTCGGACTTCCTGCTCTCGCCTCTTCTCCGGCAAGTTTTATGCATTTCCTGGCTAAAACTACCAATTTTCCGGCCAGAATTCCCCTCAACTTTCCAACTTCCCCTGCAAATTGAACTTGTATTGGCTGAAATGGCTGATACCCACTATGACTCGAAGAACTGTTTTTCGTAATCGCAAATCCCGTAGAAACGTCAGATTTGTGGTTTGAACTTTTTAAAGGGGAAATGGGTGTTAAAGGAGGACTTCTCCTTCCTTTCAATCCACTGTCAATTTTACCAGTTTTGGAAATTGCAGAGCCTTTTTTGGGTTTGTTCTTAATGGTTGGAACTGGGTGGATAGATTTGTGGGTGGTTATGGGGATAATGGAGTTTTCGATTATGTCAGAGACGGTGCCATATCGGCAAAAGACAAACGGGGAAGGAAAGAAGCGAGAGCAAAATGAGGTATTTTTCTGTGCAACAGTCGTTTTCTGTTGGATGAAAAAAATAGGAAATAAGGGTGCCAAACAGAGCTCTTGCACATCAGTTGAGGGGAACAAAAAAAACATCAAAACGACGCCGTTTTGCCGTGCACAGCGTCCCCCCCGCTTCCACAAAAAACCAACAAAAAAACCACTTCATTCTACTAACCTAAAAAAAACTCAATCATTGCACAATCAAGTACATGTACTTTAATCATGTAAAATTACGAATTTGCCCTCCCTTCAAAAAAAAGAGAGCAATAGTTGTTTGGGTAGAAGGGTAGATTTGTAATTTCATAACACAACTAAAAAAACCAAAAAATCAAAAACTTGTTAGTGGAACTAGTTGGTTTTTTTGAAAAACTAAAGATAAAAAAAAACTAAAAAACTAAAAAACCAATTAGTGGAACAAATCATGAAAATGTGTTGATGTCTGTGTTTTCCATCCTTTTTACCAGCAGGTGAATTCAAAATGCAAATAGTTTATAACTCACTCAAACCAAACAAATCATTGATTTCCTTTAACATGAGATTACGGATTGTTTGGGAGGCTCATTTTCATCTTTTCAGTTTTAATTTTTTGGCTTTTTGTATTATGGTAAGAATGTATTTTAAATTGTGCCGAATGCATTTTGCAACAGGAATAGTATTTAAGAAATATGTACAAAATATATTCTGAAGGTCTTTTGAGAATCATAATGGAAAAGTTGAAAATGTGAAGTTGACTTCTCACCCTAGTTTTGACTTCTCCTCAAAAAATATCAAAATGGAAAAACAGAAAATGAAATGCAAAAGTATGATGCCAAACACCCCCGTATACTGTCATATTTCACGATCGTCTGTTTTTATTCATGTTCTTACTATGGTCAGAATGTCTAAAATCTAAATGCCATATTATCTGAAGTACTAAAATGATGTAGCTGATAAAAAAATCAGAAATATCGTACATGCCCCAGATCACTTATCCATAGATCCGGGGTCGTGCTGTCTTTTCAGGGACAACATATATGTCATTATTCTCGACAAAACTTGAGGTTCTTTTTTTTTTTTTTTTTGATAACTAGATAGTCTGAATCAGCTTGCACACACTTGAACTAATCTCAGGATCTATATACACCCTGCCACACACATAGATCGGGTAAAGCCAATACCCATGACAACCATGAAATTTTGTGCATGTGACTCTAAGAGCATCTCCAACAGGCTAGGCAAATGGGCTCTCTTAGCTACAGTAGCTAGCCGAATCATTTTTTTAATGCTCCAACATGCTCTCTATTAGGCTCAACTATTTGCCTTAGTCCATTTCCCGTCTCTACTAGTAGCTAGTCTATTTCCCCTCTCTTCTCCAAAAAATACACCACCAACGGTGGAAAATAGGAGTTTTTTTTTTTTTTTTTTGGGAATTTCAGCCCTTCATTTTATTGGTTGGAGAGCAAAATAGGGAGTGTTGTTGGAATACATAGATGAAAAGTGAATAGGCAAAATAAATATTGTATTTTATGGTAATGTGTTATAGTATATTTAATGTTACGTGTTACATTCAGGACTTTTCTATGTTGTATAGATAGATTTCAAAAATGTTTCGGATTCAAATACTAGTAAAAAAAATTACAAGCTATGAACAAATCTTTCAAATGTTAAGAAAAAATGGGAATTTGCCTCTTTCATAGCCATCTTTATTCCCATTCGAGATTTAGAATACTTCCAATTTTAACTGCATCACACGAGCACGAATACAAGCATTCTCCCCGATCTATATGGGATAGTCCTAAAAATTGTGGATTGTTTCTCAACCGAGGGCTCCGAGTTGGCATTTGTAACCCTTTAGGGGCTGATAAAAAAAAACAAAAAAAAAATACAAGCACTCACGGTTGTTTTGGGGTCAAATTTTGGGGGTACGATTTAGGTGGTATGCGACTATCTAGGATTAAGTGGTTTTTCTGAGGCTGATTTGGGGAGTGCAATTTTGTTCACCCTCCTTAAAAGAGGGTGAACAAAACCCTCTCTGATCTATTGGTTGAATTAGTGTGGGTCTCACGGTGAGACTCTCACCACAAAGTGATATCATGTTTACCTCTTCAATACACTTTTTAGCAAATATGACATCATTTTGTGGTGGGACCCACATGTTTTAACCAATAAGAGGGAGGGTTTTGTTCACCCTCTTTTAAGGAGGGTGACAAAATTTCTTTTTGATTTGGGTCTACCATACTTCCTAACTCAGAAAGTAGTTTTCATTTCCAAATTTGGTAAATCATAATTTTAGATAAAAACAACCGAATTTCAAAGACACACTAACAGTAACTTAACTATCGGTGACCGTAACAAATTAAAAAATTACATTTAGTAATAGGGCATATATTATGATAGATTTTCAATACATGCAAGATGACTTTCTAAACTAGGTGTTCCACAAATTGATTTATAGGCAATAAGTCTGTGGAATTGGCTTGGTTGAGTGAAATTGAGGGACTCTAGGGGGTGTTGCACAGTCAAGTGTTGTGCAACGTGCTGTGTAGCCGCACGGCGCGGCCGCGCCGGTCACATTCCGGCGATCCGAGACGTTCATCGGATAGCCCTCATCGAGTACTATAAGTGTACCAAAAATCAACTTGATCGGATATCGTTTAAGTACCCAATTGGAACACAAATAGATTGAAAAAAATTGGTTTATTGATTTGGATCCAGTGTTTATGTACATTTATGTTCCATTTCATTTCAATCTATTTGTGTTCCGATTAGGCACTTAACGATATCCGGTCAAGTTGATTTTTTAATCACTTATAGTACTAAACGAGAGGTATCCGGTGAACGTCTCGGATTGCCGATAAGTGGCCGGCGTGGCTGTGCCGTGCGTGCACAGCACTTGGCTGTGCAGCACCCCCCAGCTTCCGAAATTGAGGTGATATATTGTGAGAGAGTGATCTATCTCGTTAAGTGCTATAATTCAACTTTCTGAGTTTAAGTTAATTTTGTGAAACAACCCTGAATGTCATGCAAAACTTCAAATGAAATCTTTAACGAATGAAGCAGAAATTAACATTGCTTCCCATGCAATTGCTGATCAAAGGTGATCAAATGTTATTAGGTTGAGTTTTTTCCAAAATATTACTCTGGTATTTTTTGGTATTATTTAATTTGTATAATTCTCTATTTAGATTTTCTTCGTATTTTTTTGTTAGCCAATTATCTAACGAGAGAATTAAAAAAGGAAACAAATGTAAACGAAATTGAAAATTTCAGACAAAGACAACACTAAACACAAAAGTTATTGTTTCAAACTTTTTCCCCGTCTTTAATAACAAAATTTGCTTTTGGTTGTAAGTTTTTACATTTCAAACACCTCTTCTTGAAACAAATAATTAATTTAAATGGTTTAATATAATCTAATAAAATTTCTCATTAAACTATCAGCACCGACGCTTGCACTGACCAAATATCAACAAGATTAACTATCATGAAACTATCATGCAGAGTTTTCAAAACATGAAAACTCGTTGTGGTCTATTGTAAATATATATACACATAAGTTACTTCTTGCTTGTGCTTTTAATGGTGTAACTGTGTAAGTTCATATTGGCGTATCATGCATGCTGTCACGGTTCTATTTAGCTTGTGTTTTCATGGTGCCCAAGGTGCTCCTGATTCTTAGCTACGCTACTGCAAGCCAATGGCTAGTTCAACATGAAAGCTTAGAAGGAAAATGTTGTGGCGAGTTTAATCCCATGATTTGAGGTATCATTCATTTGACGGTACCACAAATTACTGATAGTTTTAGTTCTTTTTTATATCTAAAATACTGCAAGTTAGTTACAAAAGAATAAATAATGTAGATTGTCTTAGCTTGGCATGAGCTTTTGTCAAGTGGATATAAATTTTAATATTTTTGAGGCTGTTTTAGAGTTGATTTGATATGCTTACTTGACAAGTAAATTTATTTCCTAATTTGTGCATCAATAAATAATTTGTGCAAGTACTTAGCCTGTGCTACAGGTGGCACCGTGCATCACGAGTGGTTGCTTGTGCAAAATATTTAATAGTAAGTTTATTTGTCAAATCATTCCCACAATTTGAGATACATGTATATAATTTTAAATGGAATAATGAATTCTCCCTCAAATATTCATTTTTTTCATTTGATAACTTCGCGGTCACATCTCATAATCTTAGTTTTTAAACTCACCACGACATGGTTCTCCGTTAACAGTTGTGAACAATACCACATTTTCCACTAGGCTTTCATGTTGAACTAGCCATTGGCTCGCAGTAGCGTAGCTAGGAATCAAGAGCACTGTGGGCACCACGAAAACACAAGCTAAAAAACCTGCGACCGCCAATATGAACTTACGCAGTTATGCCATTATAAGCACTAGCAAAAAGTAACTTATGTGTATATATATTTACAATAGACCATGATGAAATTTCATGTTTTGAAAACTCTGCATGAGAGTTTCATGATAGTTAGTCTTGTTGATGTTTGGTCAGTGCAAACGTCGGTGCTCATAGTTTAATGAGGAATTTTGTTAGATTTATATTAAACCATTTAAATTAATTATCTGTTTCAAGAAGAGGTGTCTGAAATGTAAAAATTTACGACCAAAAGCAAATATTTTATTCAAGACGAAATTTTTTTGAAACAATAACTTTTGTGTTTAGTGTTGTCTTTGTTTGAATTTTTTCAATTTCATTTACATTTGTTGGCTTTTTTAATTCTCTCGTTAGATAATTGGCTAACCCGAAAATTACAACGAAAATCTAAATAAAGAATTATAAAAACTAAATAATACCAAAAAATACCAGAGTAATATTTTGGAAAAAACTCAACCTAATAACATTTTATCACCTTTGATCAGCAATTGCATGGGAAGCAATGTTAATTTCTGCTTCATTTGTTAAAGATTTCGTTTGAATTTTTGCATGACATTCAGGGTTGTTCCACAAAATTAACTTAAACTCAAAAAATTGATTTATTGCGCTTTACGAGACATGTCACTTTCTTACAACATATCACCTTAATTTCATTCAATAAGTCAATTCCACTTATTGCCAATACGTCAATTTGTGGAACACCTAGCTTAGAAAGTCATCTTGAATTGCTATATGTCCTATTACTAAATATATTTTTTTAATTTGTTAGGGTCACCGGTAGTTTAGGTACTTTTAATGTGTCTTTGAAATAAATAGTTGTGTTGTTTTTGCCTAAAATTATCGTTTACCGAATTTTGAAAAAGAAAACTACCTTCTGAGTTAGGAAGTATAGTAATTTAAAAGACACTCTATCAGCGATATTTGTAACTTAAATGTTGCCATGATTTGTAAGAGTGTTTGCCGTATTTAAATCATAATAATGCAATCTGTCACTCTTTTTTCTGAATTGTAAAACATTGAATTGTGACATTATGTTGTCGAATCAATCCCATGATTTGAGGTATTCTTCATTTCACGGTACCACATATTACTGCTAGTTTTACTTCTTTTTTATATTTAAAATACTGCAAGTTTTAGTTACAAAAGAATAAGTAATGTAGATTGTCTTAGAGCATCCCCAACAGTCTTCTTGAATTTTTCTCTAAAAAAAGTAATGAACAGTGCACATTTTTTATTTTACCAATCCAGGTCTCCAACAATCCTCTCTATTACCCTCTGTATTTTAATAAAATATGATATATGGGAGAAAAGTAAGAGAGAGACACAAGAGAGAGAATAAAAAAAGAAAAGTACGACAGAGAGAGGGAGGGAGTGAGAGAAAGAACAAAAAATGGGATAGGGAGTGAACAGTACCTTCCCAAATGGGGAGGTTTTTAGGGAAGCACTTTAGCAATTTCTATTTTAGGGAGGGGTTTAGAGAGTCTCTTGGAGCTGAATTTTGGGGTTTGGCTCCCTAAAATAAAGATGAGAAGGGTTTCAGGATCATTGTTGGGGATGTTTTTAGCTAGCTTGGCATGAGCTTTTGCCATGTTAGTGAATATAATATTTTTTGAGGCTGTTTTAGGGTTGATTCACAAAGTTTTAGATAATATGCTTACTTGGCAAGTAAGTTTATTTCCTAATTTGTGCATCAATGGAATATTTGTCCAAATAAATCTATTACTTAGGCTTAGTTTTTCAAATGATTTTAGCAACCCAGTTCCTAAAATCAACCCTGATTTAGCAAATGAGTTCACCATGTGTTAAAATCTGGGTTGATTTAGCAACTGAGTTGCTAAAATCAAACAGAAAACTACCCCTTAGCCTACATGTGGCACCATGCAAAGCACGAGTATTTAATAATAAGTTTATGTTGTCAAATCAAATCCCACGATTTGAGGTACATGTCCACACTTTAAAATGGAATAATGAACTCTCCCCCAGATATTCGTTCTTTCATTTGACAACTTCGTGGTCACATCTCACATATAAGCATATCAAATCAATTCTAAAACAGCCTCAAAAATATTAAAATTTATGTTCACTTGACAAAAGCTCATGCCAAGCTATGACAATCTACATTATTTATTCTTTTGTACTCCCTCCGTCCGGATTTGTTGGTCCGTTTTGGGGATTCCAACTTTTTTTCCATTACTTTTTGTGTTTGTTGTTTTCACATTATCAAAAGTAATTTTCCCTTGCTTTATCCTTTAACTTTTGAAAATGGACAAACATTTTCGGACTTGAAAAAGTATGTTTGTGGACCAACAAATCCGGACGGAGGAAGTAACTAACTTATGGTATTTTAGATATAAAAAAGAACTAAAACTATCAGTAATATGTGGTACCGTGAAATGAATGATACCTCAAATCATGGGATTGATTGGACAACATGATGTTACAATTTAGGAAAAAAGAGTGACAGATTACATTATTATGATTTAAATACCACAAACAGTCTTACAAATACTGAACTGAATATGACTGTTGTTTGGGATGAACCGCGGACTAAATCGCTCTTTTTAAGACTTTTCGTTCCTCTATCCTTTCTTGTGTAAGCAGCGTACAGGCCACGCTTCCCCAGGACAAAACAGCCAGAAATAGCCCCTTTGTGTTCGATCTTCCTTGCACGAAAGAAGACCAAAAATAGCAAAACACAAACTGACCTTCTTGCTCTTAGAAAACTATATGTAAAAAAAGTATTTTGTTTCGAATGATAAGCAATAGAGTTGGGGGCATCCACAGTGGGCTATCTATATTTAGCTCTTAAAATGAATTCTAAAGTTGACACATAAACAAAAGTAGAGTCCAATTTTGTTTGTTAAGGACTTGCTAATTCAGGAGTGTGAGAGTACTCCAGTAGATTCTCTAAAATTGGCTCCTAGACTATGTCCTAAGATTATTCATGAACACAAATACCAAGTGGGTCCCCATTACCCCCTCTATCTCTTTCTCTCTCTTCTCCCGATTCCCAACTCTCCCCTTAAACTTAGCTAACATGGTAGAAGTCATGCTAAGAAGTCATCCGTAGGAGCTTCCTTGGATAGCCCACCATAATTGAGCAAATGAATTGCTAAATGTTAGGAATCTCACCTAGGAGCTTGTTGGGATTCCACACCGTGTGGGCAGGTTAGGATTAGGCCCGGAGGGAGTGGCTAGGGTTTTATATTGTAACTCTATAAATACTTCTCGTAACTTGTTTATTTTGGGTGACAAAAGTGAGAGAGGCACAAAGTGAGAGAAAGATACATGAGAGAACTTGTGAGGTTTCATTATTGTGAGATTGAGAGCGAGTGTGTAACCACAAAACTCGGATTTTCTCCTGATTATAGTGAAAACACCCTCCCAGTGGAAGTAGATCCGATTTGACCGAACCACGTATAGTTGTGTGTTGTGTTTCTCTTGATTTTACTGTTTCTGTGCATGTGGTGCATGTTTGAACACAACAAATTGATATCAGAGCTTTGGTTGAAGCACCAGAAAGCGTAGAACAGTTGGATAATCACTCGAATGCCATTGGAGCACTGTTGAAGCTTTGGTCGGACAAAACAAGTGACGAAACTTGTTTTTGATCGGAGGGATAGGTGCTACTCTTAGAGACGAACACATCGGTGTATGAGTGGTCGGTATTTGTCACCAGAGGACGGAGCACGATCGTTTTGAACACCTTCGGAAGGAGGCGAGTGGTGGTGTGTGTTTGAGACCGGAGAAAAGTGATCGGGATAGAAGTTTTAAGCACACGATGGTGTTCGTCTCTTCAAGACGATCACGGTGGTACAAAGATTGTCACCGGAAACCGCTAGGAGAAGCCACACGCGCCAGTCAAAGGCGGCGCGCGGCTAGCGAGTGAAATCTACTCTCACGGTGAAGGTCACGTGCGGCGGCAGGAAAAAGAAGGTACTAGGGCTGACGTCAGCGTTGACTAAGGTTGATCAATGCTGACATTAGTGAGGTTCAAACGGTTCAGGCAGAGGTCCAAAAGAGTCAGACGGGGTCAGGAGGTCGAGTCAAATAGGTCAAGGTCCAGGTCAAAGGGGTCAAAGGTCAGTTCAAAGGGGTCACCAGTCGGGTCTGAAGGTTCAAACCGGTTCCAGTTTTGATTTTTCCGGAGGAACCGATGGTTCAGTTGATTGGCAGACCAGGTTCAGACCTGACAACGGTCCAGCGGTAGACCAGAAAGTGTTGTTCGACTGGTTCAGCGGGTTTTTGACCGGTTCACGGCCCGTTTGGACCAGTTCCCAACTTTGTTTGACATCCCGGATCCAATCCCAGGCTCAATTTGCAAAGATTTGGTACGGATATTGACGATACGCTTTATTTGACTGCTTTAAATTGTTCTGGGGAGTATCAAATCACTTGTGGGAGTTTCTGGGGGTGTGTTTTTTGAGATTATCTTGTTTGCTGAGATGTCAGAGGTTAACATGAATGCAATGATCCTATTGACGGCGACCAATTATGCGATTTGGAAGCCTAGGATGGAGGATATGCTTATTCTGAGAGAGTTGTATGATCCCTTGGAACACATAGGAGTCAAACCGACGAAGGTGAAAACCGAAGATTAGAAGAGTTTGAACAGGAAAGTAGTTGCTTTGATCCGCCAGTGTGTTGGACAGGAGGTTATTCATCATGTAGCCCAGGAGACAGACGCTTATGTTCTGTGGATGAAATTGGAGGGAATGTATCAGTCGAAAACATCCCGAAATATGGCGCTACTGATGAGGAGGCTTGTGAATTTGAAGCTTCAGGTTGGGGATTCGGTTGCTATGCATTCCAGTGAGTTCCAGAATTTGGTTAATCAGCTGTCCATGTTGGGATGAAGTTCGATGATGAGTTGTAGGCTCTGTTGTTGCTCAGTTCTTTATCAGATAATTGGGAGACACTGGTGGTTTCCCTGAGTAACTCTGTGCCGAAAGGGAAGTTGACGATGGTTATGGTTAAGGATGCTATCTTCAATGAGGAGGCAAGGAAGAGATAGATGGGGACTGAACAGACTAACGAGACACGGACACTGATTTCGGACGGCAACAAGGGCAGGAACCAAGGAAAGGGAAGCGGAAGGAAGGGAGGCAGAAACCGTTCCAAGTTGGAGGGGCATACTTTCACTTGCTAGCATTGCCATGAAGATGGGCATATAAAACGGAATTGTCCAAGGTTTAAGGCGGGGAAAGAGAGAATCCCACCAAAGGAGGCAGCAGTGGCTATAGGGATGGCAATCGCGACCGAACCGATGGGTACCCGAACTGTAACCGGTTTTTTTTCCCGAACCATAACCGAAATATTCCCCGCGGGTACGGGTATGGGTTCTGATTTGAGATAACCGAATGGGTTCAGTTCGGTTCTAGGTTGAGCTGATACCCGAACCGTTACTCAAACAAAACCATAACCCGAACCGAACCGAAAGTTTTAATTACACATTACCCCCCCTGTGGTATATGTTAATAGCACCTAAACCCTACTATATATATAGTGTTATACACCCCAATTGACATTTAGGGTTAGGAGAAATCGACTTGAGAGGCGATAATCTCTCTCACATCGGCTCCTCCACTCTAGACTCTCCAGTCCTCGCCTCACTCGTCACCAAGTAACGTCTCTCTCTCTTTCTCTCTCTCTCTCTGACCGACATGTTTATGCCTGGCAATAAGTTCTCACGTCTCGAATCTGTCTTGTTAGGGTTATTGATACACAAAGACTCGAGATAGGGCTTAGGAGAATATGAGATCCAGATCTCGAATCTAGATCTATGCTCTAGTACGTCTCTCTCTCTCTCTCTGGGTTGAGCTGATTTGTTGACCTCTCCTTGCTTCTAGTTTGTGACGCTGTTGATTTTTTGATAGACCCTATGTACTTGAAACAACCCAAAGGCCAAAGCTAAAAAGAGGAAAAGAAAAGGGAACCCTATTTTGTTATTCTGTTGCTTTTAGTTTGGTAGGGGGTTTGTGTGATGCATTTGTTTTTCGGCTTGGGCTAAATGAGATCCAACCCAAACCCAATTTAGTCCTAGTTGTTTTGTTAATGTGCTAGTCGATTTGTTGTTTTGAGAGATTATGGTTTTATCATGTAAAGTTTGCATGCCTAAAGGGCTTCCAGATTGTAAAATCATGGTGGTTTCAGATCTTCAATTTTCTGCTTTTCCTCAATTTTTTGAGGGTGGACATAATTGTGAAGGAAATGTGTTCTGAGCTCTATTGTATTTCAGTATTGAGGAAAGTAAAAAAAAAAATGAGTATTGGGTTTGTTTGACATGTTTTTCCACTTGCAACCTTGCATACATTTTGTACATTATTAGAAAGTGCCAAAATTTTGGCCAAATTAGCAGTGCTTCATAAATTTATGAGGAAGAGGAGAATTACTTTTCCATTTGAGAATAGGCATTTTCCATTTTCCTTCTTTAAAATGCTACTATGTCCCATTTTGTTTGCTATCCTCATGCTTGACACTGACTTTTGTTCCATTTGTTCTTCTTGTGAGCACTGTCATGCATTTTCACTTTTGTTCCATTTGCTAACTTTTGTTCTATTTGTTCTTTGCATTTTGCTAGGGTTAATCATGTCTGAATCACCTATCGGTTCGAGTGCTCATTCAACAAATTCGGGTGATAGTTCTGGACCATCACAACCACAAAATGGCAGCCCCTTGCCATCATCATCACCTGACCATCCAAGTGAAAATGTGGATGTTGCTGATGAATTTTGTTCAGATCAAGTCGGCGAAGACAATTCGCCTGAAGCAAAATTAAGGAGTAAGTATTGGGCTCATTATAAAAGGGTGAAAATTAATGGGGAGTGGAAGGCTTGTTGCAAGTATTGTCCAGCCAAAATTTCTAGAAAAACAGAAAATGGTACTTCACACTTGCAACAACACTATAATCGGAAACACCTAAAGAAGGAAAGCATGAGGCAACAAGTTCGAACAAACAATTTCATGAATAGAGGCCGTCCTATGGAAATAACTTCATATAGTTTTGATCAAGGCACGGCACGAAAAGAACTTGCAAATGTCATTATCATGCATGAGTATCCTCTTTCAATTGTCGAGCATGTTGGATTTAGGAGGTATTCAAAATCCCTTCAACCTTTATTTAAGGCCCTGTAGGAACACAATAAAAAGTGAAATATTTAAGATTTATGAATACCAAAGGGGGAAGACAATGAGTTTGGTGGTGCAAAATTCAAGTAGATTGGCTATCACAACGGATATGTGGACTTCGAGTAATCAAAAGAAAGGCTTCATGGCTGTTACAGCACACTTCATTGATGATTCTTGGACTTTGCAAAGTCGCATTTTGAGGTATTTCTAATTTATGCTGTCATCTTTATTCTTTTATTCAATGTAAATCTTAATTTGTTCATTTATAATTAAACATCAATATTGCATGTTAGGTTCATATATGTGCCATGCTCGCATACAAAAGAAGTTTTGTGTGACCAATTGTTAGATTGTTTTATGGATTGGAACATCGATAGGAAGATTTCTGCCATAACGGTTGATAATTGCTCCACCAATGATGCCATGATTGGACTTTTGGTGGACAAACTTGATATGACATCGCTTATGTTAGGTGGGGATTTGTTTCATATGCGTTGTTGTGCGCACATTCTTAATCTTATTGTTAAAGATGGGTTGGATGTTATAAAGGTGGGTATTGAGAAAATCCGGGATAGCGTAGCTTATAGGACAGCATCACCTAAAAGAGAGGAAAAATTTGAAGAAACAGTCCACCAAATGAAAGTAAGTTGTACTAAGAAACTAGGACTTGATTGTGCAACTAAGTGGAATTCAACATTCTTGATGCTTCAAACCGCGCTCCTTTATAAGGATGTGTTTAATCGCTTGAGCAAACGAGATTCTCAATATCAATCAATACCTAGTGAAGAGGATTGGGTGTTTGATAAAGATGTTTGTGAGAAGCTGAATTTTTTTTTAAGGTGATAGAGTTGTTTTCTTGAGCCAAATACCCCACTACTAATCAATGTTTTCCAAATATATGTGAGATTAGACTTGCTTTGAGAAATTGGCTTTATGATGAGAATGCGGTGGTTAGGGAAATGACCAAAAGAATGGTGGACAAATTTGACAAGTATTGGGCTGTGATTCATAGTATTGTGGGGGTTTCATCTGTGTTGGATCCTAGGTATAAGCTCAACGTGTTGGAATTCTACTTCTCAAAGTTGTTTCCTGAGAGTTTTATTGAAGAAGTTGAAAAAGTTCGTGCACTTTGTTATAAGTTGCTTAAGGATTACCGAAATCCTAGTTCAATGATGGAGGGTATCGGTGAGTCTTCTTCCCAATCAACTCACATTGATGTTGAGTCAATGACACAGTATGATGTCTATATGCTTCAATCGAAGAGAAGAAAGACCATCAATACTGCAAAATTGGAGTTGGATCATTGTTTGGTGGAGGAACTGTTGCCAAAAACCCCGGGATTTGATGTCTTGAATTGGTGGAAATCAAATGAAGGCAAGTATCCAATTTTGCAAGACATGGCTAGAGATATGTTGGCTATTCCGGTATCCTCGGTTGCTTCTGAGTCTGCATTTAGTGCGAGTGGTAGGTTGGTGAGTTCATATCGTAGTAGACTTCATCCCGACATGATAGAAGCCTTGATGTGCGCTCAAAGTTGGTTGTGGGCTTTAGAAATGAAAGGTAATTATTTAGTTTCTTGCATTTTTGTACTTTAGTAAAATAAAACCGATACTTAAGAATTTGTTATTTTCTTTTTGTTAGGTGAAGCATCATCCGGGTACACCACTATATATGATGATTCGGAAACGGGGGAATCGTGCGTGACTTGTGAGGTAATGTCTTCGTGATTTCTTGGACAAGGCTTGCCTAATATGTTTATGATTTATGTTTTGGTATTACATTCGAAGGTAGTGTATGAGAACTAAACTAGTCAACTCGCCATGTTTGTTCGTCTGTCCATGTTTGAGCATAATATATTTATGAAATTCTGGTTGTGCTTGATCGTTGTTGTTCCATAATTGCTGTTGTTGTTCCATGATTGCTGGTTTATCTGCTGCTGTTCCATGTATGATGTATGATTTTGTTGTTCCATAATTTTTGTCCATGTTTGAGCTTGGTGGTGTATCTGCTGTTATATCATGTATGTCTGTATGAAGATGGAAATAATAGGGGTACATTTTCATGAATTAACCGTGCTTGGGAAGATGGTATTGTGGACAGTGGACTATGCATTGGATTATACATGGAACTTGTAATGGAACTTTTTTTTAATTTTTTTTTCCATTCAAACAGGCGTGAATTCTGCATTGGAGATTTGGAGTTAGCATGTGAAGGCTTGAAGCTGCCAAATTTGGAATGAAGGAGTGAAGGCTTGAAGGAGTGACCTTATGTTTTTTTTTTCCCCTCTGTTGTTTTTTCCCCGTACTCTGTTAGTTTGTCATTTGAACAATTGAACTAAGTCTGGTGTGGTATTTTGAAACTTGGAAGCCTTGTTGCTTGCCCAGTTGTCCATTTGTATTTTGAACTGAACTAAGTATTAAATAACTGTTGTTGGGTTGAATACTTGCTGTTGGGTTAAATGATTCCTAGTGAGGTTGCATTTGTTGGTGGGTTGAATGCTTGTCCATTTGTAATTTGAAACATGTTTGTATGATTGTATGTCAGTTTCCGATTATAAAGATCAACTGCTGCTGCTGAGGTTGCTTGAAAACCATTACTCGTTTGAAAATTTTAAATCTCAGGCGGGTACCCAAACGGTTCGGGGATTACCCGAACCCCGTTTGGTTCGGTTAAGGTTTCAAGATCCATTACCCGAACAGTTTTCGGTTCGGTTATGGGTACCAGTCTAGGTTCGGGTAATGGGATCGGTTATACCAATAACTGAACCAAACCGCCCCATTGCCATCCCTAAGTGGTTATTCAGGATTCTGATGATGAGCTTGCGTTGGCAGTGTTTGACGCTACAGATGCAGGGAAATCGGATTGGGTACTGGATTCGGGATGCTCATATTATATCTGCAGGGATAGGTCACAGTTTTGGAAGTACGAGGCATGCGATGGAGGTCTTGTCCGGATGGCTAACAATTCAACGAATCGGGTTGTTGGTGCTTATGTTGGCTAACTTTCACACACACACAAAACTACGAGTCACATGGATGTCTTTACTTGTTGCTAGCATTTGTGACTTCGATTGATTTGTGTTGCAGAGGTGGTGAGACTCATGGCTTAGTTTTTAAACTTGATGCATTTGGATGATAAGATTCATAAACTTCATGGGATAGATTATCGAATTTTGTGGGTAAATTCACGGCAAACCCTCACGAGACTATAACTCGTCCACTAGGGCAACCTAGGGGTTTAAAGGCTTGTTGCATGTGCTAAATGCAATCGGACTCCTCCGAAAAAGGATTAGTTAGTGTTTTTCTTTATCTTTATCTTTATTTTATTTTATTTCTTTTGCTCGAGGACAAGCAAAATATAGGTTTGGGGGTACTTGATGAGCACGAAATATTGACATGTAGGAGCTCCATATCATATGTTGTTAGCCCATAATTGTGCAAAATTGGCTATGTTTATTATCTTTTTGTTCATTTATAGTGAATTATTTATTTGCAGGAAAAAAAGATGATAACATCTTTCTTTTCAGCCGTTGGATTCATTAATGTTCAACTCTAATTGGAAGGCAAGCAAACATACAACGTATATGCTAATATTTCCATGTGAAGAAATTTTCCACTACTCATTTGGACGTGAATATTTCTTTGCCTGAGGAGGAAATCTTTGAAAGATGATTGTTGGATGAATATTGCCAAAAAAAAAGAGCTTCCATAGAAAAAGAATATTGCCTTTCCAGTAGTATCATTAGTTTTAGGAAAAAAAGATAGAATTTCTTGAATGGAGGATTTTGTTCTAGCATTATAAATAGAAGAAGTTTGTAGGACTTCAGAGGTGAGACGATGGCTGTGGTTTGCTCACATCATATTTTTACACCGCGGCTGCGGCCAAACAAGGAGACGGCTAGGAGTTGAAGAACAAGAGAGCAAAGAAATATTTGTAAGCTTTATTATTTTATGCATTCTAATCGGTTGCTTGACTTGTTTTTATCTATGCGCGGCTAAATATTTTAGGCTAGGGTTGAGGACAAAGCCTCACGTTTTGTAGTAAGTATTTACATACTCATTAGTTATGTTCCGAATGTATGTTTTAATTCAATAATCGCTCCAATCTCATATTAATTAATTTAGTAATTTTGGATATGGATTCAATCATGTTTTTTCCATGATTTGAGATTGCTAGTTAATTATTCAGCCTTGTTATGCACGTTTTGATTTCAAGCACTGGATATCTTTTGTGATTTGCTTTTTAACGGATACATATGATTTTTTTGGTCTTGAACATTAAGGCGAGGAGGAGCGGACATAAGTTATTTTTCTAAAAGGTCTTAACGATGATATTTTCCACGGTAATAGAGTTTAGCCACCAAATTACTGTGAAGAAGGGTACGAAAAGAAATAAGAGTTTGTGAGTAATTGCTATGAATACATGAGTGTAGATTCTGAAACCTTAGTCATTTTTTCCATATCGGGTTCATTAATTGTTTACTTGTTTTTACATTTACTTGTTTAATTTTTAGTCTTTAAATCAATTCACAACTTTTTGGAACTAGGTTAGGGTCTAATCAATTTTGGATTATTTAGTTTTCCGATTAAAAATTCACAAGTCCCTGTGGGTTCGACCTCGCACTTGCATTGCTATACTTCAATCCGATTCATGCGCTTGCGAGTACATTAAAATTTTACAACAGTCGCGCGAGCCAGTGAGTCTCGACCGCACCCCAGTTGAGGGGATGTGGGCACCCTAGTTGAGGGGGTGCAGGCGCTTCCGTTGGAAAGTGCATACATCTCGAGTTTGAGGTGTACAAGTGGAGGCATTCCAGTTGAGGGGGGTGCGGTTCTCTCAAGTGAAGGCATTCTAGTTGAGGGGATGCGGTACTCGAATTTTTTGATTGGCTGCGGAGTTTGGTTTTGCAAGGATATACTCTTTTGGGTTTTGTGTACTCTATTTGGTGGTGCATGGATGCTTAACTGGTTAGTGACACAGGCGCTTGCCAGAGATAACTGATTGGAGGAGGCAACATGGGGGTGTTGTAGACAACTTTGCCCACTCGGGTTGGAGGGGTGATTGTTGGGATTTCACCCCGTGTGGGCCAGTTGGGCTTAGGCCAGGAGGGAGTGGCTAGGGTTTTATATTGTAACTTTAAAAATACTCCTCGTGTCTTGTTTATTTTGGGCGACAAAAGTGAGAGAGGCAGAGAGTGTGAGAGAGAGATACACGAGAGAACTTGTGAGGTTTCATTTGTGCGTCGTGTTTCTCTTGATTTTATTGTTTCTGTGCGTGTTTGGGCACAACAGCCTTTAGTCTCTTTTTTTATAGCCAAAACGAGGACTGGAAAATCTGAGTTTTTTTATAAACAAAATTAAATCAACCAGTGTTAATTAGCGCACTAATCAAATCAATTTCCTCGCTAATTAAGCACACGTTTTTCTTGATTAGTGTAATAAAAAAGCTTTCCATTTAAAAAAAGATTCAATTTTGACTCCAAAAAACATTTTCTGGATTTATGCAAGCGTCAGTGCTAATAGTTTAATGCTAAAAATTCTAAAACCAACAAAGAAAAGAACTAAAACAATAGTTTATGATGGAAAATAACGGGAGGGCTTAAATTAGGCGAGTTCCGTCCCCATTTTATGGAAAGTCAGGTGCCTAGTATGCAATTTCTGCACCGCAAGGTACAACACAGGCAAAACGGTTCATGAATACCACAGTCAATTTGAATGATGTATTTGTTCCCGTTGTAAAGTTCATGAATACCAATCGTATAAAAATTCAAGTCAATTGTATAAAAGTACGTTTACATGGGTAAAAAATGAGTTTGATGCACTCGATTCACAATTTCCGATCACATGTTATTCTTTTTTCTGATTGATTCAATTTTTGCACGATTGTCAACTTTTATCCTCCTGAGAATCTACAATTTGGACGAGGTCGATCATTGAAATGAACGTAAAATGAACGTAAAATGACGGATAAGCCCTTTCCAAATCATCAATTAACAATCCGATAAAAAATAGTAGTAAATAAATAAATTACTCCCAATCATAAATTGTCTCTCCGACAATGATGTCAACCGGCAGAAAGAAAAGAAAAGAAAGACTACCCCGAAACGCGAAAATATTTTGGGTACCGAATAGGCATCACGTAGTACCCGAACGCGACATCCGGCATGTTGAAAAGTGTATTGGACAGTTGAGATCGAAACCCTCTCTCTCCCCTTTCTATCTCTTGTTTTTCTCTCCAAATCCAGATCGTCCAAAACGGAAAGAGGAACGCTAGAGGCACAAAATAACCACTTAACTATTACACTAAAAATACACATGTCATTACCACACATGTCATTACCACATAAATACAGGATTCAATACATCGATTTACTCATCTACTAAAAGAATATCACATGTATATTTAGCATAATAGTTAGTGTCTCTAGCATTTCTCAAACCAAAATGGAAAGTTGGATGTGCTCATGCGGGTAGCACATGGTACCCACTCGGCACTGAGGCCCCATTCCACTAACATGGTGTTTGCCCCCCTCTGTTTTGCATTCTCATAAATGATTTTTCTACTTTTGGGTGTTTGGGTGATGCGAATCAAAATGAGTTTTGAAAGAACTCATTTTTCATTTTTCACTTTAGAGAAGAGAAGTCAAAAAGAGGTTCTGAGCTGCTTTTCACATCCTCCACTTGCAAAATATATTTTGCACATTTCTCCCAAACACTCTTCCCAAATTTAAAACACATTCTGACCATAATCCAAAAAGCCAAAAAGTTGAAAATGAAAAGCTAAAAAATAGGCTCTCAAACACCCTCTAACTCAAAAAATCTAAAAGTTAGCTTATTACGAAAATCGAGACAGTTGTTTTTTCACAATACATCACATAAAAAGCTATCAAAAACCATAGCAATGGAGTATGGAACACCCCTCAAAACTCGTTCCCGAAACGGTGAGGTTTGGCCTAAAAAGTTGGTTGACTTATTTTTTCGTCTTTATTTGATTTTTTTTTTTCGCATTTTTTAGTTTAGTTTTGCATCAACTTTTTGTGTATTATTGGTTCATCTCGGCAAGAGGAATCAAAAAAGTAAAAAATTATGACCGAAGCTTAAATTTTTTGAATAAAGACAAAAATAAGCAAAAAAGTTACTCCCTCTGTTCCTTTTTAAGTGATACGTTTGGGAAACGTGTATTTTTGTGGGCGTTAAAAAATGTACTTCCGTAGAATGTTTTTAAATTTTTTTGCATCAAATTAAAGTACTCGATGAGCACTTTAATTTGGTATAAAAAAATAAAAAAATTATATAAGCAAATATGTTTTTTAGGGGTTTGAAATTGCACGTATTCCGATAGAGATCACTTAAAAAGGGACGGAGATAGTAGTTTTTTTTACACTTTTTTCGATCTTATTCAAAAAATTGAAGATTCTAATCATAATATTTTACCTTTTTAAATTCCTCTCGTCTAGGCGAATCAATAATACTCAAAAAATTGATACAAAACTAACAAATGCAAAAAAAAATCAAATAAAGACAAAAATAAAAAAAAAATAAGCCAACTTATTTAGCCAAACCGTGTCGCAGACGCCGGTACGTCCTCCCTGAAACCACGCCACTTGCGACCCGGTCTATGGCCCCACCCCGCGTACTTTAGTTACACCACCCCACCCCAACTCCAGCTGCCTTTGCCGGAGCGTACTGCGCACCTACCCCTTCTCTCTCTCTCTCTCTCTCTCTCTCTCTCTTCCCTGAACAAAAAAAGCAAGTCCAAAAGAACACTCTTCAAACAAAATCCCCAAAAACTCCAGCCGCCATTCCACTTCTCTCAAATCTCCATTGCATTCACCTCCAAAGATCAACAAATCTCATGCTTCACCAATCCAAATCCCACCCCATCCCTACCAAATCCCTGTCGATTCTTCTCTTCGCAAGATCCAATTTTTCATTCGAATCCCCCTTTATCGGTTTCGATTCAGTCATGTGATATATAGTCTGCTTCTTTGTTATGTAACCCATTTTCAGTGACACCCGTGCTCGCGCTCTCAATCCTCGTTTTTGCAAATTGTGGTACAGACTCAGTAATCCTTTCCGTACGAAGACTGTTTGCTTGCGTTTTCAATCCTCGCTCGCTCTGGCACGCGCATTATGTGGGTAAGGTCTGTTTAGATGGCTTCGATCCGGAGAACTTTATCGCCGTACCGCGACCAGCCGTACCCTAACGGCGGGAGTCCGTTTTCATCGCCGTCGCCGTCATTCAAGTTTGTCTCCAGCGGCAGAACCTCGTCTCCGGTGTCCACATTCGCCGTCGCCGTCCTAAGATTCCTCGACGATGTGTTCCCACTCCGTTATTCGAGGAAAGGTAACCGTATCTGGACAAGACCGTTTTACAGGTGCTTATTGCTCTTCCTCCTAGGGTTTCTGTTAGGGATGACGCCTTTTGGCCACGTGAACAACGATGTAGTACGTACTAGTCGCGATTTCTCGTTCGAGATCAAACCGCCACCTGTAATTGTGGAGGATTTCGTGATGGATACAGTTGAATTGGGAGTTGACAGGAGGCTTAAAGTCGAGGAGAAGTTTGATTTAATACCAAAAAAGCAGTTGATTGTGGTGACGCCAACGTATAATCGGGCGCTTCAGGCGTACTACTTGAATAGATTGGGACAGTTGCTGAGGCTTGTGCCTCCACCGCTGTTGTGGATTGTGGTGGAGACGGGTGTCGAGTCGGTGGAGACTGCGGATGTGTTGAGGAAGAGTGGTGTTGTGTACAGGCATCTGGTGTGCACGAAGAATATGAAGGATGTGAAGGACAGAGGTGTTCATCAACGCAACACGGCACTTGAACATATTGAGCAGCATAAGCTTGACGGGATTGTCTACTTTGCGGATGATGATAATATCTACTCGCGTGAGTTGTTTGAGAGTCTCAGGGAAATCAGGTACTTCATTTGAGCTTGATTTTGTAGTAAATTTGGATGATATGTATCTGATCTTATTCTGTTGATAAATTCTATGTGCATTCTGTTGATAAATTCTATGTGCTGTTTGTTTGACATTTTTGCTTTTGTGCTGAGAAAAATCATGTAAGGTTCGTCTATGCTGAAATTGGATTATAATACTTATTCATTGGTTGGTTGAATGTTTTTGGGGGGTTAATAAGTAAAAGCTTTGATTTGTCAGTATTGAGAATCCATGCTAAATATAGGCACCTACATATGTGTGAATGCAGGACCGAACAAGACTGTTTTGTAGAGAATTACATTTAGGGAAGGATACAGGATATTTGTTAGACTTGTTTACTTGTTGTTTGAAGGTCTCCTTATATATTTGCACAATTGCACATGCAATTTGCTATATCATCCAACAAGGCTTGCGTACATTTGTAACCCAAGTTTTCTTGGGTGCCGAAGGTATCTGATCTTTCTTTATTCGTTAGGTGATCAAGATTCTCCAATCTCAACTGCCAAACAATTTAATTGGACGAAAACTAAGTTTATATACAAGTTTTTTTTTTTTTGTCTTGCTTGGCTTCTTGCCTTAGAATAAAACATTTGGTAGACCTTATACTTCTTGCCAACAAAGCAAATGAAGGAGAAGAAAGTACCTTATACACTGACTTTTTGAATAAACAGTGGCACTTATTGTGTTGAAATGTTTGAACAGGTATAGAGTTACTTGGTTGATCATAGGTGCCAATTTAATTTCTAATACTTCTAAACTTGTGTACATGCGCTTTTCAGAAGATACTAGACAATCTTCATAAAAAAGGAAGCTGGGGGTAAAGCAGGATAAGTTTTTGCGTATGCATGAATTGTAATGGTGTGACAGGGCCAATTAGACCTTTTGAGGGTAGACTGTAAATTTTAGGATTTTTCAAAAAGCATTGTGATGAAGAATAGTGACCATGTGGAAATTTAGGAACTGAGTTCATTGCCTAAAGAACTTATTTACAATAAGATCCTGAAGTTGACTGCGTTAGCAAGTGGTGTCACTTTTAGGACCTAGGGGCTGTTATTATTATTGATTCCCTACACCTCTACCCAGTCCAAGCTTGTATAAATGCTTGGGTACCAAACCTAGTTGCATGTATGTGAACATTTACCATTGATCTCAGTGGTGCTTATGCAGATAAGCCGGATACATAAGCTGTACACCCATTTTGAACAGTGTTCTAAAAGTCGTTAGTCGCTCCCAGGTCGGATGGCTGCCGACTAGCGACTAGGGGACTAGTCGGGGACTAGTCGGCTAGATTTTTTTTTTTTTAAATATATATTCTCCTTCATCCTTCATAAGTTTTGATTAAGTAGAATAACATAAGTAGCAAATCATCAAATAAAAATATACAATCTGTTTTTTACCTTTTTAATGCCTTAGTGGCAACTAAAACCACAACAAGAATAATTAATCCTTAGTGGCAAACCACAACAACAATATACAGTTAATTTATTGATTTATTCTACAATCTACAGTACGTGGAAACTGTTTTTTAATGTATATTCTACAATCTATAAGTGGAAACCACAAACCACAAACCTTAGCCTCTCGTAATGATAGATAGAGAGACAATTAAATTATTAAAATTGTTTTTTAATGTATTGTACATCATCCACAGTTTAGAGTTTGACTCAAAAATTTAGCAAATTCTGTTTTTTTACCCCAATTTTTCCGATTAGTCGCCGACTTGTCCGATTTTTTTCCGATTCGCGACTTTTCCGATTAGACGACTTGCCCGATTAGTCGCCGACTTGTCCGACTTGAGCCCGACTAAGTCGGCCGGCGACTAAATCAACCGACTAGGCCCTAGTCGACTCGGAGAGCCCCCGACCCCGACTTAGTCGCCGACTAGTCCCGACTTTTAGAACACTGATTTTGAACTGTTAGCTCTTTATAATGGATTAGCACAATCTGTACAACCGTCCCCACTGTAGGTACATTTTTAAATGAGTCATCTGTTTGAATATATTTGTTGTCACATTGCAACTGCTGGGTAATCAGCTGGTAGCACTTGAGCAAGAAGGTGTTTTTGCTTTCTTTAGGCACGTGTAATCTGTGTGAGGCGCATTTTGTTGTTCAAGCCGATGGTCTATCCATTTATGTATGCATGGGAATGATGTTGTGCATAAGCCCTGAATGTCGTAGGACAACAACAGAAGCAGAGTTAAGTCTTGTAAATAAAAAAAAAAGGTTAAGTCTTTCTCTGGTTTCAATGATATTTTGATTTTTTTTTTTGTGGACATTTAGGGGGTGTTCCACTAACTAGTTTTTTTCAAAAACCAAGACAGGTCATCCTCTCACAATACATCACATAAAAAGGTGTGAACACAAAAACCAAGGCAGTTTTAAAACAAAACTCCCTTAGTGGAACGCCCCCTTAAGAAGATACATAACACTTGAAAGTGATATATGTTTTCCATGTTAATTGTGGTATTTAAAACAAGTTGAGGCCTATGTTACATAGATTCGAGTGCGGGTGTCACGTAGGAGTACCTGTCTTCGGTTTCAGATTTTTTTTTTTTGGGGGGTAAATATGTGATTTTCATATTGAGGGAATGGGACACTCTGAGATAGTCAATTTTTTCTTGATATATGTGTTTAATGTTGTAGGAGTTTTTGGTGTTTAGAAGGTGTCATCCACCATTTCATGTATAATATGGGAGTTTCATCCAAGATCCGGTCATTACCTTGTATACTTGTAATGTTTTTGAGGTGAAGGTCCAACTAGAAATGCAGGACATGAAATCCGTGCCCTTCAAATTTCTGACACAGCTCTTTAATTGGTCAAAACAGTCCATGTGGAATGGTCTATATGCTATACTTCCAACAAGAAAGTTAATGCATCTTACTCCTTGCTTGTTGATTATCTAGTCCTGCAACCTGTAGTCTGATGTCATTTTTGTATCCTCGTACTCTTCATATCCAAGACTGAATGTGTTCCTTAACTTGCAATCTAGCAATTTCCATTCTTTCTTTTATTCTAAAGATTAATCATGTTTAATATTTGTTCCAATGCTTGAGCTTTTGAATTGTTATGTGAAGAAATAACACACTGCGTCAGTAAATGAGTTTGTCGTTGATTTTCTTTCTCCCAATTCAACCATTTCACCAATCGTGTTATTTTATACAATTCTTTAGGCATGTGATTGACGGATGAGCTTCAACAGACTTTTCCCTTCTGTAAATCAGGGTTAAATTTTTTATTCTTCTTTCAACATAAATGCAGTACTCTGTGCACTTGTTTAAAACGAGCTGGCAAGTAGCCAAGTACAATTTGATCTACACTTCAAACATTATGTTTTTATGCGATTGTCACTTTCAAAAATGGTTACAAGTGCAATTTGGAAATCGATCTACAGACTAGTAATAACATCTGTGAGGAGATACAGAAAATGTGTCCAAAACCTAAAAATAATACCAGAACTTTTACTTCTGTCATGGGAACTATGCTTGTTAAGTTCTTATGCTTCCAAATTGCGTTAATTCCCTCTCCTTTCCGTTAATTTTCCCTGAAACAATTATAGAAGCATGGAGACTGGGAGACTATTCTGTGACTTTCAAAGGAAGATCTTTGACCGTGGTAGGAAATTTTTTTCTTCAAATAGGATACCCTCCAATTTTGTTTGTTCTGCTAGTCAATTTACATGAGGGAATGATGAAAGTTGAGAGGGAAAAGGGTAGAGGGTTTCATAATTTTTTGAACCAAGGGTTTCATAATTTTTTGAACCAAGGGTTTCATAAATTTGAATTAGTGATCTTATGGTGCTATAAACCCATTTTGCTTTGAATGGGTCAACAATTCTCTCCCTCCTTCCCACACTCTCCCCTTCTGCCAACTGGGAAGATCTGCTCATTTAGGAACTCCTGTCGAAATATAGTTGTTATGATACAAGTCTTTGATCTTACTTCCTGAACTGTTTCTGTCACTTTAAATTTTGGTATTTGGTTTGTTAAGGCTAAGGTGAATGTTGAATTGTTTGGAACTTGTGGAAAAAAGAAGAATGGGAAAAAGGCAAGTGAGAATTCTAGAGAAAAATGGTTAGTCTATGCGTTTGATTTTGCAAAGAATATGAAATGAAAAGTGGTTAGGAAAGTTACTTATCCTTTTTGATGTTACAGCGAAGAGGAAAGAAATAATAAACCAACTTACATTGGCGAATAGGGAAAAAAATGGCAAAGAAAGACAGGACACTGAAGCAAAACTTCCAAATAAGAAGGAAAGTAACTTATTACATCCTTCCCTCCAAAAACTCCGAACACTAACAAGGGTAGGAAAATCGTCGTTTTTTAGTTTCCGTTTCTATCCTTAAGTCCCATGCTGAGCCTTAATTTGTCTGGATTATGCATCAAGAAGCTTCTTGGATGGATTTTATCTGTTTAATGTTTTTTATTCTCTCCTTGTGCATACTGATTTAATTTACTTGCAATTTATAGGCGTTTTGGCACATGGCCTGTTGCTATGCTAGCACAAGGCAAAAGCAAAGCTATACTGGAAGGTCCGGTATGTAATGGAAGCGAAGTATTTGGGTGGCACACAAATGAGAAGAGCAAAAGACTACGAAGATTTCATGTTGATATGTCTGGGTTCGCATTCAACAGCACCATATTGTGGGACCCAAAGAGATGGCAACGCCCCTATTCAACTCCTATTCGGCAGTTAGACTCCGTGAAGGAGGGTTTCCAAGTATACTTCATCCATGTCGTTTTGCCATAATATATTTGAGTACCGTTTGCCTTAAAGTTCCAATAGGAGTATGAGATATTCACAGCTGTTCACTTCTGCTGCAGGAAACCACATTTATAGAACAGTTGGTGGCAGATGAAAGTCACATGGAAGGTACACCCCCAAGTTGTTCAAGGATAATGAACTGGCATCTCCATTTGGAATCTCGCGGACTTGTTTATCCTAAAGGCTGGCTGCTGCAAAAGAACCTTGATGCAATTCTCCCTGTCCAATGATCAACCTGTAACCCTTTTGTGGTTGACCCTGAGAGCCCCAAAGAGGTTCGATTTTGTTTGTTTTCATTTATGCATTTTCTGGCTTTCAAGTACGTATTAGTCTTGACTCTTGACCAAAGTTTTCATAGTCGTAAGCGCAAGGCAAAGCGTTTCACCTCTCATGGGGCGAGGCGTTAGCCTTTTGAGTTCTAATTTTCAGTTAAATAAATACTTAAAATTATAATTAAAAAATTTACGAAAGATAGAATAATATTAATAACAGTACTAAATAAAAATTATAATAACTACTTTAAACCTAGCAATATCAATATTTTAACACAGAGATGTAATTAAGTTCACTTCCACTGACAAGCAAAAGCTACATGCCACCTCTATTTCTCATTTCAAGTAAGGGTTCAATGAGTTGAGGGAGAGTGAAGTTTTGTAGGCCATGTCGAAAAAAGCTTATGCCTCACATGAAATGCGTAAAACGGCGCGCCTTGTGTGAATGCGTCTGGAAAAGGGGTAAGGCTTTAGAGGGTGAAGCCTTGCCCCGAGATGAGCCCCAAGGCTAGCCTCTACTTAGCTTTTGAAAACATTGGTTGACCTTAGCTAGAAGGTCTGGGTTATTGGAAGAAATTCTTTTCACGAACTTTTTTCTTTTTGTTTTCATGACAGTGAGGTTCTTTTGATACTGGAGGCTCGAATATCTTCAAGCATATCAACACTCAGCAAATCATTAGACCCAATTGCTACTGTAACCAAAAGCGGGAATACCAGATATAATGGTGGCAGATACTAACAGATGAAAGATTATGATTTTTGTTTTTTCATGATTTTTTCCCCCTTCATTGTATTCTTTGTGGAAACTATAATTCTTGTAAAGTTTTGGTGTTTTTCCAAGTCAAGGCATGTAATTGCCTCCAAAATTTCTCGAGTACAAGTTGCCTACCGTTTCATGGAACGAAGTTGTCATGATGAGTTGGTTTGGGTAGTCGATGATTATTACCTTGTGATTTTAGCCTTTGTATCAAAATGATGAAACAAGCGCCATTCATGGATGGTGGAAAAATGTGATTGCAGCATTGGAGTTAAATTGTATAAATTTGTTCTTTCTTTTTCGATTTGATCTGTTGGCGTATATAATTGGCATGAGTGTGTTGGAAACCATTTTCAAACATCATCCAGGGAACTTCAGTTAATACAACATTCTTCTCATAGCATTAGCTCATCTCCATACTCCCTAGTTCCGGGACAATTATTTCGCAACAAATGCTTGACACGCCGCGTTCAATTTGTTTCCCCTTCTAAAAACATGCACGAAGGGTTGATTGGATAACAAGAGACCAGTCAATTTTTGCGAGTTAGGCCATCAAGAGTTTCCCCACCTGAATCGACCCCAAACACTCCAGGCTTTATGGTACTCGACATGAAGCCACTCAGGCTCAGGTATGCACGACAGGGTTACAATGCATAATCAGTAGGAGAATTTAAAATGGTGACGATCTGAGACAGTCATGTAGGCCCCCAGGAGTAATCAATCCACACAATCGGGTTATCTGAAATTGCTAGCAACATGGCAGATCAACATTTGTTTGTGCATATGGTTTATCCATTAAAGCCCACAAAACAAATGACTCCGATTGGCTAAACAAAATTGTGAGTCCCGTAAGTCCCATTCCAACCAAAGAGAAAAGCATATCATCTATATATGTTAGGGGTGGGCATCGAGTCGTGTCGTGTTTGTGTCGTGTCATCTCGTGTTCATGTCAAAATTCTCTCAACCTAACCCGACTTGTTTAATTTTTCGTGTTATCGTGCGTGTCATATTCGTGTTTCGTGTCAAAAATAGCTAACCCTAACCCGCTTCATGTCGGGTTCGTGTCGTGTCGTCGTGTCTTTCCATAATTCCCGTGTCGTGTTCGTGTTGTATTTGTCGTGTTATCTCGTGTTCGTGTCAGAATTTTCTTAACCCTAACCCGACCTGTTTAACTTTTCGTGTTCTCGTGTCGTGTCGTGTCATATTCGTGTTTCGTGTCAGAAATGGCTGACTCTAACCCGCTAACTTCGTGTCGTGTTCAGGTCATGTTCTCGTGTCGTCAGAAATTCCCACCCCTAATCTATGTAGTAGTGCAGTTGTGGGAAAAATGAGTGATTCCCATTCCAAAATCTCTCTCTCTCTCTCTCTCTCTCTGTGTGAACTGCCCACGGGAATGGATACATATTTTCACTTTTGCTTCTGCTTCTTCCCACCGGCAAGAATACGTTGAATCTGAAGTCCTTGGCTGAAAGCTTGATTGAAAAGAAGCCTGGTTTGGAATTTAGATAGGAAAGGGAACCAGGCCAGGACAGCCACCGGGACAACAAGGATCACAACTCCCATCATGTACTCGTCTCCTACCCTCTTGCTAGAGCTTTCATTGACCCCCACATTCCCAAACCCTTCACCACCGGCCGACACGCTTGTGCTATCTGCATGGCTAACACAATATGCATTAGAGGTACGCAACGCTGCAAATTAGTCCGATATGATGATCAAAAAACAAAAGTATGATATTCCTAGTCGTTTACAATGAAAATGGAGGGAATACGCGGAGGGGAATCATATAAACTAATAAAATCAACACAAAATCATGTAAGCACATTCGGTTTTATCATTTATAACCCAAAGATCAATTGTGGTGACTTTAAAATATATCGCTACCGCGTCATTCTACTTTACTAGCCTGTATTTAAATGTACAAAAAATATGAAAGAATGGAAGTATTAAAGACAAAAACCAAGGAAGACCGTGCAATTCAAATAAAAGATGTGTGTACGATTTGGCTTTTACAGTCGCAACAAGCACATAAACAGGGGAGAGAGAGAGAGAGAGAGAGAGAGAGAGAGAGACCTGAAGAGAGCCCATCCGGTTGGCATGAAGGCCAATAGGCTGGCAAAGATGTCACCCACAGTAAGACTGAGGAATGTGAACAGAATGACGAGTGACCACGGATCCGATAATCAGGAAGAGCTCCAGAAGTCTGAACATCAGCTGGAAATCTGCGAACTTCTTCCTACTCATGGACACACAATCTGCATGTTGGAAGATGGATGATTTGATGGCTATATAATGTGTTATACGTACAAGAAAAAAAGAAGAAGAAATCCAATGAATTCAAATCTTTGGATAAGAGCACCAACCTTCAAGACAACCATCACGGCAACAATGACCAGCCAAGACAGAGCATACACCTGCGATTAAGTTGGACAGATGTTATTATACTTTGTGGACCTTCTTGTCAACTAAAGTATAAAAATTTAAGTCCTATGAAAACTCAATGTGTTAGAACCAAAAGGTTAAACGAACAACACGACTTTGATGGTTTCCAAAGCTTATTTCGACATGTTGTCTGAAGATTTTTGTTTACTCAAAGCTAAAGTGTTAATTCATACTTAATTGTTTTCAGAATAATACTGAGAAACTTTCTAGAGCCTATCGCAGAAACTACAACCAAATAAGATGTCTATGTGGAGGAGACCTTATATTCTTACCATGATGTTATTGTCACCATTGGCCATATTCAGATGATAAACCATTCCATATTGAAAAATGAAGAATCAGAAGGGAAGAATGATTTCCAAAACTCTCCTAAAAACCCAGTGTGCTTCAAGTGTTCCTGTTCCTCATCCCACCAGGATTCCCAGCTCTTTGTTGCTGGAACACCAGTACACCCATGGCTACTAATCCACTTAGTCCAGTCGTCCCAGTCTTCCGCTATCTTTGGCCACTCGAACCCAGATGGATTAAAAAGTAAAGGACCAAACAGCCAAGAAACCACATTGAGAAACTGAGCAACATGTAAGTAGTGGGGTCCACATTCGCAGAGCCATAAGTATGATAAACTATAGGCAGTAACATTATTTCCAGTGCTTTTACAAAATGGCTCCTTGAGTACATCATGTAGTTCTCCGTAAATTTCTCATGTTTAACCACAAAACCACGCCCAGTGGTTCTGCACTTGGCCCCACCATGCAAAACAGTGCGTCCGAAGTCATGGACCTTTGTCCCAAGAGAGAATGTGAAGAAAACAGCAGCTAGTTGAAGCTGCATGATTACCATCTCACGTATTGCGGATCTGAATCCTCTCTCCAGTCCCATCTCCATAACCATGGGCAGGGCCATCAAAAGAGCTATTTGAACAACGGATTGTGAAGCTGTAGCTGCCTTGAGAGGATCACTTCCTTTGGACCTTGCAAATTTCATGATTGAACTCTCCAATCCACTCAATGAAAGGTAGAGTCTTCCATATGGGAACACAAACTGTTAAAACAACCATCTGCACGGTAACAAGGAAAACTTGTCAGAGCGTATAGGATGGGGAAAAAATGAAACGGAAGCCCAAAAGAAAAGAGAGATAGAATTACCATTGAGCTGACATAAAACCCAGTAGTCGTAAAATAACATGACAGCATGCGGAAGAAGTCAAAACGATGGCCTAATCTGTAGATATCCCGACCGAGTGTTTGCTCCCCGTTACCACGGGCCACTTTTGCTTCAAAAAACGAGATTTTGTTGAGACCAACATCTCTTCCCTTTCCAGCTTGGATATACTCATGGTGCATTTGAATTAAAACCTACAGAACAAAGCTAGTTATGGATGATTAAATATCTATGTGTAAAAATATGCCTTGGGATTATTGAAAAAGGAAGGAAATTATTGAGGAAACATACTTCAAAGGTCTTGCAAGAACTCTTTGACCTAAGGTGACAAAGCTCGTTTCCTGATTTGACATAAACCAAGCAAAAGAATAAAAATTGCAGAAGTAAAATGGAACAGTGAGTAATGGTACGGGCACAAGAAACTCTACTCAACTGCTATCAAATTCTTTTAATTTATGGTGACAATAGAACTTGTAAGGACCTGATTCATGTCAATCGTCTGAAGTTCTTCCCCTCGAGTAAAAATAATAGCAACGTTTTGATTTTCAGGCTTTCCTACTCCTACCATTGCTGACCCTGGTAATTTTTATGCAGTAGATTTCCTTGGGGAGAATGGTCTGTCCTCTTAAGGAGACCCAATGCGCAGTTGCAAGATGTTCTCATTTTCCCACACCTTGCTTTCATTTTTACAAGTGATCCGCTCCAGGAAGTTAGTCCATTCATCTAAAAAAGTTGAACATAATTGCCAAATAAACATGAAAATGAAACTATGGAAGATAATGATACCTCGTGAATACAAGTGTTGACAAATGTCATTTATAGCCAGCTGGAAAGATTTTTTGCAGGTAGTATTAGGCTAAGTTTTCCATTTGATAAAATCAAGTGAGTGATTTTATCAAATGAAGTGAAGGGTTGCTAAAATCAAGTGGGCCCAGTGCTAAAAGCACCCTTGCTTTTAGCACTGGGCCCACTTGATTTTAGCACCCCTTCACTTCATTTGATAAAATCACCCACTTGATTTTATCAAATGTTGATTTTATCAAATGAAAAACTTAGCCTTAGATTGATATGCCATCTTCATTCTCCAACTCGAGGTCACTTTTTGAATAGACGGTTTCCTCTTTATAGTATGGAGTCATGACACTGCCATTGCCAAGTAATTACAATATCTTGAGATGGTTGAACAATGACACAGATTCACAAATGCACACGGAAGTCCGCATTAAGAATCCACTATGCAGTTAATTTTCCACCAGAATACATACTCATATAAGGTCTCACGACTCATTTATGATGGAGTTTCATTATTAAACAAGTGTTAATGCTTCCACTTGTTGCCAAGGCAGGCACTGTAGATTGAACTATAAATCTCAATAAATTGAATATGTAAATGTGCCAATGCTGGCATACCAGCTTAAGAATTAAGGTCACACGTTGGAAACACGTTCAGCAGCAGATCAGGGAAAAAAAGAGACGATTTTACCCCAATTTCGAGTTATTAGATAGCAATAATACCTCAGATATGAGCTCAACCTGAATGAGAGCATTTTACGAACTCAGACAGAAATTGGCTACTTTTTGAGATAAGCATTCAGTTAAGTTTGGCTTCAAAGCTCCAGACTTGTCTATCTAAAAGACTAGAACAGCTGCTTCCAATCCAGAAGACTGTCCAAAAAAGTAAACAATTGGGTTTAGACTTTACTCACTTTAGAATACAAAGCACTTTCACCCAAGTTCCAATCAAGTTTGGCTTAAGCAGTAGCATTCACCCAACTAAGCTCAAAAGCAATTCTTTGTGGGTATGTAATAATAACTACTCTCAAGAAGTTCAGGAAACATATGCATTTGATTGACAAAAACACATCCCCAACATGTTTATATATAAATGATACAGAGTATATTAAGAGAAAGGTATCAAGGTGATACCATCCATGTGCATAAAGAAGGGCGATCACTGTGTAAGTCAAAAAGATCCAATAAATTCGAGGAATTGATCAAGAGGACTACATTCCTAAGAATTCAACTACAAAACGTACTACACATACTCAACATCAAGAGTGAGAATATAAAAAGGAAATGCAGAAACGTTACCTTCAAAACAGAAGCAGTTACCTCTTCCGATCATCTTTCTTAGTTCTCGCATTCTCTTTGATATCATGGCCAGTTATTAAACCAGTTTTTGACTCCTCTTTCAAGGAAGATGATTCCTTCTGAATATTCATGGGGGAGGAAAGTCCTGAAACTTACAATAAAAGTGAAACATCATTTTCAGTTAAACAGCGACTTGACTGTCGAGGAGAGAGATCCCGTGAAGCAGGCCTACCCATCTCTGAGTTCTTTCCTTCAAGAAGTACGGAATTTTGAGGACAAGGTCGGCGAGGAGGGGAAAAATCAGGATCTGCACTAGAAGAAAGTAATTGCCTCATCTCAAGTTCTGGTGATCAAGTATAATGATAATTTTGTTGGTTCCGTGGTGGCGACAGATCAGTAACCTCTCTGCCAGACTTTGATGGTCTGGGATTGGGTTCTGGTGAAGGTGAATCATACCTAGCTCTCCGCTTAGGACCTGGGCCAAAAGAATGTAATGCTTTTGTTTCAGGTTCAGGTGATGGAGTGTGGTAACACCTCCGCAACTGTTGTGGTGGTGACTAATCAGTGACTTGTCTACTACCCCCTGAAAAAGTCAGTCCAGGTTCTAGTGAAGGTGACACTATGTTTATGAGGTATATATATATATAATCCCGTTCTACTAAGGACTCCCTCAAACACCCAATTTGCGGACCTCATGGATCGGGGTCTAATCTCGACGATCCGAACCGCTCAATGTGTTTAAAACGTGTTTTTAAGGGTCACCATTCGTCCAAAAAAATACCCGGAAGGGCTTCAATTGAGCTTTTTTCGATAAACTATATATGCACGGTAATTATGAAAAACTGCTCAGATGAAGGCCTTTCGGGTATTTTTTTTTTTTTTTTGTGATTCCTCGCGTTGGCCATGAAAAACATGTTTAACACATTGAGCGGTTCGGATCGTCGAAATTTGGTCCGGAAAATCAAAAAAGGGGTGGCCTTCACGGAGGAGATCCGTGAGGGAGTCCTCAATATATATATATCAGAATTTTGGTCCTCTGAATTCCATTGGCTTGGTCCTCTGAATTCCATTGGTTAGGAGCACTAGAGATTGGAACCCAACCACTCCCATGCTCCGAAATAGCACCAAATGGGCGTCTCACCCTAAGCTGCTCTAGTCTCTTCATATGCTTGACCTCAATATCTTCATCAACCAAGGCCTTGCCTTCATCTACGTCAGAGTCCTCAAATGTTAACAAACTCAATCAAGTTAAAATTCAGCAAATGGAGAACTGTATGATAGATATAAAGCATATTAATAACTTACCTTCAGAATCATCATTTTCATCTTCTTCAAGCTTAACTGGTTTTCGCCAAACAAGGTCTTCATCAAGAACAGTAACAGCCACTGCATCAGGTTTAACTTTCATCTTTTTCTTCTTCTTTTTCTTCCCGCCTTCATTTTTAATTTCATATATTTTTAGATACTCCTTGAGTGAGGCTGATGATGTAGCAGTAGCAACCATTTTCTGTTCTTGATTACCTTCCTTATGTTGGGAGTATGATATGTGCAGTAGGAGTGTTTTTGTTTTCTTTTAAGATCAATTATGTTATGTTCATCTGATTACTTTTTATGTCATTGTTAAATATGTAGATGGATCCGCAGGAGGTAAATCGCGCATCAGAATTTATTTTTGGGTACATGCACCTTGCAGTTTATATGGAGGACACAGACTTGGTCAGTGTATTTCTACTCAATCAGATATCCGGCCTGGGTGGGTATTTGAACAATCACCAATATATGAGGATTGCATCTTGAACACTTGGTGGATCCTAGTCATATGGGTGCAGAACTTTGGCCATTTTGGATAGATAATCAGCTTCATACTTTTATATGGAAGGTGATCCAGTTAGGACACCCGAGAATTTTTACTACACATGGAATCTGTGTGTAAGAGGGGTACCTCAGTGGAGACAGGTTTAATATACCAAAAGGGGATCTGCTGCACGGGTATAGGGATATCGATTACTAAATGTTAGATGAGCACAGTACGGGTTGGTATTTGGAGGTTTTTAGAGCATCTCCTAGGGGCGACAATGACGTGCTCATTCAAGGGTTAAATATTGAATGGAGGATTCTAAAAGTCTACAAGAAGACGAAGAGACCTGGACCCATAGTCAACATTATCAATGAAGCTGGAGTAGAATTCGATGTTGGAGCTGAAAGAACACGAATTTTGAATTTAAATAACATTCCTACTAGATGGGGTGTAAATCAAGGGGTGGATGACGGACAATTGATGACGGGTTACCTAATAAACAGGGTTGTGAATGATGACCTTGATATAGTTGAGACTGATCCTACTTTTAGGGTTGGGTTAGAGAATTTGCCCATGAATCTTCCATTCAAACAACCCTCTGATAATGCTCATCAATGGACAATGGAGTTATTGGAGTACAATTGGAACTCGTAACTACTCCTTCAGTTACTTTCTCTATGATAGGGTACATTGAAATCACGCAGGAGGTTGGCTGATGAAAGTATTAAGACCTACTCATGGAGGAGTTGAGGCATATCAAGTGGCTCACTATCATCAGATTGAAGGAAATCTAGAGTTACTGCATTGGCGTTTGGTTAGGATATATAACAAGCATGATCAAGATGATGTTGTTGAAGATGAAAATGTTAATGACAATGATAACAATCAAAATGCTAATGATGACAATGATGATAACTTTGATTACAATGCTTATAATGACAATTTTGATCACAATGCTTATAATGACAATTTTGATCACAATGCTAATGAAGACGGTGAGGCAAATCAAGAAGCTACACTTGAGCTAGGCTCAATCCAAGACAACATTCAACTATCCTAGAATTATTACCAGTGGTGGAGGTATGTCTTCTAACAAATCTAACTCATTTCAACTTTTGTTTCTTTAGCTTTAGTCCCTGACCTGCCATGTCTCAGTAGTCAGTACTATCGTTATAAGAGGCTTGTTCATGTGTTATTTCTAGTTTCAAATGGTAAATTCATGTTAGTTTCTGTTTGGTTTTGCAAAGAAAACGAAAGGAAAGTGAAAAAGAGGAAAGAAAATTAAGGTAACTCAGAGTAATAGAGAAAATGGGAAAAACACAGATGAAAGATGGAAAATGACGGTGAGGAGGAAATTCATGCTAATGATGGCGTTTGGTTAGCATTGTGATCAGAATTGTCATTATTGTCATCATTAGCATCGTAATCAGAGTTGTCATCATTAGCAATTGTGATCATCATCATTGTCATCAACATTTTCATCATGAACATCATCTTGATCATGCTTGTTATATATCCTAACCAAACGCCAATGCAGTAACTCTAGATTTTCTTCAATCCGAAAATTGTGAGCCACTTGATATGCCTCAACTCCACCATGAGTAGGTCGGAATACTTTCAAGAGCCAACCTTCTGCGTGATTTCGATGTACCCCATCATAGAGAAAGTAAGAAACTGAACCAACAGTTACGAGTTCCAATTGTACTCCAATAACTCCATCGTCCATTGATGAGCATCTTCCCCTTTCATACTGCCCATCTTGAGGAACAAGTCTAGGTTGAGTTGGCTCATGCACAAACAAATAAAATAGACTCCTCACTCTCTGATAAATTTGCATCAAAGGTTATTCGAATGAAAGATTCACGGGAAAATTGTCTAACCCAACCCTAAAAATTGGAGTAGTCTCAAATATATCAAGGTCCTCGTTCAAAACCCTTTTATTAGGTAATCTATCATCAATTGTCCCTCGTCCACCTCTTAATTTACACCCCATCCAACAAGAATGTTAATTAAATTCAAAATCCTTGTTCTTTAGTGCCAACATCGAATTCTACTCCAACTTCATTGATAATGTTGATTACGGGTCCGGGTCTCCTCGTCTTCTCGTAGACTTTTAGAATCCTCCATCCCATATTTAACCCTTGAATGAGCACATCATTGTCACCCCTAGGAGATGCTCTAAAAACCTCTAAATACCAACTTGTACTCTGCGCATTTGACATTTGGTAATCGATATCCCTATACGCGTGCAACAGATCCCCTTGGTATACTAAACCTCTCTCCACTGAGGTACCCCCTCCTCCTACACACAAATTCCATGTAAAGTCAGAGTTCTCGGGAGCCCTAACCGGATCACCTTCCATACAAAAGTATAAAGCTGGTAACCTATTCAAAATGGCCACCCAAAGTTCTACACCCATATGACAAGGATCCACCAAGTGTTTGGGTGCAATCCTCATTATTGGTGATTGTTCAAATACCTCATCACCCAGGCCGAATATTTGATTGAAAACAAATACACTGACCAAGTCTGTGCCCTCCATATAAACTTTGCAAGGTGCATGTACCCAAAAATAAATTCTGATATGCGATTTACCTCCTACGGATCCATCTACATATTTCAACAATATGAAAGGTAATCAAATGGACATAGAAACATAATAGAACTTAAAAGAAAACAAAAACACTCCTACTACACATATAATACTCCCAACATAAATATCACATGCTCACTTTGTCAATCTCCTAATATCAAATAGATCTATTACAAATAATTGAATAAGTCCAAACATTATCCATTTACTATAGAGCATCCTCACAAATTCGGGCAACAATTTCATCCCAAAGTTGGGCAATTTGTTCTATACCAGTAGGGTACATCAGTGATGTGCTTTGCATGTGGTGTTCTTCTAATAAAGGGAATTTTCCTCAAAAATATGTATAGACACATAAAATTTGACTTGTCCTTACCTTAAAAAATGACAATGGTAAAACAAATGTAGGCAACCTAAACTTCTATATTTCTCATTTACATTGAAAACAGTAACATAATACTTATGGAACCATAAGGCAAGCATCACTAACTAACTAAATGCTTGCAAAACATAGTAGGAATGACTTGTGAATTCTAACATGGCAGGCTGAACAAAAATGAAAAAACATGCGGAACAAATAATTACGAAAATTAATGCTTTTGCGAAAACGTGACACTAAACGAACATGTTGATCATAACATGTGAACGAAATTGATAAACTAACAAGACTTCGAGAGTACATGATGATATTACTAAGGAAGGTCTTCATCCAAACATTTTTGCTTCACTTTGGCCAATTAGCAATCTAGAAAAGAGGGTTAAGTATTGGACCGAACTTGGATCAAAGCAATATTGATATATACTGCTTCGACCCAAGCTCTCTTATTGAATTACTCATTCAATGAGCATTATGCCTTGAGGAGGACTTGAACCTCAATGCTCTTTATCATGAGATTTTGAGTCTCACGTGTCTACTATTTCACCACCACGGCATCTTGTGGTGAATCAAATTCCATGAATTGATATCTATCTAATATGATGTGTGGAATATATTATATAACCTGGAAATTTCAAAGCCACATAACCTCACACAAAACTGAAAATAGAACACAATATGATATATAAATAGAAACTGCAGCTTTTCTATTACATAAACTGCAGCTTTTCTAAAGGCATAGCATGTTCTATTCATAAATGCCTGCAAATTTTACAACAAAAGCACATTTAATCAATCAAGATGGACGCACAAACTAATGCTTACACTGAATATATTGCGTAAAGATCTACATAAAAGAAAAGAAAGAAAAATAAAGTCAAAGAGATTGCCACTGTATTTTTCCAACAAAATAAGTTTACGAGTTCAGGGTAGAGCAACATGTGTACGATTTATAATGGGAAATTGACCTCTTTTAATGATTCATGTTAAAGAGATTCGATCAGTGCACAATGCCATTCTATTTCATCCTTAATTTGTACAACTAACTTAAAAGAAAAAATAGGCACCAGTAACTTCTAAAGGGATCTGTAATCATACCTGAGAAAAAAACCCTTATGTAGTCATATAGCCAAAAGCACTTTTCATCTTCCTCATCACTACTTTTGCTCCGCCATGGTTGAGAGCTAGAGTTTAGACCAGGTTGATTGCGCTGTAGAAGATGGATTTATCAGAGGGAGAGGAAGCGTGTTGGAGAGAAATCGACGTGAGAGAGAGAGAGAGAGAGCTGCTTCGGTATGTCGCACAGAAGAGGTCAGGGGTGGCAAATGGGTGAGTTGGTTTGAGTTTAGACGGGTTGATTAAACCAACCCATTTGTTTTGGGATACTAGAAATGCAGCTATCAAAGCGTGAAACGACGAACGGATCATATTGAAATACTGGAGTTTTAGGGAGACATGAAAGTCATTCCATACTATTATCCTGGAGTTTAGAGAGAGAGAGAGAGAGAGAGAGAGAACATTTGAGAACATTTTACACCTTTCTGGGCCTTTTGGCTAAGAGAGAGAGAGAGAGAGAGAGAGAGAGAACATTTGAGAGAATGTCATTCCATACCGAATAGTATGGGACAAATTTTTCAGTGTCAAGTGGGTTTTGTCCACGTGGTACTTGCTCGGCAGTTTTAACTATCCACAATACGATCCGATGGTCTGGATATTAGAGAGAGAGAAAAAAGAGAGAATATTTAGACGGCTCGGATTATGCTTGGATTCTAAGTGGCAATATCCACTTGGCAGCCAAACTTTTTTCCGAATATGGGGCAATAATATGCACTCGTTCCGACCATACCCAAAAAATTTAAAAAAAAAAACGGTTGGTAAAATGACGTATTAGAACAACTCATGACACAGAAAATCTTCTTTATGGATTCGGCGGAAACACCTCGTTTGCGCCGGCGAGATTCGGGTCGTACGTTTCTAACGGCTCGGATTGACTTCCTCTCTCTCTTCATTAAACACCGTCTGGGAAAAAAAAGAAGGAAATCGAGCCTTTAAATTCGAGTAGTTCATTTTCAAAATCCATAACAAACTACAAAACTCACTTAAAAGAGGAAAGTGCTACAAGCACAGAAGTTTATGTACAAAAAATGCACAAATCATGCTCGGGGACCCACTTTTGGGTCCTACATGAGTGATGTGAACCTCAAAAACGGTGGGACTTTGGTTCGAGCACTTCTAACTGTCCGATTGAGCTAAAATTTTGTGGAGCCCCTCGGAAAAATGTTTTAAGAATAATGAACAGTTCGAATCACTCGTGTGGAACCCAAAAGTGGGTCCCCGAGCATGACTTGTGCATTTTCTGTACATAAACCTCTGTACCCTTAGTTTTATCGCTTAAAAGATGGTTTCCATAGCAGTCGTTCACAAAACCTGTGCTTCAATTTGTTTTATTTAATTGAAACAAATTAGAAATGAAGATAATAATAAAAAAAAAATAGAGGTATGGAAATTTGCTATTTACAAGGAGATTAACAACCCCCTTCCTGAGATTAAACTTAAGTGGGTTTCGTAGTAATTTAAACTCGGCCCAGACATGACCCAAGCACGCAAAATTCAAGAAAAATTTGACCTTTGTTTCTGAATCTTTGATATCAATGAGATGAACAGTGAAAAATCTTAAAATTTCGAATCAGAACACTTGGCGGAAAAACACACAAGTACGTAAAATACAAAACCTGGCACTTTTAATTTTTGTGTCCAACCCATTTTGAACTCACTTTCAATCCAACCTAACCCATGTCAATATGGGTTCAACCCATATTACAATAAGGGCGAGCTGGGTTAGTTTGGACGTGTTGGATTAGGTTTATGCATTGGATTGCCAATTGCCACCTCTAAGAAGAGTCATCAAATTGGCCGGGATTTATAAAAAAGAAATTGAACGGTGTGCATTATTGTGTAATTTAGGGGGTCTGACTAACAAGTGTTTAAGGTGAGACTAATGGTTAGTAAAACTAGTTAGGAGGGGTGTGGGGTCCACTAAAATATTTTAAAGGATTTTTAGAACTTAAAAACCATATTTCTAGGAATTTCTAGACACTAAAATGAATTTCTAGACACTAAAATGAATTAAACGCAATTAAAATCTTACTATTAATTAAATAATTGCGAAATTATTAAATAATTAATAAAAATGAAATTATGATGTTGGAGATAATTTCCATGAATATTGAAATGCAATAAAGAAGTCAATCAAATGAAACTGAATTATTAAACGAAATTGAATTAAATAACAAATAAATGAAAATAAAATTACTATTTCGGAAATTTTATTAATTAAAATTTTTCGAAATATTATAACCTATCCCCCTTGACAAAAATTTGTCCTCAAATTTAAGGAACACTCTCACTGGGGAATAATTCAGGAAAGTTCTCTTTCATGACTACGGTCTCGCCAAAGTACTTTGACAATCTGACAAGGTTGAGTTGTCCCTCAACTTATCATACTTGCTGTAAACTAACCGGAAATGCAAATACCAACTTGTTCATGCTACTTCATAGCATTCAAAATGCACGAAAGGTTGCAGAAAAACACGAATGAGAATATGAGTATGAGGGTGAAGCCCTAGAACACAACGAAACCAAATGTTCAGACAAGACGGTCCTACTCGCTCTCGAAACATGTCTTGCTTTTTTTGGTCCATCATCTCATCTACTCCGTGTTTCGCATTGAGTACGATCCTCTACACTAGACCGAGCAACACAGTGATAATCTCTATGTTGGATATCTATACAAGTAATGGATGGTGTTATTATGAGCCTTGATATTCATGGACTTGCGTGCTATTACAAAAACTCGAGAAAATTAACAAAAAGTTGTAGAAACAAGTTACAGATCAGAGGAAAAAGATGCCAATTCTTACCAATACTTGGTGACAAAAGTTCTGAAGTTCGCAGATATCTTAATCACAATCTATTAGCCTCAACAGAAACCTTGTAAGTGGTAACCATTATACTCAGTAACTTCATCATTCAGCCTTTATCTACTGATCTTGACAAAGTTCTTGTTTCCACCCTAATTTCCGAAGGTGAAGCACTTACAATGTTAAAAAGAAATAAAAAGGAAAAAAATAAAACAGTTGAAAGGCAGAGTGCATTTAGCTACCGAAGTGGCCAACCCGTACAAGCAAACCTACGAGACACTGCTAAATATAAGTGTGTATCTCACATATGCATCAACCACTTTTTTTTATTTTTATGGAATACTACCTGCAATCAACACTTAACAAAAATACCATCCAAATGTAACAGTATTCTGACATACATGCAACTCGCGTGCAAAATGGTAGACATGCTATAAGATCCTCCATATATTCATCCAATAATTCACTTCCAGACAAACACTTTAGTGAGTTCAAATTATGCAGAGGACAAAATAACAGCTCGTGTCAAGCCTTAGTTCTGGCTTTAGTAGCTTATTAGCTTTGGTCAGCACACGACAACTAATTAGTACTAATAAGTGAAAACTGAAAAGAGTGAACATGTCCGTCCCAATTCACACACGGCAGAAATGACTTTCACACTCGGAAGTTGGAAGGCAATAAGTTCACATCTCCCTTGCTCATAATTTTCATCAATAACTTCACATTCAACAGCCTCAATAACACGTTATATTACTAAGATTCGGTAGATGAGGCTTCATCATCTTTGTGCTTAATCATACCAGAATCCACAAGGATGGGTATCTCCGCAGCGAGCCAAGGTGCAAGACCCAAACAAAGAGCATGTGCTATGCCAAACCTGGGGCTGCCAAAATTGGGTTGGGGGTAAAATGTCAGAAAAATAGTAAGTCATCAACACTTCACAAAATGTTAGATAAGGGAAAAGTCACTAAACTTTGTGAGCTCGATTTGGTATAGTGAAAAGAAAGGCAGCAAAAAAAGAGAGATGAATTTATTAACTTGAAGTGACTTCTCACAAATCAAAACCAAAACAACTTGGAACATACGATTTGAATATTTATTTTCTAACCAACCAAAGGGACATCAACACAGAATTGCAAATCAGTAGCAACCAAAGTGCATCAAGTAATAGGATAGCCCTAGCCCTAGAAATTACATTAACACCAATGATACCCAATGCATAATTTTCCTCCTTTATGCAACTAAGTGACCAACTGAGGCCAGACATACCATATCTTAAAACCCCAAAAATGCCCCAAATCAGAAATTGGACTTTGCTAACTACTCAACATAATGCAGTAAGTAAATCCAATTCAGGCAACCATACCAGTTCTTCGCCCAAAGTGGCTTGAAATGCACGGTCAAGCATATCTTCCCTCCTCTATACATCTATAACCCGAACAAAAAAAATCAATCAAACCATGATTAAAAGAAACATATCCATAAATAAGAAACACTGCCAAAAGGGTCACCAAATTAACAATGAGTTTGGAACTTGCATTGTCTTAGCTTTAAATGTGACTTATTTCCTAGCTAGTTAACTTTTTTTTTTAAGCTTTTAGTAAAAATATTCGATTTCTTCATTTCCGTCTCACTAAGAGAAACCAGAACAACAAAGAATTGCGTACCTAACTTAAAAAAAAGGTGCAAAAAGAAACAAAAATCTGTTAGCTTTGGTGCAAGGCTGCAAACAAACGAACCGAACTATTAGCGAGCAACTTGAGGCTCAGCTTGTTATGAGTTCAGTTCGAATTGGCTCATTAGTAAAAGAGTCGAGCTGGAGCTGGAGCTTTAAGCTTGTTCAGTAAACAAGCCAAGTACATGCTGCTTGTAACTCGGGTCATTAATAAAAGCCCATCTTGTTTGTATTGGCTCGGCTTGTTTATTAACCAAACCGAGCTTGAACACCTCAATGATAATGATAAACGAGCCGATTCCGTGCTGCATTAATTTGGGCTCATCTCGAGTTTGGCTAGTTTTGAACAAGCAGAGTTGAACACTTCAAAGCTCGGCTCGGCTTGTTTGCAACCATAGAGGAAAAAATACCAAAAAATATTGACAATTCGACAAAAAAAATAAAAATAAAAAACAAGGCAAGCAAATCTTAAGCACCTTCTGCGTTTTTCCATCGAGTTGGGGCAGCTCGATTTCCGGTGCCGTTGCCGGGTACGTGACTGGGATATCAAATTGGAGATCGAACTCGTATTTGAGGAGGTTATGAACGTACCAGCACTTTCCGACCCACCTAGTGCCGTCGGAGTTGGCGGCGGAGATTCGGAACCAGTCGTTGTCGTTGGACTTGTTCATCGAAGTGTAGGCGATCAAGGCCTTGTACTCCTCCTTCAGCCGCTGCGTCCACGCCGCTCCGTCGCGAGGACCGGATTTGGTTGATAGAAGTGGGATCTGTGTCAGGGTGGATTTGGTGCTCGGATCCCAACCCTCCATTTTTTCGAAACCCTAACCCTAGGGATGGAGATGGAGGTTTTGAAAGGTGTGTAATTGTGTGGGGAATTTTGGAAAATCAAGTTTTGCGTTTGGAAAAGTTTTCCCGGGAAGGAATTAGAGCATCTTTCATCCCTAACTCCATTTTTTTTTTTTTCAGAAAATTTTGGGTTTTAAAAGGGTGTTCAGTCCAACCTAATTTATTTTAAGACCTCTAATACATTGATGAAATTTTTTGAAGACTAAAGGACAATACTAGACAAAAATACCCTTAATGAAGTAGGAGCAATAAGCCATGCTTGTGGATAGGGTTGTAAATGAACTGAGACATTCGTGAACTGTTCGAGGCTCGACTCGGTAAAGGCTCGTTCGAGTTCGATTTGGATACTAAACGAACTGAACCTGAACCTCAATTTTAGGCTCGTTTACTAAACGAGCCGAACCTGAACTTGGAATATATGTATATCTCATAAGAATTTCTTAAATAACCTTGAATATTTATAAACTCACACATATGCATAATGATAATTTTATAACTTGTCTATGTATAAACTTATAAAAGTATTATAAACTTAAATTTTAATATGTTTTTATAATTTTATATATGTATGAACTTATTTTATGTACAAAACAAAAACATTATTTGAAGTTCTAAACTTATATGAGATCATAAAAATCTAATATTTTTCACTCGTTAAGGCTCGTGAACCAATTCGAGTTCGACTCAAACTTAGGCAAGCTCGGCTCGTCAAATTTTCAACGAGTTCGAGCTCGGCTCGAGTTCGTTTAAAAACTTAACGAACAAACCTGAACATTCTAAAGCTCGGCTCAATTCGACTCGCTTACATCCCTACTTGTGGAGGAATGCGAACCCTTGAAAGCGACTCGCCACAAAGTAATTCTATTTTCTAACCCTGCTTTGCCAATTGATGCGTGGGAATCTCCTGACCCATCACGTTAGAAATTGATGACCCACGTCTCTCTCTCTCTCTCTCTCATGCGCATGGGAAAAATTCTCTTTCTTCAATTTTGAGGTGGGTTCAATTTTAGGGGGATTAGACTCTTTGAGGAAGGGTATAGTGGGTTTAAACATTTTGAGTTTAGGCACCTAGGGTACACTTTCCAATTATAGGGTTTTAGTGGTTTAAACACTTTCATATGGTACCCTAGGATTTAGGTTTAGACACTTTCATTAGGTTTGGGGGTTTAAGCACTTTCATAGGGTTTGGGCACTTTCATGGGCTAGAGGGGGCATTTTTTGAATGTGTGGGTGATTTGTCCTCTTGGCATTAAATGATTAGTTCATGTCATATTTCCATGATTGACCCATATACTATGTCCTTGTGGAAGAAAGACTACCAAAGTTACTCTAATTAGCCACCACTTGCCCCTTACTCTAATTTATCGAGTAAAAATTTGAGGAAAAACTTCACTTACGCCAAAAGATTGGGTTCCAAAGTTAATTATGTGGTCTTTAAATATTTCATAGCATATGTTTGAAAGTTCTAAAATGTGTTCTTAATTAAGGGAAAATTGCTCTAAAATGGTAGTAGGGGCAATTAATTGCAAAGACAAAGACTATTTTTTAGAAATTGCATATACATGAAACGCACAATTTTAATTGCATGTACATGGAACCCATAATAATGTGGACCGAAATACCCCCTTCTTGAATCTATGATTTCAAGTGCAATAAATTTGTTGAGGAGTGCAACCATTGTCAATGTAGAGTGCAACAAAAGTGGATGAAGGGTGCAATTGTTAGAAAATTTTCGCAGTGTGACTTGAACACACACCCTTCTTGAATTTGGACCAACATGGGTGCAATGAATTTGTTGAACTCATCTTTCACTTTTGTTGAACTCTTAATGAAGAATTGTTACACTCCTCAACAACTGTTTTGAATTCATGTTGCACATTTTTTACTCAAGCCAAACTTTTTGGAAAAATTTTTACGGACTATTGCACGCTTCTTCCACTTTTGTTAACCTCTTAATGGAGGACGGTTGCACTCCTTAACAACTGCTTTGCACCTATGTTGCACTTTTTTTTACTCAATTCAAACTTTTTGGAAATATTTTTACTGACTATTGCACTCTTCTTCCACTTTTGTTAACCTCTTAATGGAGGACTGTTGCACTCCTCAACAACTGCTTTGCACCCATGTTGCACGTTTTTTTACTCAATTCAAACTTTTTGGAAATATTTTTACTAACTTTTATACTCTTCTTCCATTTCTGTTGAACCCTTAATGGAGGACTGTTGCATTTCAAGAAGGGTATGTGCTCAAGTCACACTGGGAAGATTTTTTAACCATTGCACCCTTCATCCACTTTTATTACACTTTACATTGACAACGGTTGCACTTCTCAACAAATTCATTGCACTCGAAATCACAGTTCAAGGGGGTATTTCGGTCAACATAATTATGGGTACCATGTATGTGCAATTAAAATAGTGCGTTTCATGTTGGGAGCAATTTTCAAAAAGTGTTCCATGTCCTTGCAATTAATTGCCCCTACCACCATTTTAGAGCAATTTTCCCCTTAATTAAATTTATAAGTTCAGGAATGATTGAAGATCAAACCTCTAATCGCGATATATAATCCTGATTTTAATTTCTACCTAGCATCACTTACCTTGATTTGTTAATGACCCATGCAACTTTAGTAATGATTTCAATTACCCAACATAGTATCGGGTAAAAACCAACAAAAAAAATCCAGCCAAAACTATGCCCGTATCTATAGCAAATACTTCTAGATTTTTAGACGCTTCAAACAGCCTTCAAATAAAACCTCTCTTGTCTAACGATTAGGCTTCAAATTTAGTTCAATAGTCTTAAGATATGTTGGTTGTGTTCGGTTCATGGGTTTAGTTTTGTTTTAGTTTTGTTGACATCATCATTTCTCTCTCTATCTCTCTCCACTCATTACATCTGCTTACATCATCAAAACTAAACTAAACTGCCAACCAAACACAGCCGTTATGACATAGGTTTCGGAAATTTGAAATGTAGTCTTAGTTCTTACTTAGGCCATGTTCCACTAAGAAAAAACTAGTGTTGTTTTAACTAAAAAACTACCCCATTCCACTAAAAAAAACCCCACAAAAAACCAACAGAAAAAACACTTAATTCCACTAACCAAAAAAAAAAACAAACCACTTTAATCATGTAAAATTACGAATCTGCCCCCCTTCAAACCCCTTGTCCTTTGGATACAAGGGTAGCTTGGTAATTTGGTAACACAACTCAAAAAACCAAAAAAGCTAAAAAACTAGTTAGTGGAACTAGTTGGTTTTTTTTATAGAACTAAAGATAAAAAAAAAAAAAAACCAAAAAACCAAAAAACAAGTTAGTGGAATATGACCTTAGATTTATAAGTTAGAATGGTTGTACACCAAACTAATATCTAGTCATGATATATAAGAAGAGATCGGTTCCGGGGACACAAATTTTGACACAAGTTTTGACACTCCATCGCAGCCCTTGAAACCAAGGGTTGAGATTAAAAACTTATGTGTGTGCTCTTTCTTCCCCTTTTCCCATTCACGCCTAATTAATCTCTCTCTACCGTAATAGTTCCCCACTCGACGAGGGAGGAAAAGCCTCGTCAATGTCGTGCTCGATTTGTCTAGAGGCTGTGACCAATAATGGGGTTAGATCTTGGGCAAAGCTTCACAGGACATGAATTTCATCTGGGTTTCAATAGCCTAAATTGGTTTACAGATGCCAAAAATTGACATGTAATAGTCAGTAGTCTGTTCCATTATCTTGTGATGGGTTGTGTAAATGCACATGATTGATTTTTTTTTTTTTTGTGTGTGTAGGTAATTTTGTATTGGATTTATTGATTGAAATAGTATTAGTTTTGTTGTTCGCTAAATTTTTGTATGCCAGAGAGGGGAGTGGGGAGAGAGAGAAGACATGGTAACCAGAGATGGGTGACTAGAGATGTAGGTCGCTGGAGTGGGGAAGGGGAAGGGGAAGGGGAAAGGAAAAGGTAATTAAGGTACGGTAGGGAGAGATTAAGTGTGAATGAGAGTGGAAGAGAGAGCTCACGCATAAGCTGAAATTCCTATTTTGCTACCAATTAATAAAAGCAAATAAATAAGAATTGAAGAAAAAACGATGAATACAAAGATATACGTGGAAAAATCCTAAATGGGTAAAAACCACGGGAAGGAATCAAACACTATAAAAATCATTGTGTGGTTACAAAACGACCTTACTCACAATTGAGACTCCTCGCAATTGACCTAAGATCGGTTGTCGACTCCTCGTTCACCACACCCAGTATTTGATTGTCGCTACTTCGAATCCACGAGCCTTCCAAACGTTATTCCGGAAATCCACCGGAAGAAACTTGAACTTGATTGTTGATGTAGAAACCTCTTGAAGCTTTGATTAATAATCCATGAACAAAGTGCTTCAAGATCCACTACCGACCCTCTTGGTTTTTAATATGTTGGAGAACAAACAACACGGTTCACTTTTCTTTCAGCCGACTTACTTACCCTAGATCTAAAAGACGTGATATATTTATAGAGTTGTCATTCCGATCAATTGCATCGTAAGCCGATTGATCGGACCATTGTAGATCCGGAGTTTTTGGCATTGCCGATTAACAGCCCGATTGATCCCTTCATCAGTCTATATGCTCTGAAAATACACGCCCTGTGTGCAACTATGCAACCTGTGATCAATTGGAGATACCCGACTAACAAACCGATCGATCCCATGATTCATCTTCTTATTCTAAGTGCACCAAATTGATCGGCAACAGAACAACTAAGACACTCACTCTCAAATTACGTAATAAAGAGATTCCTCCCACTCTAATCCTATACAGACTTCTACTTAGAAAATTGCAACTCGATAATCAAGGAGATATATGTAAAAATGTGATTTGTCGGATGGAATTGCCAACTCAAAAAGGATGCCGCTTTTTGGAGCTAACAATCTCCCCCTTTGGCACTTCCATGACAAAACACATTACCCAAAAAAAAAAACATATCCCTCAACTGTATGAATATCCCTTAACTGTATGCTGCAACCACAACTCAAACATTTAGATAGCATAAGCATAAGCCTACTCCTCCTTTTTGTCTTGGAAGGACAAATGACGAGTAGCTAAACCAAGGATTAGTGTAAACAAGATAGCAGGAGCAACATCAGGTACGTGCAAAAATATTAAACCAGAAAGTTTAAATAACAGCATCCAACAGAACCAATAAACTACTTGGTAGCAAAGACAAAATAACTAGTAAACAGTGCACCCAACAGAACATAACTACTAAACATTGTACCCAACAAAAATGAAATACCAACCACACATGGGAACCATGTACTAAAAGTATAACTATTAAGCAGATACAAACTACCAACTAATAATAAGTTCTCAAAAGAGCAAAGAACCAGCCATACTGAAAGGAAAAATAGTGACTAAATGTTATGCAAAAATTGAGACAAATTAACCTGAAATTAACCAATCCATTTGTTGAAGTAGAAACAAAATGCCACTTATAAGTCATAAAATACTAAATAAAACACCGGAGGTAACACACACGCTTGGGGAAATGGCACACAAATAAAAATATTCCACTGAGAGTAAAAATGCTTGGATTTTTATAAAATAACTATATTAGGATTACCATGAAATTATATCAGAGAAAATAATAATAATAATAATAATTGTGCTAAAAAATAGATCATAGAGAAAATATATTCAAAAGAAACAATAAAAACGTGAGTAAGTAAAGGAAGAGGATCACATGTGACACACCTGCTCTTATCACTATCATTAATAACCATGAACACACACATCAAGATAAAAAACATGAACAAATATTGTGACACGCACTTTGGAGACATCAGACTAAGAATGCAACACACAACATGGCCGAAAGATAAAGTGTGTGTGTGAATCACAAAGATCATATCAAGCTCAACTCATTGAGTTCGTCGGTTCTCATGTATACTAGGAGTTTCAAGACACCTCCCCCACAAGAAGTCAAACCGAGCTAGGTCCTCAATGTGATTAACGAATGAGTAAGCTAAATACTCTCCCTCAAAGTCACATCCTCTTTTTCTTTTCTTTTCTTTTTTTTCCGTATTAATTTTCTAGAGAGCAGCACAAAACCAAATATTCTCTTTTACCCCACTGCCGTTTGACGCGAATATTGGGAGTAAGAGTACCTCATACCCAATGCCCGGTTACTAAGCGAATGGTCCAATAATACCTTCACAAGATCTATCCATCTTTTGACGCGAACACTCAGAGGGAGAGTACGTCACCCTGATTATCCGGTTACTCAATGAACGTCCGGATAGGTAAAAAATATAATACTAAGAGATTGGCTCTTGCAAAGATAAATTTAAAAGCCACATGGGAATAGTAGTCATAGGTCAATCTCAAATGGACGAACACAAAAAAAGGGCAAGATACATGAGACTAATGTGAATAAGGAGCAAACTATCATTTTTGTGAGATAGTGGGGGAACATACGGCAATGAAGCATGCAACACTCATCATCTAAATGCATCAAAGAGTGAGAAAACACAACATATGCGCATACTGTATTGATAGTGTCCATGCTCATGATAAATTGATGATAGTAACTCGACACAGAATGAAGCCACAAAAAAAAAATGAATCTTTTTGAAATTTTAGAAATATGGATGTTTTTGGTATTTTTTTTTTTTATAAAACAAAAGAAACACTCAAAGAACAATAAAATAACTACGAAACAAACTATGAAATTAAAACTCCATAACTCTAAGAATTAAGTAAGATATGAATGATCAATTAAACCTGGGTTGTGGAACCACGACTTACCTCAAAAAGCAAGATCAACCTCTCCAGATGAACTATAGTCATCTAGAGAGTCAAAGTCATCATCACTATTATAGACAAAATCAATTTTACGAACCCAAATCTGTCTAGTCTGTTGGGCCCGGAGTGCCCCCATGGATTTGGTTACACAATGCCACTCCCTGCGACTGCTCTAAAAACAAACTTGCGAGTGCGATGTCGAATGTCATAAAAGACTTAATTGAAGCCCTTCCTAACACCAATTGGTTTTAGGAGAGATGGTGGAAAAGCGGTCCGACAAGTGGTATCAGAGCTAGGAGGTCATGGGTTCGAGTCGTGGGAGCGTCATCGTGAGGGAGGGATTGTTGGGCCCGGAGTGCCCCCATGGATTTGGTTACACAATGCCACTCCCTGCGACCGCTCTAAAAACAAACTTGCGGGTGCGATGTCGAATGCCATAAAAGACTTAATTGAAGCCCTTCCTAACACCAATTGGTTTTAGGAGAGATGGTGGAAAAGCGGTCCGACAAGATAGTCTTACCCTTTTCAACACTAGTCTTTTTAGTGGTTAGGGGTGTTGAATTTACCTTCATAAAATTGGCATGCAACGGCGTCCTACGGTTAGGTCTTTGAAATACTCTCTATGATTATTCATATGATGGTAGCGGGGAGAATTCCTATGGTATCCATGAAGAGCAAAGCAGTGTGGACGAGTATGGCCTTTTATTCTACAATGATGACAAGTGGGCACAAAATGATTATGATCATTGTACTCAACCCATAGTGTATGAACATCTCCTTGTTTGTTTATCCTTTTATTATAGACCATGTTATTATACTTGACATTGTTATGAGTAATAGAAGAATAACCATACATTTAAAGCAGTTTGGTCAAATGTGACCTCTTGCATTACAATAATAACATGTGGGGATGAACTTGCTATTCTTACTATCTTTTGTGTTGCGAGCTTTCTTAGAACCAATCTTAGCAATGGGTATAAGTGGAGTTTTTGAGATTACCTTTTTAAAGCTCTCCTCATTTACCTTTCCTCCTTGTTGTTTTGAGGAAGATGCCTCAAGATATCCAAGGCCAGACTTATCACTTGGTGGCCTCTGATGGCCTCTGTGCACGGAGAATATCATCCAAATTCTTTGAACCTGCATTCATTTGCTCAAAAACATTATTAGCATTAGCAAGTTCAGTATTTAACTTATCTATATTACCTTCGTGGATTGTGATGAGATCACTCAAGGCCTTGATTTTCTCTTTAAGATCTATCCCCTGTTTTCTCAGATTATCCATTTCATTTGTAATCCCATCTAAAACTCCTTGCAGTTCTTCCACTTGATTTTGCACTTTTGTTAACTCCGCACTAGCATGTTTGTATTTTTCTGCCAGCTTGAGATTGAACTTGTTAATTTTCAAACTTCGCTTGTAAAGCTCTTCGTATTTTTCTCTCAACTCATCACTATCCTCTATCTCATTTCCACTCTCATCATCACTGTCATCGGAAGAGTCAACATCACTAGTTCGTGAGTGCAGAGATGCCCCAAAAGCTATAAAGTTAGTATTGCATTCTTGCTCTTCCTCCGACTTATCTGATTCAGTATCATCATCCCATGTAATATTAGCCTTATAATTTGTTTCTTTTTCAGCTTGTTAACACATTCATGGGCCAAATCACCATACCCATGACATTCAAAGCACTTAGGTCCAGGTGGTGGTCTCTTTCTTCCCCTTTTTCCTTTTCCACTAAAAAATTCAGCTTTTCCCTTGTTTGAATTTTGGTTTTTAAACTCATTTTCAGCAAGTTTCTTTTTAAAAAGTTTTTTGAATTGTTTGGTGAATAAGGTTATAACTTCATAGTCAAGATCAACATCACTATCAGAATCGTTGCTATCTTTTTGAAATCTGGAAAAAGCGATCTGCTTAGTCGAAGATTTTGTTTTGGATTTATACGATTCAGATTGTAACATATCTGCTTCATAAGTTTGAAGGATTCCAACAACCTCTTCAACAGATTTGTTTTTAAGCTTTTCTTTACCTTGAAGCATTGTCACCTTGGTTTTAAACCTTTCAGAGAGTGATCTTAAAATCTTCTTAATAACACGAAAAGGAGGGATATGCTCACCTAGGGTTTCAAAACTATTGACAATGAAAATCAGCCTTGAGTAGTAAAAGTTAAAAGTCTCATCTTCCTCCAACCTAATCATCTCAACTCAGTGGTAAGTCTCTAAAGTTTAGATTGTTTAACAACATAGGTCCCTTCATGACATGTGACTAAGATGTCCCACGCTTCCTTAGCAATCTCACAATTGGTGATTTTTCGGTGCTCAATCACATCTACAGCATTAAAAAGAATATCGAGAGCACGATTATTAGCCTGAATCGGAACCTTTTCGGCAAGGGATAATTCGGAGCTTAATTTAGGGAGGGTCACATTATTTTCCACTTTTGTGGGATATTTGTACCCTTCCACACATGATTTCCAAATTTCCTTGCTGGCTGAACTTATTATAGCTTTAATTCGGGACTTCCAATAATCAAAGTTCTCACCGTCCAAAATCGGGACACTACTGGAATGATGGTTCATATTCAAACTATTGTTCATCGTGACTAAGGATCCTCTCAGGAAAGAAAAAATTCCTACAGATTATGAGCGACCCGCTCTGATACCAAGTGAAATTCCTATTTTGCTACCAATTAATAAAAGCAAATAAATAAGAATTGAAGAAAAAACGATGAACACAAAGATATACGTGGAAAAATCTTAAATGGGCAAAAATCACGGGAAGGAATCAAACACTATAAAAATCATTGTGCGGTTACAAAACGACCTTACTCACAATTGAGACTCCTCGCAATTGATCTAAGATCGGTTGTCGACTCCTCATTCACCACATCCAGTATTTGATTGCCGCTGCCTCGAATCCACGAGCCTTCCAAACGTTATTCTGGAAATCCACCGGAAGAAACTTGAACTTGATTGTTGATGTAGAAACCTCTTGAAGCTTTGATTAATAATCCATGAACAAAGTGCTTCAAGATCCACTACCGACCCTCTTGGTTTTTAATATGTTGGAGAACAAACAACACGGTTCACTTTTCTTTCAGCCGACTTACTTACCCTAGATCTAAAAGACGTGATATATTTATAGAGTTGTCATTCCGATCAATTGCATCGTAAGCCGATTGATCGGACCATTGTAGATCCGGAGTTTTTGGCATTGCCGATTAACAGCCCAATTGATCCCTTCATCAGTCTATATGCTCTGAAAATACACGCCCTGTGTGCAACTATGCAACCTGTGATCAATTGGAGATACCCGACTAACAAACCGATCGATCCCATGATTCATCTTCTTGTTCTAAGTGCACCAAATTGATCGGCAACAGAACGACTAAGACACTCACTCTCAAATTACATAATAAAGAGATTCCTCCCATTCTAATCCTATACAGACTTCTACTTAGAAAATTACAACTCGATAATCAAGGAGATACATGTAAAAATGTGATTTGTCGGATGGAATTGCCAACTCAAAAAGGATGCCGCTTTTTGGAGCTAACATAAGCTTTTAATCTCAACCCTTGGTTTCAAGGGCTGTGATAGAGTGTTAAAACTTATGTCAAAATTTGTGTCTCCGGAACCAGCCTCAGAATGCGTATAGGTTATATGCATCATCACCTATTCTAATTTATTCATAACCCATGCAACCTTAGTAGTGATATAAATTGCCCCACATATTACTTGGTTAAACACCTAAACAAGTGGCTAATAATTTAAAAGCTTCTGGTATATTATTAGACTTCTGTGTCAACAATTAAAGAGGATTAATGTCTTTACCAAAGGTGTTACATTCTTTTTTAGATTTTGCATAACAAATTATGAGGCTCCCGATTGTGAAGCGGAAATGGGGGGTGTTGTGCACAGCCGTGCTATGCATGGTGCTGTGCACCCCCTCGGCCGTTGGATCGTGTTTTGGACGGCTCGGATGCGTTTTGATTTTTTACCCGTAAAAAAAAATCAAAATTAAAGGATAATTGCCGAACGCATCCAAACCGTCCAAAACTCGATCCAACGATCGAGGGGTGCACAGCATGGCTGTGCACATGGTAGTTTCACCTATTCTCATAATTTCCTAACGTTGCCACTTCCGATGACTTTATCTTCATCTAGAGTTTACCCTTTTATGTAGAGTGGAGTTCTACTCCACTATTTTCCTCCTGTTTTTATATAGACTAGTTTGATGCCTCTGTGCAAGCACGAAATCTCGTGTTCGTGCTTTTGTACTTTATTATTATTATTTTTTGTCTGTGTTGGTGATGTTTTTCACGAAAATGTTGCTCTATGATTTTTTTACTTACAAATTTGCTTTGGTCCGTAATGGCTATTTTCATTCAGTCTAGGATGAGTGTATGTACTAACACTAATGTAGTTCAAGCAATTTGTTGAAGAAAAGTTGAAAGAAACCGACAACAAAAAATAAAGAGTTAAGCAACAATATTCTATGCATTGAATATTTGAATGTAATTTCCCCCCCAAAAAATAATAATTAGATGATTCAGGGAAAATAAAAATACCACTTTCAATCGTGCAACGATAATTGAATTTGAAACTGACTAAAGAACAATTGCATGTGCTGAAAGGCATGTGCTCCGCATATCAACAACCCTGCTATTGATCTCTCCTGTGTAAAAAGGACCCAACAACTCCATTGTGATTTATATGATTCTCCAAAATCATTCACACCTAGAAATAAAACCAAAATTAAATTTGCAACTAAAAGAAACAGGATTGTACAATGAACAAATGATGCAGTCCTTATTGTAGAGTCCCAATATAGGTAACCCTCAGAAAACTATTGAACACTGGAATGATCAACAAGCCCGGAATAAGATGTGGCTCTTAACTGGGGTTCAAGAAAGGTGGAAAAAAGCATAAATGAAAAGATTTTATGAACAAAAAAGTTGCATTTCCAAAAATAACTGAGGTACAACATAAATCATCATCAAACTCACCACTGATCTCAGAATCGGGGGCTCTATAGTGAGTCAAACTCACTATAGGGTGTAGTGAGCAATAGTGGCCGTTGGATTCGGCAATCAAAATCACTACTCTTACATGGAAGAGTTTCATTTTTAATCTAAACCATTGATTGTCGAATCCAACGGCCATTGTTGCTCACTACACCCTGTAGTAAGTGCCCTCACTACAGGGCCCCCGGTTCCATTGATCTCACCCTTTGCCTTTCCACTGCTTTGCGATTTTAAACCAAACAAAATAACTTATGTCAACAAATATAACTTTCTCATCTCACAAACCGACATTATCACTCTCCAGATATAAAACTCTGGTTTTCATTTACTCGGAACTATAGGTAGAATTTTGGTAGCAATTGCTTTGATCATTTGCAAATTCTAGCACCACATTTCCTATATGATTTGAATAAATTATTCAGCACTAATAACACGAAGCACAGGTTATAATCACTCACAGATAGAGAGAGGAAACAATGGTCACTCAATTGTGAAGAATATGACTAGCTAGGAACAACAGTACCAAAAGGCATTGAATAACTTTATGAGCGATTGAAGCTAATAGCTAGAAGAGAGCTGAATAAAACAATGATACTGCTAGTAATGGTAATTACAAGTCGTGCACCACAAATAAACTACTCCCTCCGTCCCTTTTTAAGTGGTCGACTTGAGAAACGTGTATTTTTGCCGATGCTTAAAAATGTACTTGCGTATAACGTTTTTAAATTTTTTTACACCAAATTAAAGTACTCAATGAGTACTTTAATTTGGTATAAAAAAAATTAAAAGGTTATATAGAGAAATGTGTTTTTTAGGGGTTTGAAATTGCACGTATTCCCATATGGATTATTTAAAAAGGGACGGAGGGAGTCTATTGAAAACTAAAGCTAAGGACAATAAAGTGGAAAAGAAAATCTTGGAGCTTAGTCCAAAATATATTTCTTGGGACATTGCTACACGTACAAATACAAGTGCATAGAAAATGCACAGATCATGTTCGGGGACCCACTTTTGGATTGAAACGGTAAGACTTTGGTTAGACCACTTCTAACCGTTCGATTGAGCTGAAATTTTTTGGGCCCACTTAGAAAAATGTTCTCAAACGTGGGGTTCCCGAGCACGATCTTTTGGATTGAAACGGTTGGACTTTGGTTCGACCACTTCTAACTATCCGATTTAGCTGAAATTTTGTGGGCCCACTCGAAAAAATGTTCTAAGAAGAATGAACGGTTCGGATCACTAGTGTGGGACCCAAACGTGGGTCCCCGAGCACAATCTGTGCATTCTCAGTACCCATAGGTTTTCCGTATTTCTTGTGGGACAAAAACTAAGCCACTTAAAATGTAAAAGTTACGCAGCCCACTCCATTGTCCAAAATCTATTTCTTTGCATGCCTGATGCTTTTGTTTGTTAGTTGCCGATGTCTTCTTGTTTCCTTTTGACGTGGATGCAACAAAAGTTTAAGCATTCTTGGACCTTTGGAAGCAACAAAAACTCTAATAGTCTGATCGACCACACTGGTAACATAAATCGACCGTGTATCTCTCTCTCAAAAGCTATGCGAAGTCTCTCTCTCTCTCTCTCTCTCTCTCTCTCTCTCTCTCTCTCTCTCTCTCTCTCTCTCTCAAAGCGTTTATCTCTCTATTGACCACGTCGGAAGGGATGGAACCGCCATCGAAGTCCTCCAGCGTCAAGGTATCTTGTTCTTCGAACTTTTCTCTCTCTCTAAATTTCTCTCTTTATGCGTATACGTGTAGATTCTATGCATGTGGTGTGTATGTCTGAAGAATATCCAGTGTAGCACGTGGATGCTCCGAGGTCCACAGAAACAGATACTCCTAAATTGAGTGTTCAATTTGCTCACTCTTAACCAACCAATTATCCAATAGCGGCCTGTACAAAACGACAGGCCACAATCACAAACAACCATTGAATACTAAGGGAATTACGAGAATACAGTTTAACCAAACACAAAAGGGTAAAAAGAAATGGGAGAAACCAATTAATCATGAGTTTTTCTATTTCAAATTGCAATTTATTTTAAATGGGAGGAACCAATTAATGGCTTAGAGATATTGTTAACTTGTTCCACACAACTCTTTTGCTTCATTAGATGTTTTGTCTTGTTTGAGTAAATAAGAACATGACTCATACCCATATTCCAAAAAACTCTTTTGCTTCATTCAATGTTTACGTGAATGACTAAAAGACCAAAACAATAGGACAAAATAGGACCACAAAACACACAAAAGGCCAAAAGAATGAAAAAAACACAACTCATTAGCAACTCAACTCTTCTCCGTAGGCCAAACCGTTTAAGCAAACAATAGGCAATATACATACTAATGCCCAAAACTTACAAAGAACAACAAGAAGATTTCAAAGACTAACCTATCACTAATGCCCAATAAAATCACACATAGATAAGGACAAAAAAACGTGATCGAGAGAGACTTTTAGACTAAGATTATGTAGTTATGTCCGAAAATTATGGAATTGAAAATAGAAGCGAAAGCCAAACAGAGAATTTCCTTTTAATATAGAATGATTGATTGATGCTGTTTTCATGATACTTCTGTTCTAATTTTGTTTGACACTGTTACTCTATCCGACCTATTGTTTGATAATGAGATCAGTTTTTCAATGCTCTCTGCGTTTTCGTTGTTTTGTTTTTTTCTCTTTTGGTTGCAGAAGAAAGAAGGTCCTATTAGATGACCATCACATAGGGTCATTGTGGGGTCTTCATCCAGATAACGAATAATTTCGTGTTGTCGTATATGTAGATGTAATTTTAGTAGCTTTTGACATTTTGGGAGATAACATTTATGGTGAGAACGTTTTTGTTTTGGTTTTGTGCTGCGTTTGGTTTGGACCGACAGACAGCCTATACTTTTGGAATTTTGACACGGATTGTGAAAAATGTTTTACACGGATGCTATTCACATATTAGTAGAACCAACGATTGATGTCTCTTTTTACGAAATTGACATCTAGAAGTAAAAAAGAAGCTAGGAGGAGCTTTTCCACTTCTGCTTTTCTCGTTCTCACTTAAACATTACAAAATTAAGTCCGCAAATTTAAATAACTAAACAAAATATTACAAAATGGGCTTTTGGGTGTTAAGGAAAAGTAGTGAGGGTTTTTTTTTTAACACCCAAAAGCCCATTTTGTAATATTTTGTTTAGTTATTTAAATTTGCGAACTTAATTTTGTAATGTTTAAGTTGTCAGTTTTATTTTTATTTTCGTTCGTATGTAATATTACGGTTTTAATAATTTTAGGTTCTCTTCGTAATATTACAGCTTTAATTTTAGTTCTTATGTAATACTCCCTCCGTTCCTATTTGTTTGTCCCACACTCTCTCTCTTGCTTTTTTTCAAATAAAAAAATTAAGTACTTCTGTGTATCATTTTTCAAAATTTTTCGCACTGAATTAAAGTACACGATGAGTACTTTAATTTGGTGTAAAAAAATTTGAAAAGTGATACACGAAAATACTTTATTTTTTCATTTGAAAAGTGGCACGACTTTTCGTAGAGGACAAACAAATAGGAACGGAGGGAGTATTACGGCTTTAATCTTGTTATATTACAGCTTCAATGTTGTAATATTACGGCTTTAAGTCGTGTAACGTAAATTACGGCTTTAATAAGCAATTTCACAATAAAATTTTTTAAAAAATTGATTAAAACATTATTCATACACAATTATAAATAACCAAGGGCAACATGGTAAAAAAAAAAAAAAAACAACCCATAATTTATTATCATCGCATACCTCTCAAACATTACTCCTTTTACAAAACGCATTACGCACATATCATCCAAACACTATCTTATATTCAAAACACATTTTGGTTATAATCCAAAAAGCTAAAGAACCAAAAAAATTATTACACCCATATCATCCAAACACTCTCTTATGTTCAAAACACATTCTGGCTATAATCCAAAAAGCTAAAGAACCAAAAAAATTGAAAATGAAAAGCTGAAAAGTAGGCTTCCAAACACCCCCTAATACCCAGCTATTTCTAGTTGACTGTCGTTTTCTATTGCTCTGAATTTTTTTTTTTCTTTTTGGCAAGTATACTGGTTAAAGATAGTTAAAGGCTTCCATATTTTTCCCCCTTTAATAAATGGACAAACAAATTGATCCAAGCATAAATTTAAGTAAAAGTCTTATTTATAGCATTTTCATAAATTTAAGAGGGAAGACATAACGAAAATGTTAGAAACACAATCATTCGGACACTACTCCGAACACTATCCTTGACATATAGTATGTGGTTCCCACACACACCTATTACATGGAACCCAAGTGTATGTGAAGGGTTGTGTCCAGATGATTGTGTTTGTAGCACCTCTGAAGAAATAAACTCTTAAGATTTGAGTACAAACTTCGTTAATAGCATTGTTGTAAATTTGAAAGAAAATAAATAAACTTGTAAGATTTGAGTACAAACCTCGTTAATAGCATTGTTGTAAATTTGAAAGAAAATAAATAAACTTGTAAGATTTGAGTACAAACCTCGTTAATAGCATTGTTGTAAATTTGAAAGGGAAGAAATTGAGTAAAATTTTGAGGATTACTCAATTTAAATAATATTTTTAGTGAAACTCACAATTTGATATAGGTTAAAAAGGTGGAGTGGATTTTTGGGAAGTTTAAACTTTTACTTAAATTTTGAGTTTGAGTAAAAAAATAGAGTAAGGAGTGGAGATGTTCTAACTTGTCCCCTCTTCTTTTTATTTTTTAAAGGAGAAGGTAAGAGGGGTATTGCCAAGTGCCAATTTTTCAGACTTGGCCCTTCTGCCCAACTCTTTAATTTTTTGGCACGATCTCTGATGCGGATCAGATTGCGGATGCTTACATGGAAACCCGGTCCCGGCGAAAGGCTCGTCTAGAGAAGAGTTCCCTAATTTAGGCATCTTTAAAGATTTTTGTTTTTGGCAATGTTTCCTATGTTATCTTTCCGAAGGCTCCATTCAGCCTTTGAGTTTGTTTCCCATTTTCTTTATTTATTTCCTTTTTGTTTAGGATTTTGCTTTGACTTTCCTTTTCTTAATTCTAGGGTATTAGGAAGGTTTATTTCTTTTTCTATATAAGCAACGCTCTATAATTTTGAGAGGGGTGATTGATTAATAAATTTGACTAAGAGTTTTAATCTCTTATTTTCCAAATTCTTTGGCATTCGTTAGAATCAACAAAGTGTTTGATGCCTTTATTCCTGGGTATTCTTAGACTAAACAGGATTAGAGAAGGATTTTGAACTCCGGATATTCGAAACGAATCAACGGATTTCAAACTCGTTAGACTAATTTTGTTCTTCATTAGCTTCCGCTACATCAGTTGGTATCAGAGCGGGGCTACGCTCTTACACTCATGGCACCAAGGAAGCAGCGTACAATGGAAGATATTTATGAGACTGATAACACAAAGATGCAACAACAAATCTCTGCTATGGCTGAACAAATCGCAGCGTTGACCTTGGCGTTTCAACAACAGCAACCACCACTGAATGCTCACTTCATGAAGGAGGAAGAAGAGGAGGGCCAGACGGATGAAGAGGAAAACCCCTTTGCAAGGGATCATCCTCGTAGGAGGGACACACGACCCGCGGATGCTGGCTTTCATCGGTGGGAAGCGGGATTAAAAATTGACCTTCCAGAGTTCCAGGGCTCTTTACAACCAGAAGAGTTTCTTGATTGGCTATTTGCCATCGAGGAAATCTTGGAGTTTAAGGAGGTTCCAGAGAATAAACGAGTACCCTTAGTGGCCACCCGCTTTCGAGGCAGGGCAGCAGCATGGTGGCAACAATAAAAAGTCACACGATCTAGGCAAGGCAAGAAGAAAATTGATTCGTGGGACAAGATGAAGAAGCATATGCGAGCAGCGTTTTTACCCCACAACTACACTCGGACGCTGTACCAAAACCTGCAAAACCTCAGGCAGGGGGCAAAGACAGTTGAAGAATATACGACGGAGTTCTATCAGTTACTAGCCCGTAATGATCTAGGGGAAACAGAGGAGCAACTGGTCTCGCGCTATATTGGGGGTTTACAAGCTACGTACCAGGATACTCTAAATCTTTTTGATCCATACTCCATTTCTGAAGCATATCAGAAGGCTTTACAAGCCGAAAAGCAAGCAAAGCGTCGTTCAAGCAATTCTGCTTGGGCAAGTGGGTCTAGCCGCAACACAACACAGCCAGGGGTCAACCGCGGAACCATGCAGATTGGAAACTCACCAGCTGTGCCACAAAATAGAATCCCTATCACCACCGGCGGTTCGCATTGCTTTAAATGTGGTGAACCTGGTCATCGCATGGCTGATTGTAAAAAGACGAGTCCATCTGGAAAAGGGCTGTTTATAGAAGGCGAAGAGATTGTGGGAGATGAGGTCGACGTACCCCAACAGGATCCAGTCTATGACTCAACGAATGACTAGTTCATGTATGAGGAACACGTTACAGGAGACAATGGCCCTCTACTGGTGGTACGCAGAGCTTACTTTACCCCGCGAGAGGTTGAGGGCGATGGTTGGCTTCGCAATAATATCTTTCAGTCCACATGTACGATTGGTGGAAAGATATGCCGACTTGTGATCGATTCTGGCAGTTGCGAAAACGTGATCGCAGAAGAGGTTGTTAAAAAGTTAGAACTGAGCACCGAGAGGCATCCTAATCCGTACAAGCTATCATTGTTACAAAAGGGTAAAGAGGTAACAGTTTCTGAACGTTGTTTGGTTTCCTTGTCAATTGGTTCTCACTATAAAGATAAAGTATGGTGTGATGTTGTTCGAATGGATGCTTGTCACATTTTGTTGGGTAGACCATGGCAATTTGACAGGGACGTACAACATGAGGGCCGTAAGAATACTTACACCTTCATGTTCAACGGTGTTAAAATCATTCTTGTGCCCAATAAAGACGGTGCCCAAAAGCCAGCAGCTGAGAAGGTTTCTAACTTTTTGTCTATGCATCAATTCTTGGGAGAGATGACCGAAACTGATGTGGTGTACATGTTGGTGGGCAAGGACCAGCAAGAAGACATGAAGATACCGGATGATGTGAGGGAGGTGGTCGAAGAATTCAGTAGTGTCTTTCCTACTGAATTACCATGAGAATTGCCGCCCTTACGAGACATTCAACATCAAATTGACTTTGTGCCTGGGGCCAATCTACCAACCCGACCTCATTATCGAATGAGTCCTAAAGAACACGAAGAGCTTCGCCGCCAAGTTGAGGAGTTGTTGGCCAAAGGGCACGTCCGAAAAAGTCTTAGTCCGTGCGCGGTACTTGCCCTCCTAATTCCTTGGTACTTGCCCTCCTAATTCCCAAGAAAGATGGTTCATGGCGTATGTGGTGGATAGTCGCGCAATCAACAAGATTACAGTCCGTTACCGGTTTCCAGTCCCTAGATTGGATGATTTGTTGGACCAACTCAGTGGAGCGACTGTCTTTAGCAAGTTGGACCTCAAAAGCGGCTATCACCAGATTCCCATCCGGGAGGGGGATGAGTGGAAAACAGCTTTTAAGACTTGTGAGGGACTATATGAGTGGTTGGTTATGCCATTCGGATTATCAAACGCACCTAGTACTTTTATGCGTGTGATGAATGAGTTATTTCGTCCTTTTATTGGGAGGTTTGTCGTAGTTTATTTTGATGATATCTTGATTTATAGTGTTAATCATGAGCTGCATCTTCAGCACTTGCGACAAGTCCTCTCATTACTGCATAAGGAAAAGTTCTATGCGGCTATTCGAAAATGCTCATTCATGACAGAAAGCGTCATATTCCTTGGCTATGTGGTCTCTAAGGATGGTATCTCGGTTGATGAATCTAAAGTTGAAGCAGTACGTCAACGGCCGCTCCCAAAGAACATTCATGAAGTGCGTAGCTTCCATGGGTTGGCATCTTTCTACCGTCGATTTATCCCTAATTTCAGTAGCATCATGGCGCCTATTACTGACTGTATGAAGGCGGGAAAGTTCTACTGGACAGAGGCTGCGACAAAGGCGTTTACAGAGATTAAGCGAAAGTTAACTTCTGCCCCTTTGCTCATACTACCAGATTTTTCTAGACCCTTCGAGTTGCATTGTGATGCATCAAAAGTGGGAATTGGGGCTGTTTTGAGTCAAGAAGGGCGGCCAATTGCGTACTTCAGCGAGAAACTAAGTGGATCAAGAACAAACTACAACACCTACGACGTTGAGTTCTATGCCATCGTCCAAGCCTTAAAGCACTGGTACCCGTACTTATCGCAAAGTGAGTTCATTTTGTTTTCTGACCATGATGCTTTGAAACACATTAATAGTCAGGACAAACTATCATCTAGGCATGCCAATTGGGCCGCTTATTTACAGCAATTCACCTTTGTTCTCAAACACAAGTCGGGTGTTTTGAATAAAGTGGCTGATGCTCTAAGCCGACGTGCTTCCTTCCTCACTACCATGCGCACTAAGGTGCTTGGGTTTGATTCATTTCGGGAGTTATTGATGACTGATCCTTTTTTTGGCAACATTATTCGAGAAATTAAGGCAGGACAACGGTCAATGTATCTGTTGCAAGAGGGGTTTCTTTTCAAAGGTACCCAGCTGTGTGTCCCAGACTCTAGCTTACGCCACCAACTTATCAAGGAACTCCATGACGAGGGGCATGTCGGGCGAGATAAAACATTTCAATTGATAGCCAATTCTTACTTTTGGCCCACCATGAGAAAAGAAGTTGCGAGGTTGGTGGAGGGATGCCGCATCTGCAAAGTCTCCAAGGGTACGGCATCTAATGCCGGGTTGTACATGCCCCTACCCGTGCCTAGTCAACCATGGACCAACGTTAGCATGGATTTCGTCTTGGGACTTCCCCGCACCCAGCGGGGGTGTGATTCTATCTTTGTCGTGGTAGACAGGTTCTCCAAAATGGCCCACTTTATTGCGTGCAAAAAGACTAAAGATGCCGTCCATGTCGCCCAATTATACTTTCGCGAAGTCTATCGTCTTCATGGGCTGCCAGCTTCAATTGTTTCAGATCGTGACACTCGATTCCTTAGCCACTTTTGGCGGAGCCTTTGGCGGATGGCTAACACCAAACTTGATTTCAGCAGTGTGTATCATCCACAAACTGATGGGCAAACAGAGGTCGTCAACCGTTCGCTAGGGAATTTATTACGGTGTCTTGTCGGTGACCATTTGAAGTCTTGGGACCAGAGGTTATACCAAGCAGAGTTCGCTTATAATCAGTCTGTTAATCGTAGTTCAGGTTTCAGTCTTTCCACGTCAACTATGGTTATCAACCGCGAGCTCCAATCGATCTTGCACCTGTTCCCGACCTCAAGCGTGCTCATGTAAAGCCGAAGAGCTGATTTCCCATCTTCAGCAAATTCACAAAGCTACTGAGCAGAATCTCCTTGAGTCCACTGCAAAATACAAATGTGTTGCGGATAAAAAGCGTCGTCTTGTGGAATTTGCAGTTGGTGACTTTGTTTGGGCGGTACTCACAAAGGATAGAATTTCAGCGGGGGAATACAACAAACTTGCAGCTCAGAAAATTGGCCCATTGGAGGTTGTGGAGAAAATTAACTCGAATGCTTACCGGTTGAAACTCCCCAGCCACGTCCGCACTTCCGATGTCTTCAATGTCAAGCATCTCTTTCCTTACCATGGTGATAGTTCTGACGACGAGCCAGCGAATTCGAGGTCGAATTCTTTTCAATCAGGGGAGGATGATGCGGATCAGATTGCGGATGCTTACATGGAAACCCGGTCCCAGCGAAAGGCTCGTCTAGAGAAGAGTTCCCTAATTTAGGCATCTTTAAAGATTTTTGTTTTTGGCAATGTTTCCTATGTTATCTTTCCGAAGGCTCCATTAAGCCTTTGAGTTTGTTTCCCATTTTCTTTATTTATTTCCTTTTTGTTTAGGATTTTGCTTTGACTTTCCTTTTCTTAATTCTAGGGTATTAGGAAGGTTTATTTCTTTTTCTATATAAACAACGCTCTATAATTTTGAGAGGGGTGGTTGATTAATAAATTTGACTCAGAGTTTTAATCTCTTATTTTCCAAATTCTTTGGCATTCGTTAGAATCAACAAAGTGTTTGATGCCTTTATTCCTGGGTATTCTTAGACTAAACAGGATTAGAGAAGGATTTTGAACTCCGGATATTCGAAACGAATCAACGGATTTCAAACTCGTTAGACTAATTTTGTTCTTCATTAGCTTCCGCTACATCAATCTCCTTGTTTGTTTTCCTTAATTATCAGATACAGGTTAAATTATGGGTTGTGTTTGGTTAGATAGTTTAGTTTAGTTTTGATAATGTCATCAGGTGTAATGAGTGGAAAAAGATAGAGAAAGAAATGAGAGAAATGATGATGTCATCAAAACTAAAACTGAAACTAAACTGAAAAACGAACAGAGCCCATGGATAACATAGGCCAAAGTTTTTTTAAAAAAATGTAATGATTTTTGCACTCCCCTTTCTTACCTTGCACCAACACCCCATTTTTTGTTTTTATTCACGTGAAATTACCATTTTACTCTTTCCTTAGTTCACCTATTTAGGATGATTTAATAAATTCACATGAAAAAAATAAAAGGACCATGGATAAAAAAAAAAAAAAAAGGGAGTTCAATAATTAATTTCCCTTTAAAAAATTGATTTCTTGTAAGACAGATGGAAAAAGATCGAAAGACTTGTCTGTATTAAAAAGAGCAGTCTCATTAGAAGTTCAAACAAAATGTTGCCCATGGCATAAGATAATTATTAAATTTATTTTATAGAGTTATACCTATTTTATTAAATATATTAAGAAACGCAAAGGATATGATTCGTATAACAATTTAAAGTGAAGTTAAGAATTTAGAAAAATCTATTTTGAAGAATTGAGTCTCCAAATGTATATGGATCGTGAATTTTGAAGACTGAAATAAAATATCCATTTTGAAGAATAAAAAATGGCAATAAAACGGCTAGCCTGCATTTTCCATTTAAAAACATGGATATGGGTTGGAGATGCATAAAACATATGAGCATCTCGAACCCATGTCAGTGTCTCCATTTTCGAACAACCAATTCTATTTTCGAGAATCATTATCCTCAGCTAGACTCCGAACGAAGCAAAAAAAAAAAACACATGGCAGTACGCAGCACGCCAACTCATTTAATTAAAAGAACACACATTTGATTGATTCTATTTTCGAGAATCATTATCCTCAACTAGACTCCGAACGAAGCAAAAAAAACACATGGCGGTACGCAGCACGCCAACTCATTTAATTAAAAGCACACACATTTGAGAAAAACTTGGATGCCGACGGGAAACCACATTGGCAATACCCAGAGCGTATCTCGGCCGTTCAAAAGTATTTTGGATGGCCTGGATTTTAGAAAGAGAGGAAATCCAGGTCATCCAAAATGCTTTTGGACGGCCGAGATACGCGCTCAGGCACCACATGTGCCGTACCTATTTGCACCCAAAATTTTCTCAACCTACTAGGTATGAACAATCCAATTATTACATACATGTAGCTTTATGTGTCTCTCTCTCTCTCTCCACTAAACACAAAGATCATTCCAATCAGAAATTTGGACCAGCAGCCAGGATTTCTTCTGTGAGCTTGTTGTCAGTTCCAATCTTGTAGCTTGCGAAAACTTCAAAGTTCTTCTTGAACAACCCTCCCAACTTCAACAGTGTCTCCTTGTAGGCCACCTTGTCAGACCACTGCATTAATCCCAATCCGAGTGCAATCATTAGTGAAATGCAGGACTAGTTTGCGTGTTGTAGTGAAAACTATTAACCATATCGTTCTAGCAGTTCAATTAGGGTTTGGTAGGTGTAAGTGACTGTTCTGTTTAAATGCAAAACCGGGAAGGTGAAACTGCTCACGGGACCGGATTAGTCCTGACCGTATCAGGATTAGTAGAATGAACACAGAATACAATTGAGCATAGATGTTTCGTGGGAAGGGAGAGAAATCTTAGAAAGCAACTCACAGTGTTCATTGGATCTAGGATTTCTGATGGCACACCCTCAACTTCGGTGGGGATCTCGAGTCCAAACACCTCAGTCTTGGCGTAGTTTGCCTCCAACAGACTCCCAGCGTGTATCGCATCAATGATTTTCCGGGTGTAAGCTAGCTTGATGCGACTTCCTGACCCATATCTGGGAGAAAAAATACCGGCTCAAATTTGCATGTGCTAAACGAGTGAAATACATTAGTGATGCATTTGGATACTAGTAGTCACGGTTGAAACTCATACCTTCCACCTGACCAACCGGTGTTAACAAGCCATCCAGTAGCCCCATGCCTTTTCATTTTTTCGGCTAGCATGGCTGCATACTTGGTGGGATGAAGCATTATAAATGCTGCACCAAAGCAGGCTGAGAATGTTGCTGTTGGCTCTTTTATCCCATCCTCCGTTCCAGCTACCTGTTTGATCGATACATTAAGAAAAGGTTTACAGAGTTTTACACAGAATACATTAGGATTGTGTCCCAATGGTATTTTTTAAAAATTGCAAGACACAATAGTTGGTGTTCTGTAAAGAAATAAGACGTGCTTAGATAGCCATGAGAATGCTTTCCGTACACAACCTAAAACTAACAAAACATCACCCTCAAGTTAAGATGAGAAACAATTCTCCATTGCTAGTGAATGGTTGTCCGAAAGATTAGACGCCCGTTCTAGGAAAAACAGACTAACAGCCGACCTTGACAAGCAAATATATTACTGTACAGCTAGATGTCCTTACTCTCGAACGTCAGAGCCTATAACAAGGAGGGAAGTATAAAAAAAAATTGGTACAGCTAGATCTCCTTACTCTCGAACATCAGAGAACAATGAGGGAGGTATAAATACATTACTGCACAGCTAGACATCCTTACTCTCAAAAGTCAGAGCCTATAACAATGAGGAAGGTATTATTAAAAAAAAAAAAAGCAAGTTCAGCGAGGACATACGAGAGCAGTGTAGCCGCTGATGAAATGGTACATGGTCTGGGCTAAGTTTAGCTTGCTCACTGGTGGAAGAACACCAAACGCATCACAGGCAAGAAGGATGACATTCTTTGGATGGGGACCAACGCATGGGATCTTAGCGTTGGGGATGTACTCTATTGGATATGCAGCACGAGTGTTCTCTATAATGACAAAAAACAACGCAAAATGGATCAGGATAGCTTGATTTCAAGAATTTTTACTTCCATAATAAAAGGTTAACTACTACTACTACACTTGCATTCGAATTGAGAATTAAACATCAGATAAGATTATACCTCTCAATTATAATGCCATGTATATAAGACATATTTGATATTTACCTGTGACAGATTTATCCGAGTAATCAACGCCTCGATTATGCTCATCAAACACCACATTTTCCAGCACTGCCAAAACAAGCAATCATGTTGGATTAATACTAATGTAATGATTTCCAAATTTTAGTTTCAAATAGCTCTACACTTTGACTACATATTGCAATAGATGCTAGAACAAGGACTTGAAAATTTTACCAGTCCCAAACTTGATGGCATTCCAGATATCAGGCTCTTTCTCGCCAGACAAATCAATGCACTTTGCATAACAACCGCCCTCGATATTTGACACGCCATTCTCACTCCAACAGTGCTCATCATCTCCGATTAAGTACCTATTATGATCCGTAGACAGAGTAGTCTTCCCAGTACCTTATACAAACACCATCAAGATACAGTTCATCAGTACATAAGCTGATAAAAAATAGCATTGTCATAGGTCAGGGAGAGAATTGAGAGTCAACACTTATCGGGGACCTGATAATCCAAAGAAAAGGGCAACATCGCCGCCTTTTCCCATATTGCAGCCGGAGTGAAGGGAGAGGATTTGACGCTTAGGCATGAGATAGTGCATTACACTGAACAGGCCTTTCTTCATTTCCCCGGCATATTGAGTGCCAAGGATTACCATTTCCCTCCTAGCAAGATTGAGATCTATGCTAGTTGAGGAAGTCATATAGTGGGTGTAACGGTTACATGGGAATTGTCCGGCATTGTATATTGTGAAATCCGGAGTACCAAAATTCTCCAGCTCCTCAGGCGAGGGTCGGATACACCTGAAACCGACCCAGTTATCTTACGTACACTACACTAACATCGTTGCATCTCTGGGTATTTCTTCCTTTTTCGTTTCGTAACACACATATTAATCACATAGGCCATACAACAATGGGGATGTTTTTCAAACTTTAGATTTTACAAAGCTGATTCTAAAAGTTACTTAGAATTCAAAAGTACACAAATAGATGCTTCTTGAAATCAGCTTTCAAAAAGATGTTTACTGCCCAAAAGCAGAAGCAGAAACTGTGACAAACACACTGACAGCTTCTAAGGTGCCAGAACCAAAAAACACCACAAGAAGCTACCACAAACTTCATAGGTCAAGAATACTCACCTATGAAATTTAGCCTTCTTGGAGAAATATGAAATATACAGAGAAACTAGTTGGTTAAAGTGTTCAAATGGCAGTTGCTTACATGTTGTGCATGAACAAGGAATGATAAGCTCGGGCAGATACAATACGGACTTTGATACGGTGATTTGGATCCCAGTTCAGAAACTGATCATTCACAAACACCTAAAATAGGAAAAAGCAGATTACAGCATTAGTAATTGGAGATCATATCGTGGTTGCAACAAAAAATAGATCATTCACAGACACCTGAATCGAATTATGCAGATACCATTAATAATTGGCAACCATATAGTGGTTGCTACTACAGGTAAAGATGTGGAATGTAACGAGGATCTAGCTAAAAATTCTGATTAAACAAATAAATCTCTTTTTATTAACCTCTCCAAATTGAGGATACCTTAGAAGTAATGGTGAATAATTTAGGTTTACATCCAGGCTTATTCCAAACAATGCCTGATAATCAACCACTTCAAGGGGAAAACAGTAAACCACCCCTCTCCTCCACAAGAAAATAAATAAATAACCAAAAAAAAGTTATGGTCCAGAAAAAAAAAAAAAATCAATTTTTGCACCTAGGCATCCTATTCCAAATGGTTAGCAGTAGCCAACCAATTGGAAATTGGGGCAACAACTGATGGAGGCTTTGATTCCACTATTTGGATGTTGTAGGGGGAAAGTGACAAAAGGTGATTCTCATACATGATTGCATGTAAGCTTTATTATTGCTGTTGGGTTGTCAACCTTTTGATATCTTGCTAAGGATCAACCCATGGCCAGTTTAAGTTCTAGCCACTAAAATGACACAAAAGTAATGTACAAACAAATACGTACGCGTATGTGTATATTCCTTCTCCATCAACTTATCCTGGAGTATCATATCCAAATTTCTGGCTCCAATTTGGGACCCAGAATTAAACCAAACATAGCCCAGAACAATACAGCACAGATAAGGAAGGTAAACAAAGCACATCAAGCCTAGATATAAATAACGGCAGTATGGGATGGCCCTCCATGCCGAGCAATGAACAAATTAAATCTCATATCCTCAATTATGGAGAAAGTGAGATCTGGAGCTCAACCTAAAATTTTCATTTGTCTGAACAAACTTTTTAGTCCTCAATTCAGTGAGCCCCTGAGTAGGTGAGAAGACGCCAGCACCTTTTGTCTTTTCATGGTCTCGCCCAACTAGGTTATTTTTTGTCTTTAAATCTGAGTCCTTTGGTGTAGATAAATTTAGTGAGACCGGAGACTCTCTAAACAATCCTTTAGGTCAAAAAATCGGTTTGCAACATTGGTTGGTAAGAAAATATGAGACCTTGATCTCAATGGCCTTTTACTTAGGCCGTCCTGTGGGGTGATAAAGTAGTGGACTAATGTCTGCATCTTGCTACAATAAAAGAGAGATGGGTTGGCCAACCAATTAAGTATGGTTACATCAACGATAGACAGAAGCCAAGCAGTAACTATCATGAAAATTCACAATCTAGGATATTGTTCATTTAACATGACAAAGACAACTACCATTAATAGCAGTTGCAGCACTAGTGCAACCGCATTGGGTAAAGTAGTCAAATTCCTTGGACATAATGGAGGATTAAAGGTCATATAACACTTATATGAAAGTGCTCAAGATTAGGATATAATAATACTATCTTTCAACATTATTCAATTGGGTATAACATCTGACATTCGATTCTTCGATTTCAAAGATGAAGAAATTTTCAAAGAAGAAATCATCATTTATTAAAATGTGTGGGCAACGCCGGTCAAATTATATAACGACAATGTTTTAAGGCCCCGTTCCGCTAAAAAAAAAACAGTTCTGTTTTAACTCAAAAACTATCTCATTCCACTAACAAAAAACTACTTAGTTTTTTTGCAAAACTAAAAACCAAAAAACTAGTTAGTGGAACAAGTTAGTATTTTTGCAAAACTAAACATACAAAAAACTAGTTTAATGGAACAAGTTAGTGGAAAAAGTTAGTTTTTTTGCAAAACTAAAAACCAAAAAACTAGTTAGTGGAACAAGTTAGTTTTTTTGCAAAACTAAAACATCCAAAAAAACCAAAAAAATCAAAAAAACCAAATTAGTGGAACACCCCCTGACTACATATTATTAGAGACAAAGCAAGGTGAAAACACATTAGTAGCTACAACTGTATACCGTCTCCATCCCAATTTGTTTGACTGTTATTTGACTTCTCTATATCTCAAAATGTTTGTCAAATTTTAAGTTTACTTTATAGATCCATTTACACCCTCTTTTAAAACAAAGTATGAGCTTTATTATACTCGTAATCCGCTTAATAAGTTGAAATCCCAAGATTGAACAAATATTTGACACCAAGGAAGTATATAGTGTAAGAGGTTTGTGGAAATGATATACCACAATGTAAACAATATCAAGAACGGGTCCCACACATGCCTTTTTTTTATGAAATACTAATTGAAATTTAATCGTCATATAGTGCGTTTTGAAAAAGTGAAGTAGGAAATCTTACCCTAATATCATATAAGATTCTACATATAGGTCAAAATTGGAATCAACTTAAAAGAATAAGTTAAAGGAGGAGGAGGGATAAATTAGTTTAAAATACCTTGTCCAAAGAGCACAAGTAATCAACAGCTCTTTCTCTATTGACCAAGAAAGTGTGCTCGTCCATTTCAATGTTTGGTGAGCCCCTAAGAGCATTAAAATGACACCAATAAAGTCAGCAATTACAAAAAAAGAAAGGATTTGAAAGTGGAATTTTTTTTTTTATCAGAAGCGAATACAAATTAGGGAAAATGAGGGGACTTACTTTCCCCACCAAAGCTCATCAGTGGTGGTTTCGTCCTTGACAACGCGCTTGTCTCTGGGCGAACGGCCTGTCTTTGCCCCGGACAGTGTGGCTAACGCGCCGCTTGCTGTTATGAATGATCCTTTCTCATACTTTATGGCTTGCTCATAAAGCTCTGTTCGGAAATATAGTGAAAGCATCAATACAATGGACAAAGTAGGCAGAAGGAACAAAATTTCGCAGTTTGAACACATTTATGCGTGAGATATTATTCGATGTTTCCCCCACAACCCTTTGAACCATGCATTGGTCCATGCACTTGATGTAGGAGGTGTAGAACCAATAATTGTTGCCACAGGGATTCAATAATCCTAAATCATTTTCCCAAATTTGTTTCTCGGAACCTGATTCTTTGACATAAATTAATGAACGCGTCAATCAAGTTTCCTAGTGGGACTGAAAGTCGATCTTGATTCTCAGCATTATGTAATTTTAAGCCATGGCATAATTGATGAAAGAATTCATCATGTATCTCTATCTGTAACGTCAAACAATGAAATTACCAGCAGGGGAGAGGTTGTAGAGGATGTGGGTGAACTTGAGGGCACTGTCACTGGTGCTGAAAGTCGGGGTGTAATGGAAGGGGTCGGTTACATGAGACGACACCTTAGGCGTTTCTGCCTTCCTTGCCGGGTCTCCTTTCACCACCTTTGGCCCCGTCTCCCTCGTCAGCGAGGCCAATGATGCACTGTTTTACCCACAAAAAAAATAAATCCTAATTAATCAAAAGACCACTGATAATTGAATATCTAAATAATTCTATGGACAAAGAAGCAAGTCACACACTATCTCACATAAAATGCATGAATAAACAGATTGTTAAGGACAGATCAACCAACACATCTTATTGTCAAATAAATAGATTCTCTGGGGACCGATTTACTATATGCCAATAAATCTATTCTTATATCCTGTCCGGCGATAGGTAGGAGATTGAGACAAAGTGAAGCAAAGAACCTCCTCCTCCATATTGTAAAATCCATGTGAACCACTTTCGGGAAAGGAGAGAGTTTCCAAAGTCGAGGGCGCATCCAGCCTACGCGGAAAGTCACGGGACCACTCAATTAACTTCGGGCCCCGGATTAGTTGAGATGTGAAAAGCTAGCCCGGACAACCGGTAATGAAAATCTATTCTTACACTCTCCTTGTCCCGTAATCTTATTTACAAACGAAATTATGTCAATCTTTGACTTAGATATGAAATATTTTGGTGAATTACTTCTACAAACTCTTTGTACTAAGAACATACTCCTCGATTTAATGATAATAACATAATTCGACTTTTTTGCATTTTCAAAAGGGGTTCAAATCTGGCTTCAAAAAGTACACTAAAATTTTACAATTTTCTCAGATATCGTTTCATTTTTCTTTAATATTGTATGCGTTGGATATAAAAGTGAACGGAAATTTACAAAAACATGTGAGAAAGTAGATAACATAGCTCAATAAAATCAAATAAACCATGCCCAATAAATTTTTGAACAAAATCAATATCTTAATTCCACAAATATTTCTGCATACAATTTTTTTTATTCATTTTCATCAAGGTTGAAATTATTTCAAAATACATATACATTTAGGAAAATAGTCTTACAATCCAGTATTTCAAATTCCTTTTGCACATAAATGTGTTAAGAATTACCATATTTTTTTACGCGGCTTATATTTTTTGGGAAACGGAACCTGAAGGGCGCTCCCAATAGGCGGCCCAGTAAGGCCTTACCCAAACCGTAGGATGTGTTTTCAATGGTCATAATTTTATCTCGACACTTTGCAGATCTTGGCCATAAATTGCCAAGATGAAATATGAGCCGTTGATTGCCAAGATCAATGACTCGGATGCTCCCTCCAGGGCCACCGCAAACTTAGAAAAAGCTCCAAAAGGACCAACAAGACGGTCGGTCATGGATCTTGCGTCATACTATCCCAAAAATGTTAGTCCGGTGCATAAAACGAGAACTTAAAAGTAATAGAAAATTTCCAAGAAAAATTTGAAGCTTTTTCAACGATATAGAAGATATTCATGAATTCTTTTAATTTATGAAGAAGGTTTGAATTTTCCCTTTAAAAATACGTGTAATTTTTAAGTGTTCGTTTTGCGAACTGGACTAACATCCACGGTCAGGGAACCCTGGAGGGCGGCCTCCCAGTCTTTCAATGGCCTCGATTTCATCTCAGCACTTTTTCAGCTCAAGCCGTTCCTTGTCAAGATGAAATCCGAGCCGTTGATTCTACTTGGCCGCCAACATCGACAGAGGAGGAAATACCGTAGGAGTACATACAACGCAAGAATTCATGCTAATCCAATTCCAACGGTAGCAGGGATAAGCATCGCAAAAAAAAAAAAGTCGTCCTTTAGCGCACATAATAGTAAAGTACCTGATGGACTGGAGCTGCTGTTTCTGGCGCTCTTCTTCAGATAAAGCAGCGGCAAAACCGGCCTGCGGTGTTCCGGTGATGGGAGTGGTGGGGGCCGACTTCTTCCTCTGGAGGGAATGCAACTCGTCGATGGTCTGGGCCTTCACCGTCGGTCCGCTGTCGTCGTGACAGACCTCCTCCGTCTTCTTCTTCTGCGTCTGAATCTTCGCCAGCCCATTCCTCCCTTTCGCATTAATATTGCTGCTAGCATTACTGCCTGCAAAGCTGAAATCTCCATTCGATGCCATTTTTCTCTGTCTTTCTCACCCTTGTACTGTATCAAGAGAGGATCGAACACTGCTCAGCGTCAATCAATTGTAATTGATCGTAAATCTCTTTTAATTTCTTTTTGACCAAATAAAAAACTTTCTAGAGAATATATTGAGGTGTGACCGCGTAAGTCCGTAACAAACCATCCATATCGAAAGACACAAAATCGTTACTTAAAAAGCGTCAATATTTAAAACTTTAGGTAATTGAATAGGATTTATTAGATTTGATTTGAGCAACTTAAAGCCCAGTTTTCCAAAAAAATTTAGCACCCAAGTGCTAAAATTATAATATTTCAAATCAAAAAATGAAGTAGTTCCGTATATCGTTTTCGATTTTTTTGCATCAAATTAAAGTACTCCTCGTGTACTTTAGTTTGGTGCAAAAAAAATCAAAAAACGATACACAAAATCACTTCATTTTTTGATTTGAAAAATCATGATTTTAGCACCTAGGTGTTAAAATCTTTTAGAAAACTAGGCCTTTATTACCTTTTGGAGATTTCTTTCTATTGTCATATACAGGGTTTTGGGGATCCTGCATATGATGCCCATGCAATGCACCAATCTCAATCGTTCAAAAGTGTTATTAGTGGTTCAGATTTGCAGACACTTTCTTACCAATCAAAGTGTTTTATTACCGGTAAAAAAAATTTAACAAATCCAAACTATTAATTTTCTTACCAATCAAAGTGTTTTATCACCAATAAAAATAAAATTGACAAATTCAACTATTAATTTTCGAGATGAACAGTTATGTGTTGTGCGGTGCACTGCAAGGTCCCTGTCTGTACACAGATGGTTGATTCTAACGTGATACATTTTGTATCGTCAATTCTACGAAACTTCCTTTTTAATTGTAACCCATTAAAAAAAGCAACAGTTATGGGTCGGACTCCCCGGCATTTAAAAAATAATAATAATAATTGTTATGGGCACAATATCCAAACTTAGAAGGTGTTTCACTGACAAAACTGTTTTTACAAACACCGAGACATGTCATTCTCTTACAATACATCACATAAAAAATCGTAAAAAATCAATTTTTTCAAAAAAACCAACTTAGTGGAACACCCGCTTAAAAATCCGAAGACAATATCCACACTTTCATAAGGTGGGACCCACGGGTTGGGCTCGCATTTGGTCCGACTCATATGTGAACTCACGGATCGGACTCACATATGGGGACTCAACATCGAGACATAATATTTTGAACATAACATCCGGACATAATACTTCCATGGAGTGGAACCCATGGGTCGGACTCACAAATGAGTCCCACCCTATATGAGTGTTATGTCCGGATGTTGTGTGTTCGGATTGTGATATCGGAAAATATTTATTGAAGTTCATAACTAAACAATAGTAACTCAGAATAAAATCAACAATATGCATAAAAATTTAGCGGGCGTATAAAAATGGCCTATCAATCTACCAAGACGAGACGGAAAATTCTGTAGAAATTGCAATTTGTAATCGAACAAGACGGGGCGGAAAAAAGCAAGAGATTGTAGAAATTCACCGATGCCGATTTAACACCAAGAAAAAAACAGAAAATTCGATTCCAACTCCACGAAATTTCAGGTATGTTGAACATTTCAAGAACAAAAATAGATGAGAGAGAGAGAGAGCGCTAACCAGAAGCTCTGCAAATGGAAGCGAGAAAGGAAGAAGAGGATGATGGAAGTGAAGAACTGCTATTGGGAAATGAAATCAATAGAAGGGGGGCTGGATTTGCGAGGATTGGATCATTCAGAGTCTTTTACAGAGGCTTTTCAGAAAAATGGAGGTGATGTGAATGAATGAATGAGGGTGAGGAGCGTGGAGGGTTCTGTTTTATAGGCCACGATGAGGATGGTGACGATGCAAAAAACAAAAAAATTAACTCTGGTCAACTTGACCGTAGTTAGCTTTAGTTTGTGAACCAGAGGATAAGCCTTCGGATAACTTGAAGTGTAAATTATACGTAGACCACCTCATCATAATCTGTTGTTTCACACTTTCACTCAACTCGGTTTTCCTTAGAGCATCTTTATCACACTTAACAAATTGTTGAAAAGTTAAATTTGATGAGTGAAATGTACCAAAACCCTTCAAAATCAGACTTAACAAATATTTTGCAAATTTACAAAACTTGTAACTTTGTTACAGTACCGCACCAAATTTGGTGCGGTATTGTTCACGCATCAATTGAGTTTTTTTTCCTTTTCCCGGGTTACTTTGTCCAGTTGGCAGAGAGAGAGAGGGAGGGGAGAACAGTAGACTGGGTGGGGGGGGGGGGGGGGTCATGTGTAGACTTGTGTGTGGGTGGGGGGAGAAAGTGGCGGGGTCCACTTCTTTTGTTGTGCCGAAAGTTCTCTCCTGGGGGTCACGTGTAGAGAGAAATTTTTTTTTTATAGATTTGAGGGGAATAGTTTAATATAGTTAAGTTTGGATAGAGAGTCTGATTTTGTGAGTTTTTTGAAAGTGACTTGCTAAATTTGTAAAAGGTGTTTTTGAAGTTAAATTTGGTGAAAAATTTGGTGCTCCTGATAAGGATGCCCTTAGGGGTGCACATTGAACGGGCCCAATTAATGTAACTAGGTTTTGATTGGTCTAGGTATTAAAATTTCGTCATGGCTTAGGCTTGATTTGACTAAATTGAAAAAACAAGTTTTTTTGTAGTTTTTTTTGTTTTGTCCTTATTCAAAAAAAAGATTACATTTGTTAGTTTTCGGTCGATTTTTTGTCGTTTCTTGGTTTGTCTCGACGAGAGGAATCTAAAAAGTATAAAATTGTTAGCCAAATTTAAAGTTTTGTGAATAAAGACGAAAAATAATCCAAAAAACTGGTTTATTTTGGTTTATTTTTGGGTTTATTCAAAAAATATTACTTTTGACCATAGTTTTATACTCTTTGGATTCGGCTCGAAGAGATAAATCAGAAACCACAAAATTTTGACGCAAAACTAACAAATGCAAAAAAATAATAATAAATTTGAATAAGGACAAAACGAAAAAAATAAAAAAAACATATTTTATCAATTTAGCCAAATCAGGTCTCCATTGTCGTCCAATTAATTGAGATGAATAAATTATTTTGATTAATTAAAGTCAAAGTTGGTCAAAAATCCTCCAAATAATTATTAGGCTCGACAAAGTATGGGTTCAAGAGATTTGGGCTAGACCAAAAGAAGATGAGCCTACTCAGTTGGCCAAACGGACCATGAAATTGGGCCAATCCATGAACGCAGGCCCAACTAAACTATCCTGAGTCCAAAATAATATATATCTCGATATGATTTATTCCCATAAGAAATACTTTTATGGAAAGAAAATTAATCAAGGACAATTAATATATACACATGTATAAATTTGACCTAGTTTATTTCTATAATGAGATGTCAGTTTGCTCTTATGGAAATAAAACCAATACAGTTAATATACACACATGTATATATTTGACTTGATTTATTACCATAATAAAAGGTCAATTCGCTCTTATGGAAATAAAACCAATCAAGGACAATATATGCATGTTTATATTTGACCTGATTTATTTTCGTAATGAGAGACTGATTTACTCTTATTTGAAAAGATAATCAATCAAAGGAAACTTTTCAAATTAGAGATCCCTCTCTTTTAGCCTATAAGTAGAGGCTCTCATTAGGAAGAAAGACACATCTTCAGCCAAGGAAATTCTAGAGCACTCTCGAGCATTTCTCAAGGCTTCTCTCCAAGTTCTTCTCAAATTACTCAAGTTCTTGTGGAGAATAGGGGTGCACAAATACCGGGCCGGGCTTATACTAGATAATAATGAGATTTTTGCATTCCTAAACCTGACTCATTCATAATCGGACTTCATTTAATATGCCCAAGCCTGGCCAATTAAAACTTCAATACCGCAAGCCCGTTCAACAAGCCCATTTATTTTTTTAACGCATGGTATTACAAACATAAATTAATCAACCATAAGATTAAGAAAACTTACAACCAAATGACTAAGGAGATTTAACAATAAAAATAGTAAAAAACTATTAAAAAGGAAAAAAAAAAGAGATATTGAAGAGTAGACAAAGATGATCGTACTCTTGAATAAGAAATGAGGAGATTGACGCACGTCTTCATCACGATAAACAAATCCTAAGTAGCTAGGTTCTAGCGGTACATATATATAGTATTGAAATAAAAATATTATCTAAATCGGCCCGGATTGGGCCTCAGAAGAATTTTCCAAACCCAGCCCAATTAGTAAACAGGCTTAAAATGTCAACCCAGCCTCGCCCTATGGGCCTAAACATTTCTTTCAAACTCTAAAAAAATCGAGTTGGGTTGGGCGGGTTGGGTGGGCTACCGGGTCAGTGTGCACCCCTAGTGGAGAATCAATAAGCACTCAAGTTGTGTGCTGGTTCATCTACAACAACAACAGTCTACGCGTCAACTAGTGAAAATCGTCCTCAAATTCACCATTTGTTCGAGATAAAGTTGTCCAAACCCTCGATCAAATTTCGTTCTTCAAGCTTCTCAACTCGAAGATTTGAAAACTGCCAACTGGTTCAATCCTACGACAAGCTTTTATAGCTGTTAGGTTGCACCTTCAACTTCGGAGATTGAATCAAAGGAATCATTATTTATTGTAAAGAATATAATAAAGGTTAAACTCTTTTATCAAATCAAATCAATAAAATATTAAAATTCCATTTTTCTAAGTCCGATTAATTAATCCATTTAGTTTTATAAATCTTATAACAAATTCGGGTTAGGCGAGCTAGAAGGCTTACGTGCATGCCTAATTTTTATCTATAAAAACAAACCTCGCAATCCCTTCAACTTTACCAGTGTATCACTTAAACATCTTCTGTTAGGGATCCGTTAAACAAACTAGCATTTTCAGTCACAATCAGTAATGTGCTATACATAAAACCAGAATACCCGTACCACAACAAATTAGGAAAACAAAAATCCTCCTTTTCAAAAGTACCAATCTCTTTGGACACGCGAACACGACCCACGACCACCACTGCATCGCAACTCCACTTCCAATTTCACTCTTTTGCACTTTTATTCCGCATACACACTTTGTTAACAAAGTTAGAGTTTCTGTAATTGTCATATTTGAAGTGGTTTCATTGATGGATTTTTAAGATGAGGGGAGTTTTGTCACAAATTGTGGTAGATGAGGGGGTCTCTTTTAAGTTCCTAATTTTGAAAAGAACCCTGCTAGGGGTACCCATTTTTTGTACCGAAAATGCACCCCACGTCTTCGGGGACCTGCTTTTGGGTCCCACATGAGTGATCCAAACCGTTCATTGTTCTTAAAACATTTTTCCGAGGGGGCCCACCAAAAATCAGCTCGATCGGACGATTAGAAGTGCTTGAACCAAAATCTCACCGTTTCAAATCAAAAACAGAAAAATGAACAGTTCGGATCACTCTTGTGGGGCCCAAAAACGGGTCTCCGAAGGCGTGGGGTGCATTTTCGGTGCAAATATATGGGGTACCCCCAAGGTTTTCCGTTTTGAAAAATACTAGAGGTCACAACGGTGGGTCGTTCAATCCAATGGGTCCAAAAGTAGTATCGAACTGCGAAACGGAATACCGATATGGGACGAAGCTCTCGCGAAGCAATGCATTCATGAGTGGTTCAATCAACTTGGAGTTTTGCTAATTTGCACTACGAGGACGGTGCATTAAGACATGCACACTCGGCTGTGTTCGACACGTGTAACGAAGTCTCACTGCAACAGTCCATTGTCATGCGAGCTTCTCGAGAGATTATCCAATTTACATAAATCACGATCACAGTACTCCTCCTTTGTCAAAAAACCTCATTTGTTTTGTCCTCATTCAAAAAAAAATTTGAATTTGTTAGTTTTGCGTCAATTTTTTGTGATTTATTGGTTCGTCTCGACGAGAGGAATTTAAAAGTACGAAATTATGTTGAAAATTATTAGTTTTTGAATAAAGTCAAAATTAATCAAATAATCCTCCTATTTTTGGCTTTATTCAAAAAAAAAAAAATCTGATCATAATTTGTTACTTTTTAGATTCCTTTCATCGAAAAAAACCAATAAACCACGAAAACTTAACGCAAAACTAACAAATGTAATTTTTTTTTGAATAAGGACAAAACGAATAAACTAAAAAACAAATTTTTTTTTTCTTACTATAGGCCAAAATTAGGTCTATTGTGCTCTTAATTCCGGCATCGTCCCGAGCTAAAAAAACGTGATGGGAATATTTCACTATTTAGATTTAAACGTCAACAACAAACCTGCAATGTAGTATTAAGTTGTTTTGACGATAATAGCTAACTAATCGAATCAAAATAGTGATGGCAGATAATGATATAGAGTTTAAGGTTGACAGGAGGCATTAGAGAATGCTCGTTCAAAGGTACTGTAATAATTAATAATTGGATAAATAGTGAGGGTGTAGAGGGTTTGAAGGGCATATGGAGATAAGTCATCCCCCTTCCAAATGTCCCTAAACCAGTGGCGTAGTCAGAAAATTGGGTTAGGGAGGACACAATTTATAAACGCTAGTACTTTTGTTGTTAAAAAAAATCTCTTCTTGAAGAATTTTTAACATGTCTTAATTTTCATTTAAAATGATTCTCGCTTCACTTACATTTTTGACAGATGTACCTCTTAGCTTATTTGGTTGTACTTTTTGGCTTCCAAGGGGAAGTACGGGGTTCGAGGCAGTGGAGGTCTGGGGTCCGTAAACATGTAGTTTCGAGGCAAAAATTCTCTAACAGTTGAGTTTTCCAAACTATTTCATCTTTGATAAAATCAAGATTTGATAAAATCACCCTTGATTTAATCAAACGAGGAAGATGTTTGATAAAATCTCACATTTTTTGCATTAAAAAAACTCGGATTTTATCAAACCTCATCCTCATTTGATAAAAATCAAGTGTTGATTTTATCAAATCTTCATAAAATCTTTTGGGAAACTCAACTTGAATTGAGACTTGTTTGCGAGTAACAAGTTATTTAGTGGCTCTGGGGTGATGGTGATACCCTAACTCTCTTCTTCATCACTTTTTTTATGGGCCTTCGTCAGATATTCAGGTAAAATTGATATATTTAGTCTTGAGTCCAACATAAATATGGACATGAGAATTGGAAAATGATATGGGTACCCCACATGTGCACCTCAAATGCACACCACCCTGAGATGGTAAATGAAGAGAAGTCTAATGTGGGGCTCACCCAAAAAATGGGCCTCTCCTCATTTGACACCTCTGGGTGGTGTGCATTTGGGGTGCACATGTGGTGTACCCGTAGCATTGTTGCATGAAAATTACATTATAACACCAAGTACCATTAATAAGTTTTTTTTTGTAAGTATAAAAAAATGTACCAATTTATATTTTCCTACAAAAAAAAAATGAAAAACTCTCAAAAAATCTAGTGTGGGCCTAGTTCCCATGTGGTTCCGCCATTGACCCAAATCAAGAGAAATAAGATAGTATGGGTATTATTTATTAAGGGTGGATCCACATTGACATAACATTTATGAAGTGTGAATAAAATAGTATTTGGGTATTCTATTATGAAAGTTAAGAACTTAGGCATCGTTTGATTCGCGGACTAAAATAAGTGGGATTGGTAGTCCTGGGATTAATAGTCCGGGATTATTTGTCCTGAGACTAATTTAATACTGCATCTTACTCAATCCTTTGTTTGATTCGTGTAGGATTAATATCGGGATATCCCATGTTTCGGTCAATCCCATGTTTGGTTCCCCAAACTAAATTTTGGGATTATGATCCAGTAGCACCAGTGTTTCAAGTCTACCCAGAAAATCGAGTCTACCCAGAAACCCAGAAAATCGAAAATCGAGTCAAGATTGAGTCTACCCAGAACCCATCCATTTTGTGCAATCTTTTTCTTTCAATCGTGATCATTTACAGAACGAAAACAAAACAAAAAACAGAGCGAAATGGTATAAATAAATTAAGATTTCAAGATAGAGGAGTTTACTGAACCAAATCTCTGCACTGCCCTTATCATTCTCCGATTCTTCTTTGATAGAGGATTTTCGCTGAGATTTGTGGAGAAAAATGTGGCTTAGGGTTCGGTTTTGTGATGGATTTGGGGAAATTTGGGGGTCGGTTTTGTGAGAAGCTACGGTGGGGAGAAAGAGGAACTGTGGTGTGGAATGGGTGGATCTATGGTGGAGATTTACAAGAGAGAAGGGTTCGGTTATGGGGGTGGGGGTGGTTTTATCAGTAGAGAGAGAAAGAGAGAGAGAGAGAGAGAGAGAGAGAGAGAGAGAGGAGGAAGACGATGAGGGCTGAGTGGCATTTTTGCAATTTCAGGACTTCTCCTTCCGCGTGGGTTTATCTCGGACAAAATAATACCACACACCCCCCCAGGTATTATATAATACCATACATATAGGTATTGTTTTTATACCGGATTAGAAATCCCAAACCATTTTCCGAGAACCAAACAAGGGACAACACAGGATTAGACGGAAATAGTCCTATCTCACCCTTCTAATTCCCGAATCAAACGAGGCCTTAAGGTATTCATTTCATTTTTTAGTCGGCAAAGGCTATTTGAAAGATTTTGGTAATTAGCAATATATAATTAGCATCCTATAGCAGCCGTGTCCACAAGGGCTAGTGGGGCCTAGCTCTCTCCTCAAAAGGGTAAGGGATCACCTCATCAGAATCTGCAAAAGCGAATGCAGATCGAACCGCATTATTCTCTTCGAACGAAATATGTTCTCAACTCACGGTGGGAAGGTTCGGATCTGGAAGAATATTGATTTGAAGGCAGTCTTTGCGCCCGGAGGCGTCACAGATGTATGGCTCTCGGCACAACGCTTTGGGGTCTCACCGCTCAACATCTTGGCAACCCTCACAGCCGAGCATACCACGAATCGAGTCGGTTGACGTCAGTCTCGTGGAGCTCGAGGAGTTTCTTAGACCGGCGGTGGCGTGCCTAACACGCTGGGTAGGTCAGTATGAATCATTAAATGCGGCAGTTACCTACCCTGCGTTCTACACCTGCACGAGCACGTGGGTGATGGGGAATATCCCTAAGGCCTCGTTTGATTCGCGAACTAAAATAGTTGGGATTGATAGTCCTGGACTATTTGTCCTGAGACTAATTTAGTACTGAATCTCACACAATCCCCTGTTTGATTCATGCAGGATTAACATTGGGATATCTCATGTTTTGGTCAATCCCATGTTTGGTTCCCTAAACTAATTTTCAGGATTATTATTAAGATTATCTATTTCTCTCTCTCTCCATCTCTCAAAACAATTCCAACCAATTAAAATTTTCAAAATTAAATTCAAACATGCATGATTCTTAAAAAGTTCAAAAAATTCAGAATTAAAGTTAACCATTCATGACCATAAACTTAACAAGGTATTGTGGTTGATCTTGAGCAAGTATGTCCACATCATGATACCCAACGTATACCAATGACAGAGATCAAAAAAAATCAAAACCCAGGTTCGAATTGAAAAATCAGAGAGGAAGAATCAAAAAAAATCAAAACTCGGGATCTCAAAATCATCATCAACATTACCAGCTTCTGAGCCACCGCCGATGATGACTGGGGTGGGGGCCCATGCCGGAGGCGCTTGAGGGTCCGAGGTGGGTCCAGGATCTCAAAATCATCGTCTTCTTCGATCAGGCAAAAACTCGGATTTGTCAAAGATTGTTTGCAAAATGAAGGGTTTGTTGTAGAAATCAAGCCTTAGAGAGAACGAAGGTGGTTCGAATTCAGCCATGGAGAGAGAGAGAGAGAGAGAGAGAGGGAGAGAGAGAGAGAGGCGCGACAGAGAAACAGAGAAGAGAAGAAGACGATGAGAGAGAGAAGAAGAAGAAGTCGTTAAGTGGCATTTTTGCAATTAAGTGGTCTTACCCTTCCGTGTGTTTTATCCGGGACTAAACAGTTCCGTTCCCCCCACCCCCCCACCCCCCCCCTAATGGGATAATATAATATCCCCCATATAGGGACTAAATTAGTCCTGGGATTAGTAGTCTCAGATGCTTTTTGGGAACCAAACGCGGGATTGTGAGGGATTAGACTAGTGCTATCCTATCCCAGCCTTCTAGTACCCGAATCAAACGAGGCTAAATGAATTGACCCTTCAGACCCACGTGACGTGACGTCAGTCGAAGCGCGGCGTCTGCAACAGAGATTGTGGTCATATCAGCCGTCATTCCTAGTATGGACGACGCGCGTGAGGGGCGTGACAGGCACGTCCCCCTCTGCCTATAAATACCAAGCTCAACTACCACACTGAACAACTCTGTCTCCTCATTCAATACCCTCTTAACTCACCTTCTCTCTCTAAGTTTCTAGTGTACCTCTTCTTCTCCGGTTACTTACTTAGCCCTCGGAGTTTCTTTCCAGACCACCATAGTCCGGGTTAGGCACTACTGTGGTTGTTCACATGTGCAGGTTTCCCTCTCAGTCAAATAGGGGTGTACATGGTCCGGATCGGATCGGATTGGCATGAATCCAATCCTAATCCGCGAGTCACGGTTTTTAGAAAATACAATCCGTGTCCGGACCAAAAGTCTCACGGTTCGGTTCCAATCCAATCCGCGAGTTACGGATCGGTTCCGGTTTTATTCACGGATTACATGTCATACGTAAACAAGTAATAAACAGTTTCATCAAAATAAAATCCTGAAAAATCCAAGGTAGAAAACAGAAAGACCTTAGATGGAGCATGTGATGACACAACCGAGGCCTAAACAAGCAGCAGTGGAAAACATGTAGCTTAGTTCAGTTACATAGTGGAATAGAAACAAAAACCATTTAATAACAAAAAAAATAAAAGTGAACACCTATTAAATTCAGTGAACAACTACTGAATTGATTAAAGTCCAATACAAATGCACGATAGTGGAATTAATACATCAAATGGGGTACCAATTTACCTCCTAGATTTTATAGGAGATAAGATTATAACCCTCTATCAAATTGACAATATTTATGAAAGTGGTAAAATTATTTATACATACATACATACATATATATTTATTTTTTAAAAATTATATATAATAAAAATCTCACGGTCCAGATCGGTTAATCCACGGTTTCAAAATCAAAATTCATGTCCGGACCGCAAGTCACGGTTTATTATTTTTTGGATCCGTGTTCGGACCATTAATCTACGGTTAAAATCCAAAACGTACGGATCGGTTCGGTCTGGACCTGATTCATGGTTCACTGATTTTTTTGTGCAGCCCTACAGTCAAGGAGCTAGGGTTCAGGCAAAGCTTACTCAGTCCACCACCCACCATTCCACAACAGAAGGGCCAAAGAGATTATTTCTGCGAAGCCACCTCCACACATCGCCTAAGGGATATTAAATTCAATGGGCCATAAGTAATACTAAGAATTAGTCATCCGGACTCATAAATAATACCTCTTCTAATACCTCCATCGAAAGGAGCCGTAAATATGTCACGAGCTTCTTTTCTTTCTTTCTTATTTTCTTTGTAGAAAATTGATATTAATGGAGTACACACACAAAATATTACTAACTTGTACACTGTACCAAACAGACCATCGTCACCAACACGTGGCAATGCAAGGTGGTATCCAGATTTTATCCGAAATGGGGACTTGGTTTGGCATTTTATAACTCAATTTGATCCAATTAATCCCAACCACACCAAGTCCTTGGCTTGACATTTACGGAAAATGATATGGGTACACCACCTGTGTACCCCAAATACACACAACCCTCAGGTGTCAAATGAGGAGAAGCTTAATGTGGGGCTCACCCAAAAAATGAGCCTCTCCTCATTTGCCATCTCAGAGTGGTGTGCATTTGGGTTACACATGTGGTGTACCCATAGCATTGTTGTTTACATTTACAGGTTTGTTTCGTCCTAAAATCTCATATTCGATTCTCCTTATTAATAATTCTAGAGCCACCTCACCCCACGCCTATGCGTGAAAAAATGGTAGGGATTAATCTGAGATGTATACAAACTGGTCTGCGTGCAATTCCTTGAAAAAACACCCGACAGTGCTTACAAACATGCAATCACGGGAAAAATCACCTGACGGGTGTTTGACACTATGCAATCACTAGAAAAAACACCCGATGAGTGCTTACCTTGTATTCTATAAATAAATAAATAAATGCTATACCCAATGTGGCGTATGTAGAGATTTAAACGTGTAATATATATTAGTCCTTGGACCAAGAGAAGATTGGGTGGTCATTGTTCCAACCCTGAGTTTCGGGGCTAAAATCCGGGAAATGTTCAATATATAATACGTTGATTGCTGCTAAATTATTGGGCGGGTCTGGCTATAATTTGCTGGATTTGGTTCATATACTCAAATCAGAATCTAGCAAGTCTTGATCTGGACTCCAGTCTGCATTGGGGTTACTTGACAAAGACACTCCACCTTTTGCTTGATGTTCTTGCTACTTTCAATTTGATTAAGCCCTCTATGATTTAGAAAATTCCCCATTTTCTTTTCCAAATGTGGGACGACATACATTATTCTATATATATATCTAGGGGGAGGGGTCGTACGTAGGATATAACTACCACAAAGTGGGGTATAAACCACCATTGCAAATCTGCAATACTATCTCGCGGACAACGAGATTTAGAGGGAGTTTGGGAGCCTATTTTTCAGCTTTTTATTTTTAACTTTTTGGCTTTTTGACTTTTTGGATTATAGTCAGAATGTGTTTTGAATCTGGGAAGAGTGTTTGGGAGAAATGTGCAGAATGCATTTTGCAACAGGAGTAGTGTTTGGGAGAAAAATGATAAAAATGAGTTAAGAATTGGTTGTTTACAATTTTGCCCTTGTTTCTATATCATGGTATTATAAATATGCATGAATATTGTTTTTAACAAGTTTTTTGGAGTCATAATGGAAAATATTTTTGTTAACGTATCCCGTCCAATTTTATTTATTTTTTTTTTTGGAAATTCCTCTTCTTCTTTTTTTTTGGTAAGAACATACATTGTGAAATTGATGTGTCCCTTATTTTAAAGTCTCCAGTACATACAAATTTTTTTGGTAATTAGGAAGAATAAAAATTGGCAACCAACTAAAGGCCCAAGAAAAAGAAAAAAAAAAGCGATTAAGTTACAATAACAATTACTTAACTCAAATCCCATAAAGGCACTTTTTAATCTTGTGATATATAAAAAAGAAAAAAGAAAAAGACAACAAGATTATGAAGTAAGACAATCCTAAAACTAGACTAAAATTACGTTCATACGGCAATTACGTTCATATTGTTATGTGATTAATGAATAATTTACGATTTAAAAAATTATCTGATTGGTTTGTTTCAAAGGCAAGGACATTTGGGTCTTTTGGATGTAAGGGAAAATGAGAAAGCAAAAAAGAGAATGAGAAAAGGACCTCTTGAGCTCTTTTTGATTTTTGCTCTCCTTTCATCAAAATTGAAAATGCATTTTGGTAGAATGTGTTTTTGCTCATCTCTTCCAAACACCCAAAAGTGGAAAAGCTAAAAATGAAAATGCAAAAAAGAACCTCCCAAACACCCTCTTAAACCCAGACATCTCAGTCAGGGAGGTTTAATGAAGTGTTATTTGAGCTAAAGTCTATGGCTTTGATTCAGAAATCCCAACACCGGATATGATTTAAAAAATTATGGGGTCTGTTTTTATATTTTTATTTTTGTATTTTTTGCTTTTTCTTTTTGCTGGCACGTAACGCTTTGGTGGATATAATATATACTTGACTTCCGAAGTTAAAAAAAAACTATATATTAGATAGTCAATACTACAAAATGTGAGACGTATTGTGTCATGCAATGTATGGTATCGGTAATCACCTATGGTGGAATTGTTTAACTTATAGAAGTTAGTAAATATTATATCTTACACGCCCCTTCATTAATCTTACTTTTCAAACAATAAAATTGAGTTCAATGTAGTTTGTTTGAGACAATTCCTTCTACTTCGATATTCTCTTTGAAGTCCAACAAGTGAAATTTAAAATTCTTGCATGAATGATCAAATACGAATTTAACAACTTCGGCGCACAACTAAGCAGAAGAAGCGGGCCGATTCAAACTGATATAATGAAATTTGTTCATAATTTGATGTAACCGCAAATTCAAATTTTCTCATGTTTATTTCTAAAAATATTCAGCTGTATTGTCAGTTTCGAAGTTCCTTGACAATTTCTTGATGATAAGAATAAGTTGAAAAAATTTGCTTTGTGATGTTCATGAACTAGTGTTAAGTGGTAACTTTTGCGCCACTACAAATATGTCACATTCAAATTCATGTCATGCCTAGCGGAAGGGAAAGATGTGGAATATTCTATAAAACAAAATCAGTTATGGTATTGACAGCCTAATCTAACATTTTCCTATAAAAATATAATAGACTGATAACCTTGTTATATTAAATCTGATGACGAAATTTCATGAACAAATGGAGAATTTTAGGAGCTAAGATGAATTTCTCACGTAATAGATTTTCCATTGTACTCTCTAAAATTGGCTCCTAAAATAATTCTTAAAGTTGACACCTACTTCTTTTTTTTTTTGAAAAGCAAAGAAAGATTTCATTAATTCCAAAGTAATCAAAGATGAAATCAATACAATAGGAAAAGAAATGCATTGAGAAAGGTTCTAGTACTACTACTCGCAAACACTTAACCTACCTCTCCGCCTCTCGATTTTTAAAAGTTGACAACTACTCAAGTAAAAGTGGGGTCTAATTTAATGTGCTAAGGATTTGCTAATTTAGAAGTGGAATTATAAGTCTCTAGCAGGCTCTATAGAATTGGCTCCTTAAGTGTGTCCTAGATTTCGATTATGCACAAAAACGTATAAGTGGATCCCATATTTCCCCTTCTCTCTTCTCATCCCTCCCAACTTCCTCCCTAAACTTAGCAAACCAACTAGGAGCAAACATTAGGCGTTTATCTTATGAGCTACCGTAGAGAGTCCATTGTAGCACAAAAATAAAGAAATACTATTTATTAACCTTGTTCAGGTCACCTATGAGTCTTACTAAGAGTTATTTTAGAAGCCTAGTAGAGATGCTCTCTAACTCTTTACTCATATTTTTATTCAAATTTGAATTGAATAAAAAATTAATTTAATATTCAATGGGCAAACTCAAATCTAAGAAATTTGAGTAAATTTTTCATTAATGACATTGCTATAAATTTGGGAGGGCAGAAATGGGCTTGCAAATATGACTAAGTAGGTGTCCATGATAAATTATATTTCCAGATTTTGAGATTCTAGTTTTTTAAAGTTAGTTTGGAGTGTTTATCAAAACTTATACGTAACAGATTCTCGAATTCTACAGATTTAAAAAGTAAAAAAGGAAGAAAATTATGAAAGTAAAGTTTGGGTAGCTTCTGAAACTTTTCAAGTAAGATATTTGGTATTAAGTTTCATATAGAAGTTGAATTTTCAACTTAATGCAGTAAACAATACCAATTTTTACTGCAACTTAATCTTAATTTCACAACAACGATAAATGCATTTATCTATTTATAAAAGCTATACAATTTGCAGCAAAATTGAAGTTAGAATTTGTAGGAGAGTAAAATTACAACGGAAACGTGGCATGCATTTCGGAAGACACGTAAATCAACGATTAGTGACTAGGGATGAGAATAATGAATGTTTAGTTTGAAGGACTAAAAGACAATCTGGAGACTGGTGAAGAATAAGGCAAAACAGTAGGGAAAACCCTTGGGAGGAATTTGTCACCCAATTAGAGCAAGAATCAAGAGCGACTTCTCTCTAGAAATGAAATTTCTCTCTCTAGCATCGTTCTCGAAGTCCGTCCAATCGTCCTCCCCAAATGAGGGGTGAGTGCCCTATTTATAGGCCACTCGACCTCTCCTATGGGCCGAGTGAACTAATAAAGTCCGGACACGTGTCGCACAAATAGTGCGCGAATATTCCTTCCGTACTGCCAGGCCGCGGTCGCGTCCCGCAGGTGCCCTCACAAGTGTTACTCTGTGGGTGCCTTTCCTCGACGAACTCTTGTTCCTAGCCACCAAACCACAAAATCTGATCTCTAGTGCACGCGCGCAATAAGGGTTTGTCTCGGTCTCGCCGTTGCCGCTACCAGGCACGGTCGAGTCTCTATCTTGCCATCACTGTGTGAGCGGCATGGTCATGACCTCCCGGGTCATGCCAATACCGTGACCAAGCCTCTAAATGGCCTCCCTTCGGACCCTGCCAAGTCGACCGAGGGTGGACTCATCGTCCGGTTCAGATCATCTGCAAAGGGCCGACGTCTATCTTCGTCGCCTTTCAAAATCTTCGGGAATCATAATCGATTCCTTCATCATTGTATGTCATCCGAGACTCGAATGGTATAGGTTGTGTCACCATCGGGTTGCCTCTTGATCAAGGCACCCCTGTCTGTTACTCGAAAATCTGGCTAAGTATGGGAAAGTAAATTTTTTCAGAAAGTTTCGATTTGGCCGATAAAAAGTCCTGGTATTTGTTCCTTGGATTTTTCTAAGCACAATGGTATAATCGGATGTACGGGAATGTTGTCTTTTGGCCCCTTTTTTCGGAGAAAAATGTGTCTTTTTTCGCCTTTGAACTAAAAGTGGGGAGATGATATTTTGATAGGATTGGAATTCCAAAATTCTAGCAATGCCATTGTTTCCGAAAGGGGGGTATTTCATATTTTCATAAATAAACTAAAGTAAAGAAAGTCTTTACTTAAACTTTGGTTTATGAAAATAAGTACCAAAGACCTGGGGTTGAGAACCCGGGAGAGAGGATCCAGATGTGAGAGCCCGGGGTTGGGATTCCGGGGGCGAGAGACCCGGGGTGGTTAGGAGTCCGGGGGTAAGAGACCTGAGGCTAGCAAAACCGGGGTTGGGCACCCGGGGATGGGATCTGAGGTTGGACTCCCTAGGATGGGACACGGTGATGGCCACCCGAGGTTGGGACCCGGGGATGGAGATCCGGAGTTGAGCCGCGGGCTGTTGGGTATCTAGAGTAGGGTCCTTTGCCTTGTTTCGAATTTGGCCAACTCGAGGCAATTTCATTGTTAGTCCAAGTTTCGATATTCTCTTTTCACGTGCCCTTTGAAATGAATGCCACGTGTTCGTTGTAATTTTACCCTTCTACAGAATTTAAAATATGTATCGATGACTATCATAAACACATCCTATATAAATTTGAGTAAAGAAGTTTTTTTTTTTTTTTGGGGGGGGGGGGGGGGGTCTTGAATAGATTTTATGAGATAAAATAAGAAATCTGATTTTATTTGGTGTTTTATGGAGAGGTGATAAAATCACATTGTTTTCCCAATAGATAAAATCTAATGTGATAAAATAGTTGTGAACCACTATGGGCTTAAAAAATGGTTGATAAAATCAACCATTCCTTTTATCTATTTGTAAAATATGATGATAAAATCAAATCCATTTAAGAACTCCCCTTCGTTGGTTTTTTGGCACTGTTATTCAAATTTTGAGTACGAGTAAAAAGGGCAAGGAGTGGAGATACTCTATCAACTTTTATTATATGTGATGTGATAGCAAATGGCATCCTCCTTCCTCCATTAAAAATGGTTGTGGCACAAATTTTGTGTCACAACCAACCACAACCCCAATCACATGGGGTGTGGGTCCCACATGGGCCCCATGTGCGGGCCCCACACCCCATATGAGTGGGATTGTGATTGGTTGTGGCACAAAGTTTGTGTCACTGTGATTATTCTTCCTCCATAGTATGACACCTTGCCCGTGACAGTGGAAGGAACGGAGCAAGAGGCTCGTGCCAATGCCATGTGCTGCACTTTCTTGAGATTTTCCTTCTCTGTCCACTTTTGGGCACATCTTTCAACAAAAATCATTTATTAGCATTACCTACTCTTAAATATCGAACATTATCTCTTAACGCGTTTTGACGACCACTTAATTCCCCTGTGGTCTACATAGATTGAGGGTCGGTCAGTAATACTCCATCCGTCCCAATTTCATAGTCTCTCGTTCTATTTTAATAGGATAAAAAACTACTTATAACTTGAAATCGGTAATGAATATCATATTCAATATGGATCTTGCTTGATAAATCTCAATTAATTTTATAAAACAATATTTTCAAAATCACATAAAGCAATGTAAATTACGAGATATAATCAATTGAAAAATGACACAAACTCCCAAAAGAGACTATTAAATTGAGACGGAGGGAGTAGTAGAACATCCACCCCCCCCCCCCCCCCCCCCCCCCCCCCCCTCAACTCAAGTTTTCGGACCGATTTAAGCAGTACTTAATTAATTTTAGAGACCAATCCAATCACCTAGATAGGTCAACGCAAAACTCTCTATAAACTGACCGTAATAAACAACCCGTCAACTCTTTCGCGCAAGTCCAACGTTAAGTATATGTACCGCCCCTCAATTGCCTAGGTCGAGAGTGGAGCATTTCCAAAACACTACCTGGGAAATGGTTCAGTATTTCATTCCACCAAGTCTTTTTCGTTTCATTGTCTTTGTGTTTTCACTATCAATTTGGTTTTTGATTAATGCACGAAATTGACTAAATGAGGGTAGGACAAAAGACTCCCACTCATATAGTGGCAGTACTAGTTTTAGTGCTCACGTGTTTTAGCCAAGTCATGGCTGCCTTTTTAGGGGGTGTTCCACTAACTAGTTTTTTTCAAAAACTAGTTTTTCTTAAAAATCAAGACAAGTCATCCTCTCACAATACATCACATAACACAAAAACCAAAGCAGTTTTAAAACAAAACTACCTTAGTGGAACACCCCCTATTTTAATGGTCAGGGAAAATGCATGTACAGCATGAGAAATGGAAAATTAATACTCCCTCCGTCCCAGAAAATTAGACCTTTTTTGGATAACGTGTCATTTTCAATTACTTATATCTTTCAAAATTACATAAAATTTTATAAATAGAAAAATATAAATAATCTAAAATGATAGGTAATCTCAAAAAGGTTTAACTTTCAGGGATAGAGAAAATATTATATATTGGGAAAGGTTGTGGCAGTGTGAAGAATTGGCAGGCCGGGGTAGTGACTGGGGAAGGTGTAGTAGACTGTAGGGGTTCCTGTGGCAATGATTAAGGTCTTCTCACGCATATGAGGGTTGCTTTGGTTTAAAAAAAAAAAAAAAAAGGTTTATTTTTTTTCTTTATTCCAATTTTTTGTTTGCATTTATTAATTTTACATCATTTTTGTGGTTTATTGGTTCATTTCAACGAGAGGAATCTAAAAAGTATAAAATTATGATCAAAATTTTTAAAAAGTTCATCAAGATAAAAATAATCCAAAATTTTGTGGTTCATTGTTTATTTTTGTCTTTATTCACAAAAATTTAGCTTGACTAATAATTTTATATTTTTTAGATTTCTCTTGTCGAGACGATCAATGAACCACAAAAAATCGACGCAAAATTAACGAATGCAATTTTTTTTTTTAATAAAGACAAGAAATACACCATTTCGATTTTTTTAGCCAAAGCAACCCCTAATTTTGTCAACTATGGTGTCATACCCTTCATTTAATAAATATTGTTTCTTTTTATTAGTTAACCTGTGAAGCCAAACCCCCAAAAAAAAAAAAAAGAGAAAAAAAAAAGAAACAAAATAATATATTTAAACGGAGACAGGTGTGCATCCAGCGAGGATAGTGTACACGTGAAAGCTCATGTGCTTGGTGTGCATGTGTTTTTGTTTGCAAAAATGATAGGTACACACCCTCTCAACCACTCCCCACCACACCCTCTCTCACATGTGTGGTGGGGCTCACCCGGTGGGTCCCAGTGGGCCCCACCACACATGTGAGAGAGGGTGTGGTGGGGAGTGATTGAGAGGGTGTGTACCTATCATTGTTCTTTTGTTTGTTGTGGGTGAAACATAGATAATGAAGAAGAAAGATAATAAAATAAAATGTTCAGAAAATGGACACTTGTCTATCAAGCTAGCATCCAGACATCCAGTTGAATGACTCGGCAAGCTTTATAATATAAGGAGCTTGCCACATGCAGTTTCAGGGGGACGGTGCGGAGAGATGCGAGTGCTGCTACTAGTTAGGAGCTAGGAAGCGATGGGCAGACCGAGTAATGGCGAGATGGTGTCTGATCAAATGAGGTTTCGGTATGTTATCTACGGTGACGAGGCTTACATGTTTAACGGTAACAAAGGACAAGCCTGAGAGAAATGTATATGGAAAGTTTGTAAGTATGGAAGGAAGTGGGATTGGTTCTTGAGGACTCGGGGGAGGTGCTGTGCACTCCCGTGCCGTGCACCGTGTTGTGCGCTTCTCAGCAGTCCAATCATGTTTTGGACAGCTCGGATGTGTTTGGCAATTATAATTTAATTTTGATTTATTTTGGTTGGTAAAAATCAAAACACATTTGAGCCGTCCAAAACACAATCGGACGGCCGAGGAGCGCACAACACGGTGCACGGCACGAGAGTGCACAACACCTCCCCCAGTTCCGGTTCTTGATTAGTTTTACGTTATTTTTGTGGTGCTTGTGGTTTCGGGTTGTTACATATGGATACTGACAAGATTGCACTGATGGTGCACAGATCAACGCGCAGGGTCTACTTACAGTTATAGATTATACAACTGAAAAATTTTTTGGGTGCCGAGTGGGTATTGCCACTTGGTACCAAGCGCAATCCGAGCCGTCCAAATGTGTTTTAGACGGCCCGAATTGATTCCTTCTCTCTTCTCTCACCCAAACACTCTCTCTCTTCCTTTTCTCTCTCTAAAATTTGGACCATTGGATCGCGTTATGGACGGCTCGGATTGCCGAGTGGGTACCATGTGGGCAATACCCACTCGGCACCCAAAAATTTCTCATACAAATGATTCAAATCGTTTATTACTTTTAAAATATTTTTCTTGTGGCCTGGCGTAATAAAATCAATTCAATCGGATAATTGAAAGTGCATGAATTCCAAATGAAAAATTGATACATTAGATCAAGCACTTACAGTTATCTGCGTTTTTTTTTTTTGAGTTTTTTTGCAAGGGCATTCGAAAAATTATTTAAAAATTAATAAATAGATCGGATAATTTGTGCGAGAACCGTAAGTACGTAGACCCCGCATGCCAATCTACGCACTATCGGTGCACGCTCATGTGAGGACAATTTTGTGAGACAGATAGGATGGTATGGCTAGGGAGTGCTGTTCCTATCCTGGAGCGATCATAATGGAAGTATAGAACAAGAAACCTAAATGATAAGCCATACAGAACATGATGGGTGTGGGGCACTCCTTCCGTCGTACTTTCCCTCCCATGCAAACAAAAAAGTTGTTCGCAATGGCTCGTTTGATAACCGTTATAGATTTGATTGAATTGTTAATGGGATATGATTGATATTGAGATTTTGTAGTAGGTAAGATTAACGTGAGGTTGATATTTTAATTTTCATGTTTGTTTTGCTTAGGATTAAAAATTAGAGTTGTTAAAATCATGTTTGTTCGCATACGTGGGATAATTGAAAGAGTGAATTTCCATCCTTGCCCTTGTCCGTTTATAATTGTCAAAACATTACTTAGGTCCATTACCTTATTGTAAAGCACATAAATATACACCGTCATAGACTTTGGTCGATAAAAGCTCTTTGGACCAGGGATGGAGTCAATAGCAGCGGTTGCCCCTGCAAGAAAAAAAAAAAATCTCTTGTAAGTATTATAAAAAAAAAATCAAAAATTTTCTTATGAATTATATAGGCTCGCTCTTGCGTAGAGAAATTATCAGCTCCATCCTTGCTTTCGACCTTGCTTGGTTAAGTTGATAAACTAGCACGAGCCATAATTTTGAGTGGATTTTGTCAAAGAGCCGAGCTCGAGTTAATTAAAGCTCTGCTCAAGTAGGCTAGCGAATATTAAACTAATTTATATATTATTTGTTGTCTAATAGTGTGGGTAGCAATTTATTCTATTGTACTAAACGTTTATTAAAGAGTACAAATTTGAGCTCGAGCTTGATTCAATTGTATTCGTTGGACTTGAACTCAAGTTTCAAAAATACTAACAAGCTCGATTATTTTACCTTGACTTCACCTAATTTTGAATGAATCGAGCTCGAAAGTCTCAAAACTTGGCTTAACTTAGCTTGTTTGCAACTCTATGACCGCAGGTGTATAAAAGTCATCTAGATTGTTTCTATCTTGTTTCGCTCAGAGATGAATGTCTCCCGTGCATCTCTTTTGACATTGTAGGCTTTTCATGTTGCCTCATCCATCATCGATCAAAACCTTTCACGTATAAAACCTGTTCAGCAAATCATCCAAGTGAAAAATCATTTTGGTCGGACGTTTATAATCATATGATCGAAACGCTCTATTCTTACCAATATAAATGGCACCCTTGATTTTGACTTAGATTGTGTATTTTTTGTCAATCAAATTTGATCAATGGCTGATCAAACTAAGTACTTTTTCAACTAATTTGCTAATAACTCAATAATTATTCGGATAATCGAGGTGGGCTTTGAATAGGCTCAAAATAACAAAAATACGACTGTAAAAGTGGCAGTTTTCGCTAAATTGGGCCGGCCCAATAGTCTATGTAGGAGAGGACAATATTTGCCGTCATACAGATCGGTCCAACCCAGGGTTGCTAATTGTCAAAATCCGGGCATTGTGAGTCTGAGACTTGGTAACTTCTTGAAGCAGGCCCCAAAAGGAAAATTTCATGTGAATCCACCAGTCCCGGCGTAGATGCCTTTGATTGGACACGAGAGAGGAATCATTGAAGTATGTGTAAGCTGGCTTGGACACACAAACGTCGAAAAAATAAATCGGTTCAATTCATGTCTCATGTGTGGTGAAGCATGAACTAGCAATTGAGGATAAAAATTATTACAACAAAAAACCTAGCAATTGGGAATCAAGGCTACTTCATAACTTGATTTCTCCTTCTTGGGTTTTTTCGGGAAAACTTTTTTTGTGTGTAACATTTTCAGTTTATGGGAGAACTTTTCCTGTGTCGCATTCTCGAGAAGTAAATTCCCTTCTAACGAGAGAATTTTGTGTTCAGGACAGATACCACCACATGGTGTCATCGGTGCATCCGAGCCATATAAACATGTTTCTGACTGCCCAACCTCTTCGATTCTTGAGCTGCACCCCATCCGAGCCATATAAACATGTTTCTACTTATCTATAGTTGTTTTTAGATTCCCTACTTTAGACTATTGAGCCGGTACGTACCGAAAAAAGAAAAATTGTACATATTCAGGTCTTGTTCTCTTTCCTTTTTTCTCCATGTTCAAAAATTCTTTTCAAAAAGATTCTTTCTTTTTCAAAAAGAATCTCTCTCTACTCATTATCTCATTAGGCCCAGTTTTCCAAAAGATTTTAGCACCCAAGTGCTAAAATCATGATATTTCAAATCAAAAAATGAAATAGTTTCGTGTATCGTTTTTCGATTTTTTTGCACCAAATTAAAGTACACAAGGAGTACTTTAATTTGGTGCGGAAAAAAATCGAAAAACAACACACAGAACCACTTCATTTTTTATTTGAAATATCATAATTTTAGTACATGGGTGCTAAAATCTTTTGAAAAACTAGACCTAATTTCTCTCTCTATCTCTATCTAATCATTATCTCATTATTCTCATTTTCAAAAATTCAACCAAATACTATCTCCAAAATTCTTCTCAAAATTTTCTTTTCAAAGCCCATCCAAACCTTTTTTCCACCCTACTCCGTGTACGCACCGAACCGGTCAGCTCTGCTAGTCGACGGTTTCGGGGGTGCAAGATTGAGAAACCAACCTGGTCGGTTCGCTGCCAAAAGTGCCAAAAAACCGACTGAACCGAAACTGATTTCATCCCGTGCAGGCTTCAGGTACCTACTTCTCAAGTTCGAACGTGAAAACAAGGTCTCTCTCTCTCTCTCTCCTTCCTCGCTGTGTCTGGTCCTCTATTCCTTCCAGTTTGCTGTTTTATTTATGGTAATATGATTTTTGAACATACTGTGGTTGGGGTCTAGTAAACAAACAGACCTTCAAGAACTTGGTACTGTAAATTGAATATGGTTTTTTTTACTCATGTGGTGCTTTAATATATATCCCAACAAATACAATTCACTTTTGACAGGAAGCATGAGGGAGATTTTGACTATACAAGTAGGAGATTACGCAAATTTCATCGGCTCTCACTTCTGGAATTTCCAGGTAAGATATTAGTAGTTCGATATAAAATTAATTTCTGAAAATGTATTCAAGCCCTATATTGTTAGAGCTTGTCCATGTGGTTAATTATAACCTCCGAGTCTAGTATATGAGCCTGGGCAGCCTCTCCACTCATTGCCAATTGGTTTTGAGTTGGATGCTTTAACATGGTATCAGAGCTAGGCCTTGGAGGATTTTGGACAAGACTCTCTTGGTTATTGCCCCGTTGTTTGTGCCATAACTGCATCTTGTTTCGTTGTGATCTCAATGTTGTGGATCTATTGTTTAACTCTCCACGTGCGGATCAGGGGTCGCACGTGCGGGGAGTGTTAGAGCTTGTCCCACATTGGTTAATTATAACCTCCGAGTCTAGTATATGAGCCTGGGCAGCCTCTCCACTCATTGCCAATTGGTTTTGAGATGGATATAAAGTTTCCACATGGTATCAGAGCGGGGCCTATTCCACTCCACATTTAAAAAAAAAAAAAAAATATATATATATATATATATATATATATATATATATATATATATATATATATATATATATATATATATATATAGCAATCCCATACCAACGATGATAGACCAGCAAAAAAAGGCAGACCTCAAATGCGGTGATCACTGAATATATGCTGTGACCTCTCCACTCATTGCCAATTGATTTTGAGATGGATATAAAGTTTCCACATATATGCTATTTTGTTTAGGTTTTATGAGGTGTTGTGGATAAATCATCTTTTATATACTGCATCGGTGTTTATGCACAAATGGTGAAGCAAATGGTAATGTATTCAATTTTTGTCCATTGAAGCTGTGGAACTTGTAGAGCATCTTCAATGGGGTGCCAAAGTGAGTGCCATACCCATTTTTGGCTTCCATGCCATTTTTTCAGCCCCCCAAAGGTATCCCATTTCTTCGGCCAAAAATGGCCGTGGCGGAATGAATGGAGGTCCACATCTGGTTGATACAACCAGTAGGAGAAATGATCCAGTGTGGTGGCACTAGTGGGATTATGGGAGAAATCAACTCGCACAAAAAAATTAGAGCCGGTTAATTCCAACGGTAACAAAATTTGGCACCCACACCCCTGGAGCAGTTTTGCCAAAAAAACACTGTTAGGGTGCCAAATTTGGGTTTTCCCTAAAAATGGTAACCACCACTGAAGATGCTCTAAGAAATACAGTTTTAGTGATGATTGGTCCAAATTTGAAGATGGAATTAGGTGGACGTGAAAGCTAAATACAGCTGAGTCATCCTTACCGTATTATGAGAAACAACTAGAACAAGGCTAGGATAGAAGGGTTTGAGAATGAGAGAGACACATCATGTAACATTTATTAGACTTGTCAGATTTTTGACAATTTGTCATTGTTTTTGAAGGTTGCGATCTTTTATATGCTTTGGAACCTTTTTAGTTGAAGAATGTATACGGATTAGTGGAGGGTTAGAAGACGCCTATCTTCCATTTTAGTTTCACTGTTTGTTGCACAAATACCATATCCTCTTCCTTTTTAACCTGAACCCAAGGAATTGATTCTTACTTATATGTTTACTTTTGAGCCGCTTCTGGGCATCACATGACATTCTAAAGCAATTTTCTTTTGCCCTCTCAGCTGTTTGGAGGCAGGCCTTTTCACTAATAGAAATCTTTAAGCAACTTATGTGTGCGCGCGTGTCTTGAGTAATTAAGCTGGTCTCTGGTTCTATTTTTAGTATTGTTGCGTCATTCTTGATTTACTTACGGAAGTTATGTAGGCAAATATGATGCGATGATAAACATCATGAGCTATGGTGCTCAGAAATTTTATGTTGACTAGTTGTGCATATATTGAAGGATGAATTGCTTGGATTGGCTGAAGACCCCCTGGGCGATGTAATATTCAAAAATCAATGTCTTAATATGGACGTGCTCTACCGTACTGGTGAGACATCACAGGTGAGACTATTTGACTTATAAAATGACTGCAATCTCATCATATATTTGTATGAATATTTGCATCTCTATGGAAGAAATTTAACAGTTTTAGGACGAGATACTTAGCTCTGTTGGTATGTTCATACATGGGGGATATTGTTTCTCTTGATTTGCTTGTTATAACATGGTTGGGTTACTCATTATTCAACATTTCAACTAGGCAAAGTTTTATCTCGTACTTATTCGGGTTGATTATAGGTAAAATATGTAGTGGACACAAGTGGTGGAAATTTGAACAAGTAGAACCTCCATATTTTGTCACATAATTTTTGGAAGGCTAACATGTGGCTTTAGAGGCGGAAGTATTAGTTTTGAATTGATAGACTAAATAGAATTTGCTAGTTGAGAGAGGCTAGTTTTGAGGCATAATTCTTGGAGGGAGAGTTACTTAATGAGATCTGCCCTATCAAAACTAGAGACCGAGAGTACAATGATCTGGCTAGGTTTCGTAGCTCTCATTTTTCTAACCCTAGAGCCCCAAAAACCGTTATATAGAAGAACCCTACATATTGAACTGGGCCAAAACATCTCGAGTGCATAAAACAGGTTTGAGCTATTGGCCGGAGCTGTTCGATTGGTTGTGTGTGTCGCCCGAGTTATAGACACTACGGATGTGGAATAACTCGAGACAACTCACAACCTATGTTGGGTGGGCATAGGTGTGGATACAAGTATGTGTATTAGATTAATATAATTTTCATCTCAAGGACACCCAGGGCATGCCAAACAGCCGTAGTATGTTACTATTATTGTCTCAAGTAAATGGTGTTTACAAGGTGCCTTATGCATAAAGATTTCTATGTATAGTTCATGGTATATTGGAAGTGAGAAATATGCTTGCTAGTTAAATATCCCTTCCCTGAAATCCTAATGTCGAGCATCTGGCATGCGTACTTTATACATTTAGAAGAGTCCATGCAACATAGCTCACCACAAAATCAATGGAAGCCTAAGCAGAAATGACGCTTTGGAGTAACAAAGTCCTTTTGCCTCACGAGAATCTGCATAGCTTAGGTTTTACAGATCTCTGCTAAGAGTCAGATGTATATTTATGGTGGTTAATTGATTTTCAAGAAGAGGTTCCTATGACTTAAATATATGATATTTAGGCGAGTGCTCGCTTTTCAATAGAGAAAGATGCAACTTTTATGATGATCAAGGAAAAAAAAGGATGCTTCTTTTGTTTGTAAAACTAGAAACCAGGCATGACTGGTGTGCTTTCTGTTTTCCTATGTATTTAAAGATTATCCTTTTGGTTTGCAGTTTCCTACTATTGTATGTGGTTTTCAAAGTATTATTCTGAGAACTAATGCACTGTGATTTAAAGATTTTCAATCCCCTTCGTATAAATTAAGCAAGAGTTTTGGAAGTAACTATTTTGAATGATTTTTTCCTAGAAACATCTATTTATTAGGAATTTGTTGAAAAATGCATATTTGCAGACTGATTTAAGGCTATCTTTGCCAATCATTGGGTGTTCGATGCAAAATATGTACAAAATTAGGACAAATCAACTGGATGGAGTGAAGTTTCACTGGGAAGATTCTTTTTTGTTAGTGTTTGAGACTCTTATTTGATGGGATTGTTTGTAATATATCTCAATATTTGGCATTGACAAACTGAAAAAGGGGATAACCTTGTGGATCATTTTAAAGTTAAAACTGATTCTGGTTATGTAGCAACACCGCGTCACTTGTATTATTGTTACATTATGTTTTGAGGGCATTATTTTGGAATTACAATCCAGATGCCATTGGGTTATTTCCTGCTTATACGAGCTTATTATATGTGGTAGCATTTCTGTAGCCGAAGGTACAAGTAGGGCTTTTTATTCATATGATTGAGATAACTTTTGCGGAATAGGTAAGGTTAGGTTGGTCTGTATCAATCTATCTACCCATCTTAGATCCCATTAATGGCCACCACCACCAGGTTTACTCTTTGTAATGGACACATCAGTCCATCTGTCTCTGTTTATCTCTTCATTGTGGTTTATTTCCTTAAGTCAGCTGACTATCTTCCATACATGTTGTGTTATTGCTTTGCAAAATCAGTATACCATGTGAAGTTGATTTCTTCATGTACTTTTCAGTTTTAAAATCTCGTGCAGATTGTGGTTGCTTGTATAGCTTATAGTTTTATATCATACATGTGCAGGGAATTCTTACATATACCCCTCGCCTAGTTTCAGTTGGTTTACAAGGTACTTGACCTATGTGTAAAATCCAATTACGTCCTCATTCTGCTGCAGGCTATAGGAGTTATCATCATCTTTATCTTCATCTATATGTTCAGTCAGATCAAGTTGTCAGTTGAAAACTGTAATCTTGTATCGTATGCCAAATCTCCTTCCAGATGGAATTGCTTTTCCTTCTCCAATGCCAAATCTCCTACTAGGTGGAAATGTTTTTCCTTGTCTAAAAATAACCATTTGACCCTCTGAATTTGCAGGATCCCTTGGATCCATGAGCTCATGTGGTACACTGTACAATGAGATCCCACCTGTATCGTCAGATGTTGTCACTTGGTAAGAGTTTTATTGTTAAAGTCCTACGTCAATGTGTTGCATGATTAAGGCTTTAATCATCCATGTGGCTGCGTATTTAAGATGCTGATGAATTCTGAGGACTGATGATTATAATAGCTGATGACCGTTTTAACTTGTTGGCAAAGCCATCTGTGAAGACTGCCATATTCACTTCAATGACCACCCTCTTTCAGTTCAAATTGTTATGAGTTTGGCTGTTTGAATTGGTTATGAAGTCTCATACACAAATGCGACACCGTATGTGCATTAATCTGTGCTTTTTATGCGCTATCTCAAAATGTTCCCGCCCTCCCCCCCGAATGAAGAGCATCGGAAGCAACATCTGTGCCAAAATGATTTTGTCATGTAAGATGCCTTCCACAATTACATGTGAGTCAGTTTAAATTCAATATAATCATATGAGAATGTATAAATCATTTTATTGGACGTTTGGCCTCTACTATTGGTAAACATTGTGGGAGCCTGGGAGGGTATATTGGAGGCTCCACATGCACATTCACATGCATGTGTGCAGATGAATTTAGTTATCAGCTGATGTTGGACGAGTAGGGGATCAAATAGAGATATAGGAGTGAGAAGAAATGATTCTTCGAGTTTTTTCTGCGAATTTTCTGAGTGCTGTGAAGTTGAGGGTCTATGATGCTTGAAGTGTCAATGAGGGAAAATGTAGGTCTGGATATGTTGTTTTACATGCAAAAAGTCCCCGTAGAAGAAGTAAAGAGAATCCCAGGAACTTACCAACAAAAAAAAAAAAAAAAAGAGTATCCCAGGATTCCAGGAATCCCTTCTGCATCACGCCTAGACTCCCCGGGGAATGACACCTCGGGTAGGAATTTGATCACAAAAATCACATGAATCTTCAAGGCTGTTAAAATTCTTTTGAAAACTCCACTCTGCTGAATTTGTAGTAGTAAAGAATTGATATAGGAAGGGGGCAGCAAACACTATTCGTTCTTCCAGGAAGTGACAGGGTTTAGATGGCTCTTCCGAAGTGACAACTGACAATTTTTATAGCGGGTTGAAACACATTGCCTTCTTCAAGTATGCCACTTTTTTATTCCTGGGATGCTTGATCCTAAGCACATTTATTTCATTGATATGGTAACTTTGGAACAAACATTCTGAAGTCAAGCGACAGAACGTGAGAGTAGATTTTCTCATTCTTTAGCCAGTAGTTTTGTGGTTAATGTTTAGAGTAGATGTTCAGAAAGGAATAGGAATTTGTGATGATGACTATTCAAGAAAACTTATTGTGATACTCTTTGCAAGTTGACAAGCACTCTTATTAATTTGTTAGCGAATAAGTTTCAGAAGCATATTTGATCAGTATCATCCTGATTACTCGCCTACTTCCCTTCTTAGGAGAACACCGCTCATATTGTGTTGTGCCTCCAAAAGGCCTGAAGTCTCTCCCTGCCTAAAACTCTGCGAGTTCTTCTTTAACTTGGACCATACGTCCCCGAATCAGCTAATCGAGCTCATGGTGGTTTCGTTCCTCATGATGAACTCTTGCTGAGCAAGGCTGATTTGTGCGTGTTCTGGTGGAATGATGGATTCAAGTTTTATTACCCTGTTACTGTTCAATTGCCACGAACACTTCTAAACATAATCAGCTTTTATGTCAACTGAGATGATTTCCAGGAGGTCATGGTCTACGAATACATAGTTCCAGTCTATGTAGCACGGACACGGATACAAATACGGACACGGACACGGATACGGACACGGATACGGCAATTTTGAAAAAAGGGACACGGACACGGCGGGGGACACGGCAATATATATATTAATATATATATATAAATATTATAAAAAAATAAAAAATATAAAAAATTTAAAGATTGATAATTACAGTTTGACCCCCAAAATTTTTAAAAAAATTACAATTTGACCCCCGAAAATTTGAAAAATTACAAATTGACCCCAAATTTTTTAAAAAAAATTACAATTTGCCCCCTGCCGTGTCCCCCAGCCGTGTCCCCCACGTGTCCCCGCCGTGTCCCCCCCGTGTCCCCGCCGTGTCCCCCTAAAAAAATTCAAAAAAATTGGGGGACACGCCACGTGGCGTGTCCCATACGTATTCCGCCGTGTCCCCGCCGTGTCCCCGTGTCCCATACGGCAATACGGCGCCTCCATGGAGTGTCGGTGCTTCATAGGTTCCAGTAATGGGAATGGGTATTTGGTCTGGTTCTTCTTTATATTAATAAGAAGTATTGAATAAGATGGGTGAAACCGGTCCGGTTCGGTCCGGTTCTTGGCCCTTTTTTAGAGAACCGAAGGAAACCGGTTCGGGACTAATAGAGAACCGGAACCGAGTTTTCAAGGTCGGTTCGGTTCGTGTATCGGTTCGGCCGGTTCGGTTCGGTTCGGCCGTCGGTTCGGTTCGGTTGGATGGGCTAGTTTTTGGGCCAAGCCCAATGGCATTCTCAACCCATTAAAAGGGCCCACTGAGTTTTTGGGCCAAACATTTAAACCCAGCAAACGTAATAAACCCAGCAAATGAACAAACTCAGCCCAATAATGAACAATATTGATAAGCCATTAAGCCCATTCAAACTTCAAACATAATAAACCATTAAACCCCATTCAAATGAGTTTTGGGCCCAGCCCAATAATGAAAAAAAACTCAGCAAATCAGCAGCATAATCCAACATTCCAACCGATTATAGTCTCTACAAGGCTACAACTACAAGTCGCAACTACAACTAAAAACCCAGAATAATCAAACCCAGCAGCATAGTCCCTAGTCTCAACTAAAAAACATAGAGTATTGCACAATAAAATTCCCAACAAAAGTAGCATAATAATTAAAATCTCTCAAACACAACAGTAGCAAATTAATAAGGCACTAGACAGTCATCAATTTCTTTTTTCAAGTCCAAGCAAGGCAGCAACATCCAATTCCATTTTCCAACAATAGCAAAATCCCAGCAAGGCAGCAACATGGTTGGTAGCCAACACCCAACAATAGCTCCTACATTAGCCAAAAAATAAAATAGGAGTGATGGTAAAATACTAAAAATGTTAAAACTTAAAAGGAACAAGACAAATTTAAACGTACTCATTTAGTGTTACCTATTTCGTCTCCAATGCTCATAACTCGGTGACACATGAATCCTCCAACACTTCCGAAACCACTAAAAAATAACAAAAACAAAGAACATGAAACAATTAAAACCATGAAATACTTGGAAGTTGGAACAAAACTCAAAAAAACAAATTATAGTAGAGTAGTACCCGATTCAAGTTCCTCCACCTCATCTAGTGCATCTCGAAGAGATATTTCGGATGGGTACCTCAACCAATTTTGTGCACAAATAAGGGCCTCCGCCATTTTGGGAGAAAGAGAGGTCCGGTATGGATCAAGAACACGTCCTCCGGTGCTAAATGCGGATTCGGATGCAACGGTAGATACCGGAATAGCTAGAATGTCCCGTGCCATTTGAGAGAGAATGGGATACTTGGCACAATTAATTGACCACCAAATCAAGAGATCAAAGTTCTCATTTTTAGCATCTTCATTACCCTCCATCCAATACCTTTCTAACTCCGATTTGCTCACCATATTAGTCTCCTCTTCCATATGTTGCAAGAATTCCGAATCCATTGCCTCACATAAATCCAACCGCCGCTTTCCCTTTTTATCCTTGTTTCTAGAGGACTCAATAACATTTGGTGCTTGCCCATCTTCCATACTTCTCTTCTCATACCAATTATAAAGTCTTTTCATTCCATCCTTTATCTCAACAATCTTGCTTTCAACTTCTCTTTTTTCATTGTATTTGCCTAAGATCCATCTCACATACTCAAATTTGTAACGGGGATCAAGAATATTAGCATACAACAACAAAGGGTTTATTTTTGAAAAGTGACCCCAATATTTGTCATACTTCTTGTTCATACCCCTTGCCAAAAGCACCAAGTTAACATCCTCACTCGCTTCCAATTTGCCAATTGCAATTTTAATAGTCATGACCTCTTTGAAAAATGTATTGCAAGTCACATATAAAGAACCCGAAAATTTCTCCGTTACAACATAAAACAATCTAAGAATTTCAACATACATCTCCACAATATTCCAATCATCACTAGTAGGAGTACCAAGTGTTGGACGTTTCCCTCTCCCTTTCCCTTGGCCTATCCCTCTCTCCATAATGTCACTTGACCCATGTACTTCCCCTTCCAATACATGTTCATTCTCATTGTCTACACCGATCTCATCCTCTCTAATACCAACAACAACATTGAGATTATCTTCCTCTTCTAATCTCTCAAAAGCTTTTTGATATATCAAAGCTCTTTCCAACATAAAAAGGGTTGAGTTCCAACGAGTGGCCACGTCTAAACAAGGCTTAAGTTTAGAATCAATTTTGTCGGTAATGACACATTTTGCAAACTTGTCATACCTTTGGGGCGAGGATCTCACATATCTCACAATATTGCGCACTCTTGCAATTGACAAATCAACATCTTTTAACCCCTCACGGACGATCAAATTCAATATGTGAGCACAACACCTAACATGCAAAAACTCATGGCCTAGAATAGTGGAGTCACTTTTCGAAGTCTTCTTCTTCATGAAATCAATTATGCCATTATTGGAGCTTGCATTATCAATTGTGATTGTCAAAATGTTGTCAATTCCCCAACCCACCAAACATCTTTCTACCTCCTTACCAAGTGTCTCACCTTTGTGATTTGGAACTAAACAAAAGTTAATGATTTTTTTATTTAGTTTCCAATCACCATCAATGTAGTGGGCCGTAACACACATATAGTTAAGATTTTGTAGAGAAGTCCAAGTGTCCGTGGTGAGGCAAATTCGTTGATTCTTAAACACTTTCTTTAAAGCTTTCTTCCCATCTTTATACAATTCAAGACAATCTTTTGCAACCGTTATTCTAGATGGGATTTTGGTCCACTTTGGTTGCACCACATTCATGAACTTTCTAAAACCTTGACCTTCAACAAAACGAAAGGGTAATTCATCAAGAATAATCATTTCTGCCAAGGCCTTTCTACATGCATCCACACTAAAGCTTGCGGCGGTAAGCTTTGGAACCGTACTACCTCCTACACCAACGGGTTCAAACCCTAGGGTCGTTTGCCTCTTATCCCCTTTATTCTTCTTCAAATTAAACTCGCTAAACTCATATACTTTACATCTAATGAGAATATGGGTTCTCATTGACGATGTCCCATTTTGATTGGTATTGGAAGTAAATTCGGTTCCACAATAGTTACAAGTAGACTTTTGCTTGTCACCCACCTTTTGTCCTTTTGAAAAATGATCCCATACCAATGATGCATTTTTATTTTTTGGTTTTTTCTTTTGGGGTTCATTTTCATCCTCATCCTTCACTAAGATGGGTTCATTCTCATCATCAATGTCAACAGAATCAACCCTATTAGATCCAATGGCAGTTACCCCAGATACATCCATCTAAATTAAAGCTAGATTATAAAGAACGCAACCACATACAGAGCAACAAGTCAACAACAAGCCATCCAAACTTCAAGTTTATGCAGAAACCACCGATTCAACAACCAGCCATCCAAACTTCAACTGATGCAGAAACCTCAAACCACCGATTCAAAGTTCAAACAATGAACAAAAACAGGCAGAAGGCATAGAAGACTTGTACCTTCGGTGAACAATGATCCAGTTGCTTGCCCTGGTTGTGAGTATGAGGATCTAGACCCTAACAAAGTAAACAAACAGTAAGACATTCAGTAAGGATCTAGTAATCTGGTACGCCATATTTCTATTACAAGTTTCAGAGAGAGAGAGAGAGAGAGAGAGATTACCAGAAACATTTCCATGTAACATGACCTACAAACATTCAGAATCTACTTGTGCACAAATAATAGTATTGGTGGTAAGGAATTACCAATTGTGGGAGTCAAAACTGTTGTTAGTTGTTAGTTGTTACGGTTGTAGCCCAACACAAACACAGATCCTTCAGGAACAAGCTGCAAAAATCAAAATTTCCAATGTTTTCAGCACGATATGGTAATTTCTAATGCATCGCAGGGGTAACAAAAAGACATTAAGGAAACAGAATGAACAAGAAGAAGGGCTTACCACTTGGTCCATTTCATAAGCAAGTGGCTCTAGAATGAGAGATGGCCGATTGGAGTCGCCGGCCGCCGGAGTTGGGTCTGAGAAGTGAGAACCCATGGCCGAAGTATCCCTTTTTCTATTCAGATCTAAAAATTAACACCGACCGCCGACCGGTGGTCGATTTTACCCACATCTGTGAGAGAGAGAGAGAGAGAGTGAGTGAGAGAGAGAGTCGCCGAACGGCCCGAACTGGGTGTCTGCCGTCTGGGTTGGGGAACTTGGGGTATTATCGAATTAGGGTTACAAATGACTGAAATGAGGGTGGGGGCGGCTGTTGACCGATTATAACTTATAAGTATATATAGTATGTAATAAAAATATAAAATATATATATATATAATTAAAACCGGTTCGGTTCGGTTCGAACCGGTCTCAAAATGTTCAAAACCGAGAACCGAACCGGTTCTTTAAAATTTTAAATTTGGCGAACCGGACCGAACCGGGTAAACTAAAAAACCGAACAATATAACCGGTTCTAACCGGTTCACCGGTTCGGTTCGGTTTTTTTTTTTTTTCTTTCAGCCCTAGAATAAGAGTGGATAATTGATATGCTTGTATTTTTGTGGTAGGTTATGGTAGAGTGATGGTCCCTTTACACATCCTTAGTTTACAGTGTTTGGGCAAGAGAATTGGACACCACTATGTTCTCCAAAAGATTCCCTAGCTCTCACAGTTGAATCTGAAAGGAAAGTGAAAGGGTCCGAATAATAGTTAGTTCAAAGTTACTTGAATTGGGTATGCCTGAGAGGTTTGTATCTTAAGGATCATAATGTGGAAATCCAGAAGCATATGCAGCATATGTGCCATGTTATCCTGTATTTTGTCTGCAGTAGGATTTAAATGAAGTGTCTGCTGGACTTATATGCAGGACTGGTAATCTCTCTACTCATGTATCAGAGCCTCGAAAGAAAAACTTGTATTTGCAAAGCTTGTACGATGAGGAGCAGGAAAAATTCCATGCGACAGGTTCTAACAAAAGTGGGCAAGATTTTCAGAATGACATTCAGGATAAGGACATAATTCAATCTCTAGAAAATGAAGTTCAATATTGGACAGACTTTTCAAAAGTGCACTATCATCCCCAGAGTCTATATGAGTTGAATGGATTGTGGGTTGACCAGGAGCAATTCAACAACTATGGAATTGGAAGGGAGGCCTTCTCTGAGGGTATGCGAGGAGAAGAAATGAATAATAGGCTTCGCTTTTTCATAGAAGAGTGTGACCATATTCAGGTACTTAATATTGAGTTGAACTTCTAGACCTTTTATATTCAGGTACTTAAAATTGGTTTACATGTGATTTTAATTGAGTTCAACTATACAAGTGTGATTAGTACCAGTATGATATCAGATTTTTGCAAGATTGGTTAATCTTTTCTGTATGTTTGGTGTAGAATTTGGATGTCCTGTTGTATCGATAGCATTGTTGTCTAACCATGATTCACCGTGGCATGACCAATGATTACGTTTACTGACGCGCTCGGTGTGAAGTTTCCAATCTAGCTGTGGATCATGGCCTCATGGTTTTGATCATGTGTCTGGAAGAAGTTTCTTTTATCCATTAAGTGTGAAAGCACAAACACATATCCAAGCTGTTAATGAGTCACTATATGTTGGCGATTAAATATATCAGAAACTTAATTATTGGTGAAGAACTTGACATTTTGGAATTTCAGCAGTCAATTAGTTTTCAGAATCCCACTTACTTTTGGCGTTTCAGTTGTCAATTACTTTTTTGTATCCCTAAACTTTTTGCAATCTCATTTACTTTTGCTTGGCTACTTGGATGAGTGGATCTGTTGTCTTTAGTTGGTGTTATCAAGTCTATTTGTCTTTTCCAAAAATTATGCTATCAATACACCATTGTTTATGTTGGAGATTAAACTCTGGCTAAGCAGATCTCTTAAATAATGTCTATGATCCTTAACTTGTATTTTGTTGCTAGCCTGCTACACACTTTGTGTGACATCCTTATGTTTAACTAAGTGGGTTGTGAAGGGTCCCAATATGCACGGCATTCGTATGAAGGACATAGTCACATACTTTCACATTACAAATCTTGAGCTGTTGAGCCCTGAGGGTCTGTGTTATGAACTTGGTGTAAATGATATCTATGGATTGACATTTATGGTTGTTTGATAAAGACCAATTTCATTGCCAAATTTCCAAGATGATCCAGGAGAATCTTGTTTGTAGCCCTTCTTGTACATTTTCTGAAGCTGATGTTCTTTTGTGGCCTCTGATTTTGAAGTCTCATTCTTTGTTCCTTGGGGCTGATCCTCTGATGCTGTTCTGACAGGGAATTCAATTTGTTGTTGACGAATCAGGAGGGTTTTCTGGTGTAGCTGCAGAATTTTTGGAGAACATTGCAGATGAATACTCAAACGTCCCTGTGTTACTCTATTCTGTTCGGGGTCCTCGCTCTTACATGAACCCAAGTATCCGGAGACACACACTTTCCCAGAATCTTCATGATGCAGTTTCATTTTCAACACTAGCATCCTTCTGTAAATTGATTGTGCCTGTTGGTTTACCTGCCCTTGGGGAAAGTAAGTGATACTGTTATTATTACTGTCTTTCGGGAAAGATAACTTCTGATCGTTCTCTTGTTTCAACTTTTGCCAAACTTAATGTAAACCTGTCCCAGATCTGTGAGAGTTAACCATTGTTAAACCCATCCGCTAACAACTTAAGCTTAGGGGCTTGTTATTGAACATTTGGACCTGGTATTACAGCTTTTCTATTTTGGGGTATTTTCCACTGCGCAATGATGGCTGAAGTGAATAGTTGTGATATACTATCAAGCAAACTTAAAGAATTTACTAGGGGAGAGAAAGAGTGAGAGAAATGGAGTACTGAGTTAATTATTTCCGCGAAGGATGAACCCCAATCAACAATTTTGTAGTAGGGAAGTAGAACAACCTGTTGGCGGGGTTGGCTGCAGTTTTCTATGTCGGAGAAGGGGGGAAACTGGTAGCGCAACATCTCATCAGCGACTGCTGCTCTACGTGCCCAGTGGTCGTCAGTGATTGTGGTAACATGGTGGGTATCGGAGAAGAGGTTAAATTTGAAGGAGGGAGGGAGGCAGTGAAATCCTTTTAAAAATTGTTTTAGTCTTTTGTTCGTGGGTTCTGATTCTAAAAAGACCTGCAAGATATAGCCTTAATTGCTGGCTATGCCCAGAAAGAAAATTCCTTGTCAAGGATACATTGGTAAATGAAGCAAGGCTGACAATTATGTTCATGTTCGTATGTAGGAAAACACTCTTTAATTGGGGGAGAAAAATATTGTTCAAGCCAAGGACCAAGGCACTGTTTATGGCACCATCAATTATATATAGGGAAGATACTGTTGAACAAACTTAAAGATGTTACTAGATTCATCTTGGGAGTATTGGTTCACTCTTGGTTTACATTTTTTCCGCATTCTGTGTTCGTGCCTCTCCGTATGAGGGTTTGAGAACTCGGTTCTCAAGTAATCTGTTGAATCCATAATGGCTGAAGCTTTTGGGACACATGGTTGTATAACAAGCTTAAACAGACGCCCTTCATTGTTTGTTATATTAAGGTTCCTGTCTTGTGATTTTCCCAAGAGTATGTTTTCTGTTTATGTTACCTCTCTCTCTTTTTTTTGATAACCGGATGTCCGGGTCAGCTTGAGCGCACCTCATCTAATTCCGGGGCCCTAGAGGTAATGACCGGGCATAACCCAATGGCCCCAAGAGTTTGTTGGCAAGGGGATTCGAACCTAAGACCTTAGGTGAGAGCGAACCCCTATGTCTCAAGGCAAGACCACTTTGCCAACCCTTGGGGTTTGTTACCTCTCTCTCTTAGACTAATCTTTTGCTTAAAATACTGTGAAGGTAAAGCCTCCAAGTTCCTCTGCATAGACAATGGGAAGCCTTATCACACCAGTGCAGTATATGCCTCAGCACTACACTCAATTAGTCTCCCTTTTCGAATGGATCCACTTGGGCCTGCTGACGAATCACGTTATGTATCTGGTGGAGTTGATATGAATGGGGTCATACAAACGTTAGCTGGTCAAGCTAGGCAAAATATCGTCACTACTCTGGATGTTGCAATGCCAGCACCTTCTCTGACTGGTAGTATTTGCTCTGGCTGTTCACTTTCGACTCTTTGTTATTTAGTATTGAGTCATTAAAGTTGCCAGATCATGAATCAGGGAAACATGCAGAGCTATCTTTGCTAGGAGATTTGCAATCATTGACCCCAGAGACGTCAGAAGATGTGGAAGACTTACAAGCGGTAGAAGCCATGACTATTCATGGAGCCCATGTATCAGGTACCTTTTGTTTTCTGAGCGAACTATGAGTTTTGTTTTTCATGTCTGTACTCGCTTTCTGGTACGGTGGTACCTTTCCTGTGGGGAGATTTAGCAAAGCTACAATTTGTGATCACTACTTATTGTTCAGGTGTTCCATGGTACAATGCATAGCCCTGTATGTAACCATCTTAGACAGTGACTAGTTGCAGCCTGAAGAAAAGGAAGGGTACAATTGAAACTAATAACGAGAAAAAAAATCCTTTGTTCTATGGATTCAGGAAAGGCTATTGTCTATCGGGCGGATTCATCCAATTTAATGCTCATGGATATAGGATATACTAAATTTCGCATTCACTAAATACTTGACAATTGACATTAGGACACAACTCAATATTCGGACACGGCTACTTCAGTAGTTTAGACTACTGTCTATCATAGGCTGGATAATAGAGTTACCATCTAGATTATATGCTAGTGAACTCTCTAGAAGCTTGCCTTTCTACAAATTATAATGACTATTGTTGTCTGACTAATCTGTTGGTTACAATGAAACCGACAATGCATTGAACTTTCTTCTTTACACTGGTTATCATTTGTTTCAGGAGGTCGTTGTGCTTCAGTTTCTGAAGTGAAGGATGCAGTTCAATCTGCTTATAACCACAGGGCGACAAGGCCGAGGTTCTCTCAGCTATCTGTGGCTTCTTGTCCTCTTCCAATACCCTTGCCTTTTCCTTCAATCTTTGGGAACCTTGTTGGACAACATGGTGAGCTATTAGGCACCCCAAATGCAAGTAACTCATCAAGAGGGTCACTCGATGTCCATTCGATACCCATGGCAGCAAGACTACGTTCTAGCACCGCTGTCCTGCCGTTCTTGGAGAACAGGTTGGGGAACCTTCGCAGGTTTGGAATTCAGCAAGGGGCTAGTGGGACCGATTTACTTAGAAGCTGGGGTTTTGGAAAAGACGAAATAGAAGATGCTGGGGAGACACTGTCTAAGATGGTTTCAACTTTGGATCCTCATTCTGAAGTATCCTCCGATTCGGATTAGGTGTCTGGTGAGTGCATAACCATTGTGATGTCTTTTTCTCCCTGTACTAAAAACATGGGCAAAATAACAAATAGCAATATGAGAAGTTTTACGGTTTTCTGTTTTCCAAACCTTTGTTAATCAGGATTCTAGGATTGATGAAGTTCAATTCTTTACAGCATTTTGACCAAATATTGTTTTACTGCGAAATGTTTTATTTTCCGTTCCCCTTATTTTTCATCATTTTCTGGGCGATTGTGGTGCAGATACGCTTTTCAACTGACATGGCCAATGGAGATTTTTGTAATATTTAGGCTAAGCTGGCAAAAGTTTGTTTCTTAGCATTGCAAGCATGCTGATGACGTTGAAATGTTTCTTTTAGTTCCTGGTGTTATCTCCTATTGGACTGATGCTGTTTGTAGCGAAAACATGGATACTGGGAATTGTATGCCGAGGCTATCTCCAAAGATTAAGCGTCACAGAATGAGCAGACGTCGGTTTGAAGCTGTGCACTCTCTTGTTCAGTCAATTTTATAGTTTCGAGATTGTTCCAGGTTCATATACTTAACTGTGCGTTCAGATGTCGGGTTCAAGCTCTGTGACTTCAACAGTTATGCACGGAGGAGGGTTTGGTGCCCTCGTGGAACCCTTGTTCGTGTTAATGTGTAATATAGATTCAGGTTTTGTTGCTTTCAGAGTGATTCTTTCAACGGAAATGAGGTGTAGTTGTGTAGAGTTCGACAGTCGTAGGTACAGGCTATTCAGCCAACAATCCAGAGTAAAATGTTAATACTGTCGAGAGAGAGAGAGAGAGAGAGAGAAAGAGAGAGAGAGGCTGCTGGAATAGAGCTGCGGTTACCGAGATTCCCTCAACAAATCTAGCCGCTGTTATTGGGTTTACATTGAACACACAACAATTTATCCGTTCTCTGAGTGCACTAGTAAATGTTGTGCATTGAAGTTCGGACGATCTAAGCCTACAGGGTTTGTTTTTGTTTGTTTTTTTTTTTATAACTGGATGTCCGGGCTATCTTGGGCGAGACTTACAGGTTTCTGGGAAAGGTTTCGTTTTATTAATTGAGTTCAAAAAATAAGAACAATCTTTTTATGTTTTGCTCCTTGTTTTAATACCGAATAGAGGAAATGCTTTCGAACTAGTAAGTGTAGTGTTTGGCTCTGAAGTACCGAACAAATAGTATTTGTATGTGTTCGGACCCCATGGCTTAACAATTTGCCAATGTTGTTCGGTTACAAGAACCGAACAAATAATGATGGCTCGCTTCTGTGTCGTGAAATGAATTTAATTTGTTTGCTTAACTATAACTGAACATTTGTCTTCTGATTCGGTCAGTAAAATTGGACCCTGCTCGTGAAAACAAAGTGACAACCTTAACAAAAACAAAGTAACAACTTCAACAACACGAAAACACACTTTCTTATCGCCACGCTCGCCAACTGTAGTTTTGTAAAGAGCACCAGATTTGCTGTCCAATAAATATGAGAAATTTTTTGTTCAGAACTCTCATATAATTGATGAACCCGGACCCATGAAGCCCCAAGTATTAGTTAGGTTGGTTGGTGGGTTTGCTTTCACACAATTGATCAAGATTCGGTTATTATTGGAGTTAGGCCACAAAATAGTCACCAAGTGCAATTTTTGGATAAAAAATAAAGTACTTTCCATTCATAATTTTTTGAAAATTTTCACATCAAATTAAAAAACTAATCATCATATTTAATTGGTGCCAAGAAACTAATCATATACAGAGATACTTTATTTCTTTTTCCGAAAAATGCACATTTTTTCATAAGAGAGTAGACTATCAAAAATGGGACAGAAGGAGTAATTTCTTTTGAATTTCCTTGTCCCGGCATGAATGGTGTTTAATCGAGGTACGCGTAAGTCAGTCCGAAAACTCCGTACATTGGAAAAAAAAAAGGGCAAAAAAAAAAAGAAGCTGGACCCATGGGCCATGGGAAGATCTCCAGGGGTGGCCTGTGGATAAAACGTTCAATCAACCCGCCAATCACAACGGAAAGAAATCTAAACCCCACCCTCATTCTCGCTCTCTCTCTCTCCCCAAAAAGTTAAATCAAACCCAAATCCCAATCGCTCAGAAAACAGCCTCAACACAGAACGAACGACCTTTCAAACATTGGGACTCCAACCTGCATGCGAAGTTAATCCAGTTGTCAGGGTATTGGTCCTATAGGAGATGGCCGTTTCAACCGCATTTACAAGGGTGAAGCTCGAGACTCTCTTCCACATCAACACTGCCGCCGCCGCCACGGCATCACCGGCGGTGGCGCTGTCACATTCTCAAGTTCGTGTACTCTTCAAACCAAATCGGACTCGTAAACGAGCCCTGGTTAGGTGCGAGGTTACTTCCGATCTCCTTGTTGAGACAGCTGACAATGTGAATTATACTTCTTCAAGTCTCTCCGCTCTCGAACAACTCAAGACCTCCGCCGCTGACAGTACGTCAAAAGTTTGCTTTTTTCGTTTGAAAAATCCAGTAACACAACTCCGGGCTTGTGTCTGGAGCTGTTTCATGTCGAGACTCGAGTCGAACAACTAGGACACAGTTGTGTCAATGTCTTGGAATTGTGTTCTAAAGTCGCTCTCTTAGAAGAGCATCTTCAACCCATCCAAAATGAAGAATGGATGTGGCATATTAGGGGTAGATTTTGTAATTTATGACGCTTTTTCCTCAAAAAATTGTACTTTTTAGAAGAACCCATCTTCATTATAGAGATTTGGTTCTTGAAATTTACTTTGGCTATTTGAAGAACCAAAGTAAATTTGAAGAATGGATGCGATGGGAAGGTGGACGAGGACGAATCCCTCCAAAAGTACGACTTTTTGAGAAAAAAGGGAATATAAATTACAATGTCTCCCCTTAAAATGGGGTCCGGCTGTGGTGCCCCAAAGTGGTATTGGGGCACCGGTGCCCCCAATTTCTCTGGGCCATTGGATCTTCCTAAGTCAATCCTAGCCGTCAATCAGCCACTCTACTCTCTCTCCTCTCACTGGGTAAGCCGGTTTGAAAATTTTGAAAGCCCTAAAAAAATATTGGCACTTCACCATCTCTCTTTCACGCCTCTCAAGCTTGCAAAACCCTCTAAACTGCTGTAAAACAATGGAACCCAGATGATTTCAACCCTCTCTCTTGCAAAACCCTCTCTGTTTAGACCTCTCTTTCTCTCTAGCTGTTGAAGATCCACAAGAATAACGAAGAATTACGGGGAGAAATCTCGTCGACGGTTTTTTTCTCTCCGACAAAAGAGAGTTTTCCGATCATTTTAGCGGAAAAAACTTCAACAGATTCGAGGTATAATTTCTCACGAGGGGGGAAACAACTTCCAGTGGATGCTCTCTGCCCTCCGGCACTCTCTAGCTTATGGTGATTTTAAGTGTGAAGAAGATTTTAGGGTTTGAAGATTTAGTGATTGAACTCCATTTATGTTATTCAATCAGTGGGATGGATTGGAAAAATTAATGATTGGCGTTTTAGGGTTTTAACCGGGATGGATTTGCAGAACAATGGGACCTTCCAATGTTATGCAATCAGTCGTATAGGGAAGCAAAATGTTGTCTTGAAGTCTTAAAATGTAAAGAAATGACTCACTTGTTGAAGTCTTGAAATGTATACCAATTTGATCTACTGGTTTCAAAGTCTGTGGGAGTTGAGTTCTATTGATAAATGGAGCACGAAAAATAGGGGAAGAGAAAGAAATTAATTTTTAATAGATGATTGGTAAAATGGCTAGTGTGCTAAACCATACACTCTTTGTAAACAATGAGAACCTGATAAAGCTCTAAATTAAAGCGGCAAATTTGTGATGTTAGTTGCCTAATCAAATTAGACAATTTCACTCCTCCAAATTCTGTAACTGTATGATGCCAAATACAGTTATGATATTAGAACACTTCTCGATATGCTTAAGCCTCCCGTTTTAATATTGGCAGTTTGATCTTCTAGCCCCACTAGAATCTTAACAAATTCCAATTTAAGCAAACTAGCTTTAAGCGCATTTGCCTTATTCTTAGTCCATATAACGCTGTATAGACAATTTCACTCCTCCAAATTTTAGTATGTCTTCTTGGGGCTTTGTGTTCTAATGGCCCTAGATAAATGACACTCAATTTGATTTGTAATTTTTTGTTCGCAGCCAAGAGCAATGTATTATGCATAAGGAGAACAATAATTTAGAAGAGGAGAACATGGTATCTATACGGGAAATGGGCTTTGGAGTTGATCATCTTTAAGGATGACAAGACGAGGACATCTCTCATCAAGAAAGCTCAAGACAAATATTGCAATGGAAGGAAGAGTTGATGACATTATGACTATTGTGTATCTTAAAATGATACAGTATATGGCTGCTTTTGTAGACCATTGACATGGCTTGGTAGCCTTTTGTAAACTTGATATGGCTTGGTAGCCTTTTGTGAAATATGATGTCTTACTGGCTGGCTGTTTTATGATATGATATTTGGCTGTTTTTACTAGATTCTGGACGTACTTACCACTAATAGAGGATTTACTTACTGAAATCTGGACATAGTTACTATAGCTATTGGTAGCACTTTAGAACAGTGTTCTAAAAGTCGGCCTAGTCGGCGACTAGGTCGGGGCCTCACCGACCCGATGTAGGGGTAGTCGTTTTGAAAAGTTGTTCATCGACTTAGTCAGCATCTAGTCAGCAACAAGTCGGAAAAAATCGGATCAGTCGGATTAAATCGGAACAAGTCGGAAAGAAGAAGGAGAAGGAGAAAGAGAAGGAGAGAGAGAGAGAGAGAGAGAGAGAGAAAGAGAGAGATTTGATCTTAAATCGATTTCCATGGCTGCAGCTCCATCGTCTTCTTCTGTTGATTCATCTAACCGATTAAAATCATATGCATCATCATTGCTAGAGTTGTCACCAATGTCTATCACGTCATTATCATCCATCTTTCGAAATCTGGTAAAAAAGGACTATAGGTAGTGGTAAATATGACCTCGAATAGGAGAAAAAAATTCATACAGTTTGGTAACAACATTACCGGTAACTGTAACTGATAATTGTGATTAATTGTCAATCGAGCACTATCCAATGTCAATTGCAACTATTAATCGTTACAATGTCACGTTAATCTATGAATAATCTAATTGTATTAAATACTTTATCTTAATCCAGTGGAAGGTCCTACTAAATTATTTAATATTTATTACTTATTGATTTATCATTTTTCATTCAAATCAAATTTCTCTATCTTCCGACAAATCAAATTTCATTTTATAAACATCTTCTTCCGTTAATTCATCCAACCGACTAACATCGAATCTATCATCATCTTCTTCTGTTGATTCATCTAACCGACTAAAATCATATGTATCATCATTCCTAGAGTTGTCACCAATGTCTATTACGCCATTATCATCCATCTTTCGGAATCTGGTAAAAAACGACCATAGGTAGTGGTAAATATGACATCGAATAGGATTAAAAAGTTAATACAGTTTGCTAACAAAATTACCAGTAACTATATTCCTATCTAATAGTAGATATTTCCATAACATATGGTCAATATGACCTTAACAAATGGTTGCTTATCATTTGAAAAAAATCATACAGTTTGGTAACAAAATTACCAATAACTATATTCCTATTAGGTAAGCAACAATTCAGACTTGTTGCACTTTTATAAAATGTCTGAATATGTAGTAAGTCTTTCATTTCTAAAAGGTAATTACTACTAGAAACCGTAGTATGTTCACACAACATACGATTTGTTATGGTGCTAAAAAATATCAGATGGCGTGGTATTTATAGCCTTATTCTATGGTAACTATGGCATTAAATGACGGATATGTATACATTTATGTAACATAAATGCACTATAATAAGGGTAGTTGGGAACATAACTACCAATATATTTAATATCTCTTAGTTGTACTTAATTTGTATTATCTTGCACTTGAAACACATTTATCTTTAATAATTAATGAAACTAAATAATATATTGAATGAGAGATTATGGATCAATAGTTAGTAGTTACTATTACATTAGTCAATTGTACCAATTACTCATTGATCCCTAACACTACTGTGAAGTAGTACATTAAGTAATAATGTTGATAATATAAACCTAAATTAAACAATTCATTTTAGTCAAATTTTATTAACTACTACATTAACCAATTGTATCAATCATTCATTGATCACTCTCAACCAACACTACTGTTAACTACTACATTTAGTAGTAACACTGGTAATACCAACTTATATTAACCAATTCATATTAGCCAATTGTATTAATATTCGCTCAATCATCCCTATTTATTATTGATTATTAGTTGTTAGATTTGCAACTTATATTATATTGATCAATTTTAAAATTGTTTGATCAATCACTTAAACTCTTAGTCAAATGACTCTGACTATAACCGATAATTGTGATCAATCGTCAATCGAGCACTACCAAATGTCAATTGCAACTATTAATAGTTACAATATCACGTTAATCAATTGAAAAAATAAATTTAATTTCTTGTTTTGCATTTAAATCTAATTGTATTAATTACTTTATCATAATTCAGTGGAAGGTCTTACTAAATTATTTAATATTTATTACTTATTGATTTATCTTTCGTCATTCAACATTTTTATTACAATTATTGTAGCGTGTGTTTAAACAAAAATTATTTTTGCAAATTATCACATGGTCATCATATATTTAATAATTATTTAAAGGTAAATTATTTAAAATTATTTTAACGTAATTTAGAGATTATTATTATTATTATTATTATTATTATTATTATTATTATTATTATTATTATTATTATTTCAAAAAATTGTTCTAAGAAGTATTCTACACAAATTAAAAAATTTAACTAAAACCATTTTTACCTCATTTTTTAATGTTGCCCACTACAAAAAAAAAAAAAACTTAGTTAAAGGACAAAATTTGGATTGGAAACAGTAAAAAGTGGTGTGGTGTTATAACACCCAAAAAAGTTAGATTTTCCCGCTCAAAATGGTGACTTGCTACCGGATTGTCCAGTTGCCTTATTTTGTGATAAGTATTCCCTTCTTGCGTGGTAAGTGTTTCCTTATTGTGTGGTAATATTTAGCCTATTTGGTGGTATATATTTTCAGTATTCATGGTAAGTAAAGTGTGAGTTTTTTGGCGGAAAAATCGCAAAACCACCTCGTTTTTTGTCAAAACCACTTACTTTTTGAGATCCAATGGCTGAGATTCGTTTATGGCAGATCTAATGGTCCAAAATTAGTGGGGCACCGGTGCCCCAATACCACATTGGGGCACCATAGAAAGATTCCTTAAAATGCCACGTCTATTCTTCATTTTGAAGGTTTGAAGATTGGTTGGTGATGCTCTTAGCATTCATCTTAGGGAAATGATTTTCTTTCACACTTAATGTATTATGCATTTAGGATTGTGTGATTTTTCAAGAGGTGTGAATAGTGTTTTAGAACGTCCTATTTTGAGACGGAGGGGGTAGTTAGTATATTTTTTAACCTGGGAAAGTTAGTACTATATTTTTTAACCCGGGGGTTTACTTGAATCCTCACAATCCCTAGTACAGCCGCCTCTGCTTGTTTAGACGATCACTGGAATTTTCGTAGGGAAGCCAATAGCCCACATGAGATGGATTTTTGAAAGAAAGAACAAGGAAAGTAACAAGTGACCACTGTTTATCTGGCTCTGATCTTCTCTTTTGTTTAAGTACAGAATCTGCAATTTGTTATTAAAACTTTGAAATTTGATCGGAGTTTCCTTCATGTTGCTTGAGCAAATTTGGTTATTACATCAGATAAAACTGTCAAATCTTTCATTTACGTTTTCTATGGTTGTGACTTCTGAGCAGTGGAGTGATGGTCAGTGGGCTACCTTATTTTGTATCACAAACCTGTTGAATGTGAACTATTGAACTTAAAATGTTTGTTACACGGGGTATGTTTTATCTGTAATCTGGCCATGAAGCCAACTTTAAAAAAAATCATACTACACTCTAGCTATAAACTTATGGGGATCAGTTGTCACATATGTATTGTTTAGTTCTTGATTGATTGTGGGTCTTTTACTTATTTCTTTTTTTTGACGTTATTGTTCTTTTCACTTGACACGTGACCACATTCATCTTCGTACGCTGTGTGCATTGCCATATATTTAGTTCGGTTTTCAGATTTCCTTTCTTTGGGGTATCTACAGTTATTACAAAATTTGTTGTAAATAGCTATTTGAGCTGGTACAGAACCTACGGATACATTCATTAAGCTCCTGATTTACTGCAAAATTTGTTTCTAATTTCTTATCTATTAAAACAGTCGTTAATAGGGGGATCACTGTTTCAGTGGTATTCTGTGAGCAGCCACTTTGTGCATTTATTGCCAAAGGTTAGGTCTGTCTCCAATCCATCTGTTTCAGTGGTATTCTGGGAGCAGCCACTTTGTGCATTTATTGCCAAAGGTTAGGTCTGTCTCCTATCCTTCCCCCGCCCATACCCCCAATTATTGGGGACTAAATGGGTTATGTTATTGTTTGTTTGTATTAAAACAGTCGTTAATAGCTTTAATCTCGGACGCTCTGGTCATTTTTTATAGTGTGAAAAGTCTCTTCCTTTTTTGTTCACTAATGTAAAATTGCATCGTCTTGCCTCCATGTAGAATGCTTTTCAACTTCTTGTGCAACCATCTAATTAATACTCGAAGAGCTTGTATAATCAAAAAGAGAGAGAGAGAGGAACTTGTCGATGTCTATATTTTGACAAGATGACTCATGAATTAGGATCATATGTTTGTTTCTTTTGATCAAAGAAGAGAACCCAAGCATTTAGTTTTTCCACTTTGACGAACCCTTTAACTTGTATGGGAACGTTGAAGGAAAGTTTTATTCATAATATGGTAAATATGCATGACACTCAATACATTAACGTTTTCCCAGAGATCTCTGATATTCCATAGTTGATGTCGTCAGGGTATACGAAGGAAAGGAGCAGTATTGTAGTCATTGGGCTCAGTGTCCACACTGCACCTGTTGAAATGCGTGAGAAACTTGCCATTCCCGAAGCAGAATGGCCTCGAGCCATTGCGGAGTTGTGTAGTTTGAATCATATAGAAGAAGCTGCTGTTCTTAGCACCTGCAACAGGATGGAGATTTATGTTGTTGCCCTCTCTCAGCATCGCGGTGTAAAAGAAGTCACTGACTGGATGTCAAAGGTACTTTTCTATTTCACAATCTGCATTATATGAATTATTTTTTTATTTTGAGGCTGCCATTGGGATCCTTGGTCAATCTCGGGCCTTAGATGTTAAGCATTCCTAATTGTATGAGATAGATTTGATTGCTTAGGTAGACATTTGTTGCATCTTTCATTGTGTGACTCTGTCTGACACATACCATACCAAAAGATGACCAGAGTCCCCTTGGCTTATGAATCCGTTTGGGGAATATTTACATTTAGTTAGATTCTAAACTCCATGGGTCGTTATGATCATCGAACTGTTTTTCTACTTTCCTTTTTCACCCCTTCGATCTTTATATGCCTGAATACTATTTCTACAACAATAACAATAACAACAATAACATAACCCATTTAGTCCCCAATAATTGGGGGTATGGGCGGGGGAAGGATAGGAGACAGACCTAACCTTTGGCAATAAATGCACAAAGTGGCTGCTCCCAGAATACCACTGAAACAGATGGATTGGAGACAGACCTAACCTTTGGCAATAAATGCACAAAGTGGCTGCTCACAGAATACCACTGAAACAGTGATCCCCCTATACCGTCGCGTTTGCTGCGGAATCATGCCCTCAAATCAAAGCCAAAAGGCATCAGAGAGGGCAGACCCAAGAATCATTTTGATTTATGTGCACATTACCATGCTTCTTTCATTCAGCATCCAGAGCATTGGCGTTGCACAGCGCCTGAATACTATTTCTAACAAAAAAAAAAGCAAGGACGATTTCGCTGCCTAGTTTCTCTGTGACAATGAAAATCAGAACAACTGTTTAACTTGTATTGAGTATGATTCAGTGAAAAAGTAAATGCAAGTGTGTCAATGAAGACATTCCTCTTGTTCTTTGGCAGACAAGTGGGATTCCTGTATCAGAGATTTGTCAGCACCGGTTTTTACTCTACAACAAAGATGCCACACAGCACATCTTTGAAGTCTCAGCAGGGCTAGACTCCCTGGTCTTAGGAGAAGGCCAAATCCTAGCCCAGGTCAAACAAGTAGTTAAGGTAGGGCAGGGGGTCACTGGCTTCGGTAGGAACATCAGCGGACTATTCAAGCACGCAATTACTGTAGGTAAACGTGTCAGAACTGAGACTAACATTGCCTCGGGGGCTGTTTCTATTAGCTCGGCTGCTGTTGAGTTGGCCTTAATGAAGCTTCCGGAATCATGTCACTCAAGTGCAAGGATGTTGGTGATTGGAGCTGGCAAGATGGGGAAGCTTGTGATCAAACACTTGGTAGCAAAAGGATGCACTAAGATGGTGGTAGTGAATAGAACCGAGGAGAGACTAGTTTCCATCCGCGAGGAATTAAATGATGTTGAGATAATATACAAACCCCTTTCGGAAATGATTGCTTGTGCTGCGGAAGCAGATGTTATTTTCACCAGCACTGCCTCTGATATCCCACTTTTTTTGAGACACCATGTAATCGATCTTCCAATGGTTAGTCAGGAAATTGGGGGTGTAAGGCTTTTTGTTGACATCTCTGTCCCTAGGAACGTGGGTTCCTGTGTTACAGATGTAGAAACTGCTAGGGTTTACAATGTGGATGATCTAAAGGAGGTAGTGGCTGCTAACAAGGAGGATAGGCTCAGAAAAGCAATGGAAGCTCAGGAAATTATTTCGGATGAGTCAAAGCAATTTGAAGCATGGAGGGATTCACTGGAGACTGTTCCCACGATCAAGAAATTGAGAGCTTACGCTGAAAGAATTAGAGTTTCAGAGCTAGAAAAATGCTTGTTGAAAATGGGCGACGACATTTCAAAGAAAACGAGGAGGGCTGTCGATGATCTCAGCAGGGGTGTAGTAAACAAGATCCTTCATGGCCCAATGCAGCATCTGAGGTGCGATGGGAGTGACAGTCGAACTCTTAGTGAGACACTTGAGAATATGCACGCGCTAAATAGAATGTACAGTCTTGAGACTGAGATATCTGTCTTGGAACAGAAGATTAGAGCCAAGGTGGAGCAAAACCAAAAGTAAGCTCCTATTTCACTTTGGAGCAAAACCAAAACCAAAAGACTTGAGAAAAATGCTTGCTTTCACCTTGTTCTGAATAAGAGGAAAGCTTCCTCACCCTGTCGTTTGTAATTGCACTGTTGTAACTTCGTTTGTATAAAAAAACAGTACGACGTTTCTGGGACTGATCTCTTGTGCTTCCCTTCCATTTATTGTTGTAACTTCATAGGGTTGTCCTTCAAGTAGTCCCTCGGCTTTTAGCATATAGTTGAGGGCCTTGAGGCTTGATCTGTGTACAAAATGATTCGTCTGCCTTGTAAATTGTAATTAATTTGCTCATTTTTCGAATATTAAGGCTTGCTAATCGACATGCCATTTCTGTGAGGCCTTGCTTTCCTTTCTGATTTCTTTCACCATTTCTGCATGAGACTTTGCTTTCTAAGTCGCTCTATGATATCGTAGTTCCTTGGCACTTAAGTTTGTGAAGCTAATGATGGGTGTGTTGGCACTTCATATGAGATATAGAAAGCTTGATATTTGTTGTACAATTTGTATAGGAGGCTTGGTTAGAGCTGCAACTTCTAGTATCTGATAGGCCAATGAGTTACGGCTAGGGGTGTAAATGAGCCGAGCCGAGCTTTGTATGGCTAAATGAACCCAATCCGTTCTTTCTTTAGGCCAAGTCTGCAAGAGCAACAACTAGTCGACGCCTTACCGGTCATACACAAGCTGGAAATAAAAGAAAATACTCTAATGCTGGAGTCAAGTCTCCGTTTAAAGCGAGCGAAACTCTAAGTAAGCTAGTAACGGTGTCAGTGTACATCTTTTAGAATTTATTACTAATTACTTTTGTAAGGGAGACTGTACTTGGGCTTTAAGCAAGCTCGGGATTGGTGCATGCCCAAGGACATCATTTGGATCCATTTATCCAAATGACGTGATGCATGATGCACCAAGTGCCACGTATTTGGCTTACACACGGCCAAGCCACACCACCTGGCACAAACGTGGAGCCAAGCTGGATGCCGAGTCAGCCAGGTTGGATCAACACTAGCCTGATCTGGTCGTAAGAATGGGCTCAAGAGTTATAGGCATCCAAATCAATTCTACGGGGACGGCCCATCGTGACCCAGTTTTACTGGGTACGCCGTATATATCGTTTTTGGGCAACCTTCTCAACAACTAAGAGATCCATTCGAGGAACATGGGGACTAATTGAAGTAAACCAGATATAAAGACGGCGACTAAGGTTGCTGTTTCCATTATTAGATTAGAAAATTTCAAGACTCCAATGGATCTAACCAATGTGCAAATCTGGTCCGTGGACTTTTACCCTTTCATTCGGCCCAAATCTTATTCGGTAAGGCCCACTACTTGACCCTTTAGCAAGGTACAAGTAATTAGTTAGAGAATTGAGACTTCAAAGGATGTAAGGAAAAGGAGAATGATTTTAGCACTCCAATTTTTTAAAAAATTGTACTTCAAAATTTGTTCAAAAAATACACACAACTCAAGCACTACAAGACAAATTTTGAAGTTTAATTATAAGAAAGTGGACAAAATTAATTTACGAATAAAACTATGGGTACACCATTTGGGGTACACCAAACGTACATTGGATGTGTGGGACTTCGGGATTTCATACCAATGATTGGAACTGTTTTATTTGTTTAGAATAACTTTTTAACCATCCCTTTAAAAAATCGTCTCACTTGGATAATGGTAAGGGCTTGATCAAGTTTTTGTTTAATTCCCTGACAGAAAACTGATTGAAGAATCGATCAAGCTCTACATCCAACTACGAGGATTTTAATTGGAATTCTTCAAAATTATTTAAAAAAAATTTAGCAGCTTCGATTATTTGTAAGGGAATACCGATGAAGGTCCTGTACAACTCGGTGTACACCACATAGTGTACCCATACCCAAACTTTGTTGAATTTACGAATTTAATTTACCAATTCTAGTGGTTTCAATTATTCTTTGAACATAGAGATCCTCACACTCGTCGTCTATAGCCCATTTTAAATTGCAAGTAGAATCTTACAATTGTTGTCGAGCCGATTCTTTGAATCGATCGAAATGTCTCTTCGAGCGGTCCTACCGAGTCGGTAGTAGTAGTAGTAGTACCGACATTCTAACAACCGTGATGACTCTCTCTCTCTCTCTCTCTCTCTCTCTCTCTCGAATTCGAGGGTGCTATTTTTCGGCACCTGCTTGGCGCTTTGCTTTTTGCTCAAAATGACGACGTTTTGCTCATTTTTTTGGTACATCTCCAAAGCTTACAAGGGCCCTATTTGGAGAGTCAATTTTGGGATTCAATTTAAAGGGATTTAGGCTCTTTAGGGTAGGGTATCGCTGGTTTAGGCATTTGGATTTAGGCACTTCGAGTTTAGACATTTTGGGAAATTAACTCTCCAAATAAGATCCTTGGAAGTTTTGAAGGTGTACTAACTCAGTTTTCCAAAATATTTTAGCACCCAGGTGCTAAAATCATGATATTTTAAATCAAAAAATGAAATGGTGCCGTGTATTGTTTTTCAATTTTTTTCGCACCAAATTAAAGTACTCCTTGTGTACTTTAGTTTGGTGCAAAAAAAATCGAAAAACGATACACGGAACCACTTCATTTTTTGATTTGAAAAATCATGATTTTAGCACCTGGGTGCTAAAATCTTTTGGAAAAAGAAAATGAACAAAACGATGTTGTTTTGGGCGAAAAGCAGCACCTCGGATCCTTCTCTCTCTCTTCATGGAATTGATGAGAATTAACTCAACAGTCATTTTAGGTGAAAATGGTTGTGATCAATACCTCATACAAATACAGTCCCACTGTAATATGTGCCCCCTAGGTATTAATGAGACTAACCAACCTCATATATTTGGGGAATAGTAAAATCAGTAGATAGGACAAAGATAAACAAGTATTTCTAATGAGACCAAAATACCCTTTTGCAAACCTTCGTGAATTAGCGGAGACCCTTATAGCACCAGAGAGGTTTTGAACATGACACCTTAGTAGGATCAAACTCCTACGTCTCAAGCCTTGACTACCAAGTCAACTCCTTAGGTTAATTACCTTTTCATTTTATATCATGTACTGATGTACATTTTCTTAATTAGCTCTTCAACACCCATGAACGCATTGAATCAGAAACGAAGTAGCAGTTGTTTACTATCATAAAACACGAAGAAAAGAAAAGAAACAAATAATGGCTAAAAGTTGGGTTGGATTCGGTTTTGTTATAGTTCTTTTAAGTAGAGTTGGTGAAGTAAGCGATGTGGCGACATAAGAGAGTGCCAAATTATAGGCCGTAAATATATCTCACACACTAGACTTTTTCTACCAATATCTCCAAATTAGGACTCCATATTAGGGAAGTTCTCTCTCTCCAAATTAGGACTCCTTATTAGGGAAGTTCTCTCTCTCTCTCCAAATTAGGACTCATCTGGATTAGTAAAAAAGTTTTGCTGGGACATATCGATTTTTTAGTGTTGTTCAACTCCATTTGACAATAAATCAATAGTTAAAATAATATAGTTTCTATGTTACTTCTCTTTTTTTTTTTTTTGATTCGTATATACGACATCTATATTAGAGATTTGGAGTGAAAATGTCATAGGGTAATAGCCTAATAGGAGTACTTTTTACCTATTTAGTGGACAATTTCTCATATATTTGTTTGCTTTTAAATACCCACTAATTTTATCTATTCCTAAACTCGATTACAAAATCAATACCCAAACTCCTACTTGTAATTAAAATGCTCTAAAAAAAAAGGTGAATAAAAAACCAAATCATTTTATTTACTTGCAAACTTATTAGTAATAAAAAATAGTTAAACAGGTATGAAATAATGGAGGCCTAATTTATAGAGAGATTGTTGGAAGAAATTTAGTGTGTGTGATATATTTATGGCTCATAAATTGGCTCTCTCTTGTGTGGTCACATCGTCTATTTCATCAACTCTGCTTAAAGGAACCCTGCCAAAATCCGATCCGTAAACGAATATGTGGGAGCAAAAAAGTATGTCACTATTTAGCATTGTACTCCTCCCATTAATTATTTCACGATATTGTGAAACATTTTATATATTACTGTTTTTGAATTTTATACTTGTCTTCAAGGATAAGTAACAAAACATAGTTTCAAAATTTGAAAAAGTCCCTAAAGCTAAAAATAAGCCAAAATAACTCAGCCATTTGTTGTTTTTACATGCTTTTTCTGGATCTTTTCAACATTAAAAAGAAAAAAAAAATTCAACTGGCCAGAAGAAAATTAGTGGTTATCGTTCAATAGCCCTACTTTTTGTGTACTTTTTATAAGAAAAAAATTTGTTGAAATCATGCCTAACAAATACTCATATTCAACTGTACGTTTGATAATTGGTCAACTTCTTCTCATTATAAAAAAGCCTATTTCACCTCGATACAAACATCAAAGCTGGGGTTAGTTTCTAGGGATCAGTAATGTTACATCGTTCAGAGCATAAGGTTGACATTAGATACAATAACAAAGCTTATAAGATCACATAAAAGGTTATTTTGTAAGAGGCTCACTCTTCCAAGTTCAAAGAGTACAAATGTGCATTTTTTGGAAATCACATATTCCCACCACCACCTATTGCCTGGATTCCCCTTCTCTGGAAGTAACTATTCAGCACTCCCGGAGTATTAGGTGGCGTTGTTTAAATGATATTTTCAACCATTTTCGTAGCGACAATTCGTCTAATAGGAATAATTATAATTTGTTTTTGTTGAGTTTGTTGGGAGACAATGACTCCTCCACATAGTATGATTGCGATCTTTTCTTTCTCAAGAGTACCACATGATAATGACACGTGATCAGGATACAACGTTGGGTGAGAATAATTATTATTTGTTTTTGTTGAGTTTGTTGGGAGACATTGAGTCCTACACACAAGTATGATTGCGATCTTTTATTTAGGAGGAGTACCACATGACAATGACACATGATACTTCGGGAGTACCCAATAATTGGCCCCGACTCTCTCCCCCTCTCTCTCTCTCTCCCTCTCCCTCTCCCTCCCTCACCAATGTAGCAACAAAACCCACATGTAGTTAACCTTTTCGTTCGTTATGTGCTTTCAAAATCATCCTCTCTCACAGTACGGTCCCAATAAGTTTTATTTCTAATTATTTCTCTCTCTCTCTCTCTCTCTACCTTAAAAACTTCTCTCAAAACCCAAACCGTACGCTTTGGTTTTTCGAAACCAACCTCCTCTCTCAGCGCATGGTCCCAAAGAAATTTCTTCTTCAAACACTACGCCAAATTTCAGCATTTGCGGCATTAGAAAACCGCCGGTAAAAGTCCAAAAACCGCCGGTAATAGTATTAACGGCGGTAATCCTCCCGCCGTCGGGAATACATAAACGGCGGTAATTTACCGCCGGTAATAGTAGCACACTTTTCCCGGCGGTCTTATTACCGCCGGTAAAAGTTTTTCCCAGAAAAAAAAGTTTGTCCCAAGTTTTGAACCCACGACCTTTTGCGTAGAGCTCCGTTACCTAACCACGCGACCAACCAAACTTTACGTTTACATTTACAAAATAAAAATATTTATATTAAATTTTAATGTTTTACCGGCGGTTTTTGGGATTACCGCCGGTAATAGTTATTTTTCCCGGCGGGAATAATTACCGCCGGTAATAGTACTCTTTAACGGCAGTTTTATTACCGCCGGTAAAAAAACTTCGGAAAAGCCATTTTTCCCGGCGGGTGATGAAAACCGCCGGTAATAGTGTCCTTTAACGGCGATTTTGTTATCGCCGGTAAAAAAACCGCCGGTAAAAGCAATATTTGGCGTAGTGAAATATTACTCTCATTTCATTATCTATCTCTTTCTACTCATTACCCAAAAAAAACCTTCATCACAGACTAACCAAACAATGTGTGTACAGTGTGCACAAACATGTAGTTCGATTCAGGAAAAAACGTGGACATGTCGCCCCAACTGAATAACTTGTCCCGAGAAGGACCTCTCAGAGATTTCCGCCTTTTCGTACTAGAGTGGAACCCACAAATGTGACATGATCTCACAACCACATTTTTTCTCAGACATTTCCTTTGATTTTGATTTCAAAAATGATACGGGTACATCTAACTTGCACCCCACATACACACTAAAGTGATGTGGCAGACAAGAAGAAACCCAATGTGTGGTCCACCTGAAATGATGGACTTCTTGTCTGCGACATCATCTTAGTGTACATGTGGAGTACAAGTTAGAGGTACCCGTAACATTGTTGTTTTGATTTCGATTAATCCACGCAATGTTTATAGTGTCATCTAAACAACTTTGTTTGGTTTGTGATCGTGGAGCCCAAACAAGCATATGTATATATATGTATGTGACTTGACTTGAAGATATACATGACTGGAACCGTCTCTGGGGTTGGAGTCAAATTTAAAAAATATTATGATACATGAAAAATTTCTCCGAAAAAGTATGAACGGTTCAGATTCACATTTCTTTGACCGAGTTTTTCCTATGGTTGATGTAGATTTATTATCTTCCGTAGATAGATTCAAGATTTGAATGAGGTTTTTCTCTACGGGATTCGATAGATGTGGACTCTAGTCTGTAGAGCCTCACACTTTGCTTGTAATTACCCATGTTTACAGGAATGCGAGGATGGAGCTCGGGTCATATTTGGATGATCAGAATCTTAAAGAGAAATGAGAACGGGCTAACTTGGTTCATTGGATATTTCCATTGCCAATATTCCTTAAGCATATTCATGCATGATTTGTTGGACCTGACATCTCCATTATCAAATGAGATTAGTCAGCTTCATAATACTGGATTACTTTTTGTCCAGCTGTTTTTTTTATTTTTATAATATTACTAAATTTTTAAATGCAGTTCAAAAAAGGGGAAAAAAGAATAAGGGATCATGATCTCTTAATCATTTTTTACTTACTCATGATCCCTTAATCATTGCCACTACCAATGTTAATCATGCAATCCAATACTACAGCCAAGCACAAATTAGGTTCCTCCATGGTGTTATCATGATGTTTTGCCCTTTTGCTGAAATTTAGCCTAATTTTCTTCAATCAAATTGTACTTTATTATATCAAAATCAGTGCATCCACACTGATATTTGAAATGTTCTTTTTGTAGGAGATAATTTTTCTACTAAAATACAAATCGGTTGGATATTACTTAGTGCTTGGTTGTCTAATTTGTCAAACAAAACACGAATTAACCAGGTACTTACAGAAATCAAGACATAGCTAATTTAAAAATTATTCCTACAAAACAAACGACTCAAATCGGGAGGAACTGATGTAGGGTCCACAGGTGTGTACATTTTTTCTGTACTTAGGGATCAGTACACACGTAGAATTATTGCATTTATTAAGAGTTCCCAATAAATACTCAAAAAATTAACCTTAAAAATGCAACTATAAATAACATATCCACAAATCTAAATTTGAACTGCAGTACTAAAGTTGCATTTACAAGCTTTACTTTTTCATAGCTAAAAGTTAAAAAAAAAAAAAAAAAAAAAAACTCAACAAAAATAAAAATGGACCCCTCTCTCTGCCCTAGTGAAATGAAATGGCTGATCAAAAACGGGCCAGGCCCTCCGTACGTCTCTGCAGAAAGGGCCGGACCGTCGCTTACCCCATTTTGTCTGTATTTTACATCCACCCAACACTGATTCTTTAATTTCCAAATTTTCATTTTCTCTAATTTCAAATAAAAACATCAACAATTCTAGTAATTTATTTCATTTAATTTAAAATCTAGCATTTTCAAAACCGTGCAAATCGTTGACCCTATTCAACGATGTTTTCATAATTGCCACCTTAGCCAGCTGCTCAGCCGCTCTCCAAGCGGATGTCGGCGTCAACGGCTCGCCATTCTCATCCATCAGCACCGCCGCCGCCACTTCCTTCCTCCGCGGGACCACCTTGTTCTGTTCCAACTGCAGCTGATATTGCTGCCGCCACTGCACCTCCGCCAGCTTTGCCTCCAAGCCGCCGACGTACTCATCGGCCGATACGGAGCTCGACTGCACTAAGAAGGCTCGAGCCGATTCCAACAGCTGATGCGCGCGTGACAGGTCGTTGTTTTCAATTAATCGCCGAGCCTCGGCCATTGCTCGCGTTGTAATGAAAAGATTCCTCAGCCGTCCGATCTTCGGAGTGGACGATCGAACGGGCTCCGCGCGTGGGACTAACAGGGCCTGTTCTCTACCGTTGATCATTTCTTGAGTCACTGGGTCCCTGTAACTGCAACGAACTGAAAGCACATGGTGGGACCCAACGACAGGTGAGGGAACTCTCAATTCCACGAGTAATTCCCTCTCTTCTTCGGCGTAGAGGTCGCCAAGCCGAACCGATTTCGAGCCAAGCACACTGGGCTGTCCGTTGTTGTTACAAGAATAAACGGCCGAGATCTCAGCTGGATCGGAGCCCGAGGCGAAGCCGAGCTCGATACGGAGATCTTGTACTACCACGCTTAGTAACCCGCCAACGCATTTAGTGAAAGCGTCCTCGGTTGGCTCACGATTGTAGCTAGCCGGGGATGCTTTGACTCCGAAGCCAGCCGCGTGTACCGGAATTTCAACATGAGAGAAACGCGTGGACGACAGGTGAGCCGATCCACGCCGTTGATTTGAATTGTTAACATGAACCTTCTCTTCTTGACCATCCGATAACAACATGATGGTGGCCACCGGGTTTCTTTCGCGGCGGTCTTCCAGGACCTTGGCAGCTTTTCTCAACGCAACCGCTACGCTAGTAGTCCCTTGGCGGCATCCAAGCCGATCGATTATCCTCCGGGCCGCGCGCTGACCCTGAGCCGTCATTCTCCTCAACGGCATAAGCCGTTTAGGGCAAGCCGAGAACGCTATAACACTCAGCCTGTCAGCCGAGCCGAGAGACGATATCACTAACCTCATGGCTCGCTTCATCATATGCAACTTGGCTCCGCTCATACTCCCGCTCACATCAAGTACCGTGACCAAATCAATCGGCGCACGGCCCACGGCTTCGAGAAAATGCGCCGAGTTGCTATTGTGCTCCTTCACCCGCGGCAAAGGCGGTGGCGGTGCTTTAACTCTCAAAACCACCGCGTACGCCTCGTAACTCCGCCCAACGGAAACCACCGCGGCCTCCGGCAACAACGACACCTTCACATTCCTCGAATCTCCACCGTTGATTATGCTTTCATCGCTCAACGATCGAACCGGGTTCACAAAAAAACCCTGAAACTCCTCCACCTCGTCGTCCTCCTCATCTTCCGCCTCCGGTATCGGGACGAACGACACCAACGGCTCGTCGTCGTTATACGCCTTCGAATTGAACTTGTCATTCTTTTGATTCACATTATTGAGGTTCACAACCGGAGGCGGAGGCGTTTTGGGGGACGGTGGTTGTTGCCTGATTTGGTCCTGTTTTGGGTTTTGGTTAAGGTCTTGTTTGGATTGAGATTGGTGTTGGATTTTGTGGACTGCGAGGAGGGGAACGTCTTTCCAGTTGGCGCAGCACACTGGGCAAACGAGGGAGGCGTTTTTGGTAACGTGGGCAGCTATGCAGGGGAAGTGAAAGGAATGTGAGCATTCGGCTGTGTATATGGCCATTCCTTGCCCTGTCTTCACACTCTGAAAACATACTCCACAGTTATTCTGCAAAAAGTAAAAAGCAAATTCCATTTTAGTCTGATTTTTCCACTATTTCACCCAATCAATACACATTCCTATTCAATTTCAACAAAGTTTTTAGATGGGGGTATTATTATATTACGAATCCAAAGTTTCGCAAAGAATAAAATCATATAAAAATCGAGGAAGCCATTTGCTAAAATCAGATTTTAGCAAATGTTATGGGGGACTATGATTTTAGTAAATGGTTAATTGTTACAGGGAGTTTCCTTGTTTGCTAAAATCAACGGTTGATTTTATTATTTGAAAAACTCTAAGTACTATCTGGGGGGAAAATGTTGCCAAATCTGTTGTAACAGCAAATTACAGTAGTTTTGTTCATCCCGAGACAAAACCAGGGATGGGAATAAAAGAAAAGAGACTTTTCTAAAGGAATCAGAGACACAAAAACAGAAAGGTATATGCATGCATATACAAAATATGCATAATTTTCTCGAGAAATGAGGAAAAAGTACTTACTCTGGAGAGGCGAAGACTGTTCTTGAGGATGGAAAACGGAGATCTAGGAGAAGATGGGTTGGAACCCAGAAGTGTTCTTGGGCTTTTAATGGCGGATTTTGCAGATTTAGGGGTACTGGTTTTGCACTGGAGCTTAGGGCTAACGAGGTCATCTGGCTTTTGAATTGCTTCTGCTATTGTGGTTCGACAGCGCAAACTCGGAGTCGATGAATTGCTCAGGAATCCCATTTTGGCGCAGCATCTGGGGCTCGGACTCGGGCTCTGGCTCTGGCTCTTGGACTGATTTTCGTCTGAAATGGCGGATTCTCGATCTCTTGGGGCCGTTGTGCAAAAAGCTCTTCTCCAACCAGTACCCATATCTCGAAAAACCAAAAAAACCCAAAAGTTTTCTCACTTTTTTCCTTCTCGCGGCTGTCTCAATCTAAAAAGGGGGGAAGAAAACGGTAATGGTGACACAGAAGACAAAAGGCTATGATTAGGTTGAAGAAGAAGAAGAAGAAGAAGAAAGGGTTAAAGGAGAGGATCGGAGGGATGTGGGATCGAGCGAAGGAAAACGATGGAGACAAATGGATGAGATGGTACAGAGAACGAAAGGGGCCAAAATGTGTGTTGTTGCTCTCACTTGTTTCTCTCTTGATGTGTATCGGTAGTCCCAAAAAAAGGCTTCAAGATCTGGGGCTCTCTCTCCCTCTTCTCCCTTCTCTTCTCTTCCTTTCCTTGGTCGAATATATATATATATACACACACACAAACAACATAAAAAATAAAATAGGAACATGATCCTCCGAGTTTTTTTTTTCCTTGACGGGATCAGTTTTTGTATTATTTGGGGATTTCATTTCGGACCCACTTTCATGATTAATTATTATTTTTTAATTATTTGGACAATTGGGAGGGGTTCCAATTTTTTTTTTGGGTCCCAAAACTGTCAAACGTGTTAGATGTATTAAATACAAATTTCGAGACAGGTCACTTCCTCAAATACATTAATTATTTTTAACTCGGTTAACACCTTTAGCAAAAGCAAGAAACTGCCCCCTGGAATTAAGAAAATTGGTCATGTAAATAATTATGTTGTTTGGTGTTTGATTTTACAAACATAATCTTTTGACGCATGTTTTCTAAAAGGAAAACACTACATACACACCAAAAAATACCCAAAACTTACCCAAACACACACACACAAGTGTGGCCCCCACACACACTACCTCCAGTGTGTGTGGGGGCCACACTTGTGTGTGTGTGTGTTTGGGTAAGTTTTGGGTATTTTTTGTGTGTATGTAGTGTTGCTCTTTCTAAAAAAAACTGACACGTTCAAGTGAAGTTTTCAGGATAAATATGTATTTTTATTGTGTGATTGAGTTGTTTGACATGTTATGCTAACATGAGCTCAAATGGTAGAGGATAACAAGCAAAAAGTTTATAAATATCTGAGAAAAAATGTATTAATATTCGTCGTAGTATATTGATATCCGTGAATATACATTGATATCAGAACTAGATTGACATTATATACATAATATCCTTCACCTATTGGGTGGAGATTAGCAAGACCCAATTAACAGTTGCAATCATCGAAGTAGGGTTGAGATGGGCAGCGATATACCGAACATGCAAAATTGGGATTTGGGGACCTAGCTGAGCGCAAGGCTCGGCAGGCCCTGTTGAGCCGATTGAGGCTGTCAAAACATGTTTCAGATGATCCAAATTTGAGGTGTGCCAAAGTATGTTTTGGGTATTTGAAGGACACTATTTACCTTACCCTAATCACGTGTCACAATGATCTGATAATGGACCGGAAGTAATCCAAATTGATCCACCAATAGATCTGAACATTACGGTCTCCTCGATTTAATAGTACTTCTTTTGAGACAAATTTTGCGGATTTGGGGGCCCTATTGAGCACAAGGCTCGCCAGACTCTGTCGAGCCTATTAGAATTGTTCAATGTCTAGATTTGACCCGATTAGAATTGTTCAACGTATTTTTCAATCCTATCAAACTAGTCCGTCCGTCCTAATTTAAAGATTCCTTTTGGGAATTCCAACTTATTATGAGAATATCATCATTACATGCGTTAAACCTTTTTTTTTCTTCTACTTTTATCATTCAAAACATCATCAATACACACACACACACACTTTCTTTCAAAAAGTGAAGGTAAATAGTAAATTAAACAATTTTTGCCTATTACTTTTCATTGGGATAATCTTTTTGGGACAACAAAAAGTACCATTTGAGACAAAAAAATGGGGATGGGGGAGTAATTTGCTTTTTGAAAGTAATTTACATATTGGATGGTATTTGAAAAATTTACACATCATACAAATGAAGCATGTAGGGTATCGGCTTCATTTCTTAATTTCTTAAGTATTTCTTGAGAAAGAACAATAACTTCATTAAATAAAAATAACTTCATTTCTCAATTTCTTCTTATTGAACTAACTGATCAAGTCTTATTAAATTGCTGGCCGATAACTTCAACCTGTGGAGTTGGGCTGTTGGGGGCTCTTTATGTGACATTTTTATTAGGCCTCCTTTGGCTAAATCAAAAAAACTGGTTTTTTGATTTTATCCTTATTCATTTTTTTTTTGGTATTTCTTAGTTTTCGGTCGATTTTTTTGTGATTTCTTGGCTTGTCTCGACGAGAGGAATCTAAAAAATATAAAATTATTAGCCAAACTTAAAGTTTTGTGAATAAAGACGAAAAATAATCCAAATACCAAAAACTAACAAATGCAAAAAAAAATTGAATAACGACAAAACCAAAAAACCAATTTTTTCAAATTAGCCAAATCAGGCCTTAGTATTAGTTTTTTTTTTTAACAGCTTTTATTACTCCTGGTTTGAGTTTCTTTTCGAAAATTTTAATTAGGTATCGTTAACGTATACCCAATGAGTCAATGGACACACAATAAGGGGGTGTTCCACTAACTAGTTTTTTTTTCCAAAAACTAGTTTTTCTCAAAAACCAAGACAAGTTATCCTCTCACAATACATCACATAACACAAAAACCAAGACAGTTTTAAAACAAAACTACCTTAGTGGAACACCCCCTTAAGTATAAAAAACACACAAACCCTAATAGATCTTTGACATATTTTTATATGTTTTTCACGCATTTTAATATATATATATATATATATATATATATATATTTTTATCTCTAACGTGAAACATGATAAAGGACAAAATTGTGCACGGTAATGTTTGCCAGCTACAAACCTAGGTTTGAGTACTAGACTACCAGTATTAACGAAAAGTAGGAGTAGGGGTAGGGATAGGGAAGTCATTTTCAGTGAAATGTTGAGGTCGGTGTCCGGACTTGCTTATCCCTAGGTTCGTGCATTCCGTATTGGAAAGTAAAACCATTGGGGTGTAAATTCACTGCAGAAAAGTGAAAAATTAAAACAGTCATAGTAGTTGATGGATAGTTGAGAGAATAAATGGTACTCCAGGAGTACTTGGTCTTTAATTATATGTTACAGAATTAATGCATAGTTCACCTGTTTCGTACAGGGTGAGCACGCTTAACTGTGAAGTTCCAACCAGCTTTGACGCCCGCACGGTTTTAAAAGACCTTGTGCAAGTTAAGGCATGATCTATTCTCTTATATCACATAGTTCCGTTGCATCCATGTGGGTCATGGGCTGTCACAGTATATCCATAGTATACACAGTGAGTGAAGGGCTTTCTGGCTTGGTTTTTTCAACACGTTTGAGGGTTTTGTCCCAACTATTACTTTTTGTGATGGATTTATTTGTTACAATTGTTGTGATTTTGGCTATTTAAGCTATAATTATTGTTGGACCTGACTATTGTTGCGTTAGAATTGGTATTTGGGCTACTGTATATATTTATGATGGAGTTTAATCCAATTTGTGAATTTTTTTCCCAATAATAGAAAAGAAAATCTAGTGATCCAATTTAAATATTCTTTTCAATGTTTTCAATTTTCGTCTAAATTTTATTTTATTAATTTTCCTTGTTTAGATGAACCGAAAACCAAATATTTAGACTAAAAGTTAAAAAATTGTCACTAACAATGAGTTTTGTGGAGTTTAGACTGTACGTAGTTTTTAAGACTTTTCATTTTCAAGGATTTTTTTAACATCACCTCGAAAAGAGTAATAAACCTTTGATTTTTTAAAATATTAGACAAAATAAATTTGCTTTGAATTACATCAATTTTTATTGAAATTTTTTTAGCTATCCATTTACCATAATTTTTTTATTTCAGATTCCTATCGTCAACAAAAATATAAAAAAACTCGAATTCTACAGGTATAGATCAGTAGTGGATAGGGTCATTGGGGCCCACTTATAGGTCCTACATAGAAAAATCCTAACCATTCACTAGTCTTAAAATAAATTTTCAAGTGGCCTCGCAAAATATCAACTCAATCAAATAACCGTAAGGGTTTGATCTAATGCATGTACTAATATTTTCGTCAGAAGTTAGGATTGTTATTATAAATGAAAAGTTGAAACATTGGATCAAGTATCTGCGGTTATCAGATCAAGTTGATTTTCATGAGGTCATTCGAAAAATTAATTTAAAGCTAATGAATGATTTGAATTTTTTGTGTGTGGTACCATTAAGTGGGTCCCATGGACAGTACCAACTGTGTGCACAAGCCCAATAAGCCATGACTTTTTTGCCCCCAAAAAATGTTCAAAAAAGAGGCATCCAAATTGATACGGTCATTTATTAATAGTAGGTCTAAAAAAAGTCAGAGTTTCAATATTCTTGCATATAAATGAGACCCCCTTCAATCATCCAAGCCCCAAAACTAGCTTTGTGGCATAATTGTTGTATGTACGGTCATGAATATTAACAAATGTGGTTGCATCATGCAACACAGCGTCACAGCCTTTCAAAAGTGTTTTCAATGGTTTAGACTTTAGAGTCAATTAAAACTCTTCTATGGAAGAGTCCCCTCTACTCTTCATTGTAGAGTCTTATTTATCTTTGGACCGTTAAAACCACTATTAGACGGTTCAGATCTGCGCTATATAGCACAGCCGCATTTGGTGCACTGCACCATCTCCGCTTCCAAGATATGCACTGCACTATCTCCGCTTCCAAGATTTGTACCCCTATGGTGGGTCTCATAAAAAAGAATTCATGGCAAAACTAAACTCACACTTTAAAACGACCTTTATCCATATAGACTAGGAAGGTGCTGGGGTAGTATCAATCAAGAGTCAATAATTACAACCCTCACATGCGACCACTCCAGAAAATAGGAAAGTAAAGAACGCCGTTATCCGTTAATGTTCAGTCAAGTCTCCTTACTGTGCAATCTCATGTAGTTTGGCTTTTGTGAGCAACTTTCGGATCCAAACCAATAATCCTAACCTTGCAAAGCATCTTCATGGAACCGACGCGACTACGGGTACCGAAAATGTACAAGCGGTTTGTGGGGGTTTATTTTTGGTCTCACACAAATAATTCGAACCATTCAATGATTTCAAAATAATTTTTCAAATGACCTTGTAAATAATCAGCTCAATTGGATATGTGTAAGTGGTTGATCCAAACTTTAAGTTTTCATTCAGAATTCAGGATCCTAAATTCTGAATGAATATTGGATTACCCACTTACGCATATCCAAATTAAGATGATTTTTTGCAAGGACACTTAGAAAAATTATTTTAAAATTAATGAACATTCGGATTATTTGTATGGGACCCAAAAGTGAATCCCATAAGTTACTTATACAGTTTCAATACCCTTTGATTCGGTACCCTTATCTTTATCGTTGTGGAACTCCTCGTGGTATTATTTTCGTGGAATGTTCATCGGAATATCGGACACCAATCAATACTTTCTCGGAACATATCTATTTTGAAATAAATCCACGCAGTGCACTGTATGAGAACAGAGGAAGTTGGGAAGTACTTTTTACCGTTCTTGGTATTCAAAAGACGGGAGACATAGGTACGAGATCATTTGCACTCAATCCAAAACCATTGATGTTGATTGTTAATTAGTTGAAAGACGTCGACTTGAGCCCTACTAAGTATATCACCCGTACCGTGCGTATGGTCAAAGTCCCCACCACCCCGTTCTTTGGAGGTAGTGTATAGAGCCGACTTCCAATATGTTTTTTTCGCTTGCCAAAAATCATGTTTGTCGGATAATGATCGATGCTTTGCTAGAATTCATTTATTTTGAAATAAATGAAACAAGTACAGTGATCGGACCCATTTTTTTCCGAGATAAATGAGTTATTATAGGCATTGACCAGTTTTTGATAAGCATGATTTTTCACATGATTGGATACTTGGGGTATGACAAAACCAAAAAACAAAAAAAAAGGCTTGGGAACTTTATAAATGGAACCATTGTTGTCAGCTTAGTCACATAATCCTTCAAAATGGCATTCGCTCCCGTCCTCAATCCTCGCACTCATGAATTCTAGTTGTTTGAAAGATTTTTAAGAGACGCTTTCATACTCAAGCTCGTGCTTGTGCTCCCGTGCCCACATGCGCATTATGTAACTTATGTTGTAAGTACATGATGGGCCCACAGAAAATCAAACTGGGTGATGAGAAGAACTGGACCGGATGTACCTTCAAACGGTTTATATATTCCTTAACGTCTTTCGGTCTTAAAATTAAACCCTTGACTTCTGGAACAACACTGCTTGTCAAACCTTATCCCATTCCTTTCGGCTTTAGGACTTTGGGGTGAGTGTAAAAATCTACTAAACCACCAACCAATCTTTACCTAATCATTATTTTGATCAAGTTAGGCCAATGCAAAAGCCACTTTTAAGCATTAAATTTACACATAAGTCGTCATATTTTAAGAGGATTGCCTCTTTTTCACACTAAAGTTTAGGTTTACTCATCTATTGCCTCTTATTTAAATTCGATACCTTGAATAACGGTCGAAAATACATCATTATCTTTTGGGTAATTTCCACTTCTATAAGAAGTCGCCCTCAACTTCAAGCGTGACTAAACATTTCACCGGCCAAAACAATGACTTCTTTTTCCCTGTAACTAGTTACATGATTAGGGTGGCTTGAATCAACAATTTGAACCAACTCGAGCCCATAGCGTCCTCTTTATTTTTGTCTTGTTACATTTGACAAGTCTCAAAAGTTGTAACGAGATATTATGTAAATGTGGACAATTCAGTTTGGAAATTGTCTACAAAATTGCAGACAATCTCATTTGCACCAAATTGTATGGGATGGGTAGGTGCTTGGACTACCGATCACTATCATGTTTGTTGAGTATATTTTCATCTCATGTGATATGGTGAGAACTCTCAAAAGTTTTAATGAGATATTGCAAAAATGTGGACAATTCAATTTGGAAATTGTCTACAAAATAGCAGACAATCTCTTTTGTACCAAATTGTATGGGATGGGTAGGCGCTTCGACTACCGATCACCTATCATGTTTGTTGAACATAGTCCATTGGGATCTCTCATTCGTACTCCGTGTATATATATATATAAGGTACTCCCTCCGTCTCTTTTTAAATGTAGATATTTTCATTTTAGACTGTCTCTAAATAAGTGTGTCGTTTGAAAAGTTAATGGGTAAAAGTTTGTACAATTATCATTTTGCCCTTTTGAAAAGTTAGTGGGTAAAGAGTTAATTGGTAAAAGTGGAGGAAAATTTTGAAAAATAGAGGTAAAAGTTGATGTGAAAAGTGTAAGGTGGAGGAAAAAGTTAATGGGAAAGGTGTAATAATGATGTTTATTTAATAAGTTAAATTTATGAAGTAACACATTTAAAAAGGGACGAAGAGAGTAAGTTTAAAGAGATACAACTAGCATACATGAAATTGTGATGGCGTTTGTTATTTTTTCCTTCTAATTATAAATTTAAGCAAATGAATGATGAGACAATTTTTGAATTTCAGCATTAACATTAACAGTTACTGAACTAACAATGATATGACACTATATTCCTAAAAAAATGTTTGGTCAAAAGAATATTAAGTCACTACGTTTCAAAACCACTCAATAATTTTTCTCGTTGTTATCTGTAAAAACAGTTGAGTAATTATTGGGTAGATGTCTCTCAATCTACTACCTTTGCCATCACTTTATGGCAAATATGGAAGGATAAAAATAAGAAAAGCTTTGATAATGTTGATACCGATGCCCAACAAAGTTTGAGAGTCATTGCTACTTACTCCCTTGAAATCTCCGAGGCATTCAAGTCTATTCTCTCTGACAATTATACGAAGAATATACTCATTTCGTGGTCTCCACCGTGTGCAGCTGGGGTTAAATTAAACACAAATGGTTGCTGGATGGAGAGCAAGAATATGGCTGGATACGGGGGAATTTTCCGGGATCATAGAGGTCAATGGCTGCTGGGTTTCTACGGGCAGATTGACTGCACTTCCAGTTTGGAGACTTAGCTATGGGGGATCTACCGTGGACTTACCATTATGCTAGAGAAAGGCTTCAACAATATCTCTGTTGAATCGGACTCCTTGACGGCTGTCCAACTTATTACTGAAGGACCTAACGAAGAACACCCAAATGTTGCTCTTGTTATGGATGCTAAGAACCTCTTGACTCGCACTAACTCCACAATTAATCATGTCTTTAGGGAGGCAAACCAATGTGCTGATTGCCTAGCCCATCTTGGTGCAGAACAATTGGAGGCTCTGGTGGTGGTGGATGAAGCTCCTCAAGCTGTACGTGGAATCGTGAGGGAAGACGCCCTGGGTGTAGGGCTGTTTAGAGATTAGCTGTTGCTAATCTTCTCTGTTTTTTCTGTTTTTCGTTTGAGTCTATTTGAACTTCCGTTGTACCGGAAAAAAAAATTATTGGGTAGATAGATATCCTACCAAAAAATTAAAAAAAAAAACATTATCGGGTACATAAGGGAATAATAATTGCCAAATGAAGGGGTAGAAGTAAGAAAAGGTTAGGTCCTTTCACTTTGGTTTTTTTGTGGCATGTTAATCTGGAGTCTCTAGACTGTGATAGCAGGTTTGGCCCACTTTCAAGTAGGTGGGCATCTTCCTAGTTCTTGCAGAGAAAGACTACATTGTAGAGGGGATGCTCAAACGGTGATTCAGATGCTGTAAGGGACTTCCAATGTCAAGGCTAATTTAGAAGTGGTCATCCAAGATTTCGTTTATTTAGTGAATCGTCTTAATTCATGTTCTTTTAATTTTGTTCCGTGTAGTTGTAATAGGGTGGTTAATGTTATAGCCAAGTATGCTAGCTATACCTACAACTAGGCAGGGGAATTTCTCAGGTTGGGTTTGTAGAGGAGCTGCCTTAGATGTTCTTGTTTTGATTTGATCAATAAATTCTCATATCGATTGGCAAAAAAAAAAAAAAAAAAAGAACATTCGAGTAGTCATGCTACAATAACGTTTTCTCCCCGGGCCGAATTGATCGGGTCAAGTTACGCGTATTTTGATAAATTTTTGTTTTTGGTCTTGTTAAAAGTATGTCATTCATGTTGGGATTAAAATGAATTAAAAACAAATACTTTTATATTGAACTTGGAGTAAGGGAGGCATCGAAATCAATTATCTTTCAAGATTTTTGTCAGATCCTAAATTCTTGAGTCAAATTCTCGTTAATGCGAAAAATATGTAGGAATAAGCACTTTTTCAAAAAATTAGACAAATTCTTAGAATTTTTGGCACCCACACACTCACCTCAAATTGAAATGAACACTTGTACAAAAAATTACACAAATTCTTAGAGTTTTTGGGACCCACACACGAACCTATGTATATACTTGTCCGCTTACGTGTCACTAATATACCACGTGCAATGTCCATGTTGGACGGAGAATACACAGAAGCCATGTTCTTGCCTCCACGTGGCATGACGTTGATATTGGTCAACCTTTCTTGACCTTGTAGGTCATCGTTCATTAAAATGGATTTTCATAGAATTATGTTTGTGTGTCTCTTTTGACATATCAAATTCTAATTAAAGAAACTTCGATCCAAATGCCTGAATAGCATGGATGTGGGCCTGCTGTGCCGTATGTGCACAGCGTGTGCCACAAAAAATCACAGCTGTCAACAAGTGTTTTTAACGGTTCGGACTAGAAACAAACTGTTTGCGTGAACCGTTCTTCTCCTTTGTTTGAAATCTAGGCCGTCCATCCAAGTAACGGACGGCCCAAATTCTACGCAGCACCTAGAGTGCACATCAGCAACCCTGGTCTTGAATCACATACCATTCCAAAACATGCTCACAAGGAAAAGAATCCCACATGTGAGAAAAAGTTAATGTAAGGGAATTTCATTTACCACGAAACATAAGATACAAGAAAGACGTTTACACTCATTTGGCTTGCATTTCTTGTATGCGTATTGGTGAAAATAAGCAATAAGCGCAATCAGAAATAAGTACACCCATTTGACAATTACCTTATTTATTTATTTTTGCACGGCAAAAAATACCTTACTTATTTATTGTTTTAGTTTGCTTTTTTAATTTGATAATTTTCATACGTTATCTTGAACTATTATTGTTTTTGATAATTTAGGGTGTTCAGACTAACTTTTATAGTAATCAATTATGAAACATGTCACATATATGTCTAATGTTCAGAAAGTCCAACAGACAATCATATCATACAGTATGTGAACCGGACCTCTTCTGGTCAAGGAACTAGATGATTCCTTTTAAACACTTTTGTAACTCCTGTAATACGTACTTTATCATCATACACAGGGAATTATACAGAAATTTCCACCATACAAATCAGGAAATAAACTGTGAGGCGTTTGGAAAAGGGGGACTTTGCCGTCCCTTGGGATCGGCACCGTCCCTTGGGATCGGCAGGGGGTTGCCCATCCCATCCGGGCCATCCGTTTTGGGCATCAACAATTTAGATCTCAGCTCGCCTAAGTGTATCTATACTGTTCATTATTGATGCAATCCGAGCCATTAATGCGAGAAACGGACGGCCTGGATGAGGGTTGGCAGGGCATGCCGACCTCTGCGGACAACAGACTCCCCAGATTCATATTTTCTAGACAGCAGACCCCGGGGTTCATATTTTCTATCTTTCTTTTTGGTAGAGAACATTAAATCCTTGGTTGGGTCATTATTTACAAGAAATGGTCAAACTAGATTGGACCCAACAAAATCATAAATTAATAATAATAATAAAAAGTGGTCACTAGGTCAGTTGTCACAGTGGCAGACCTGGAGGAGGTTGGATTTACATGACAATCCAACAATAGGGGCCTATTCTGATTATGCTAGAACAAAGATTAATCACAGTCTGGCCCCTCCTGATGATCAACTTCAGTCCAGAGTCCAAACCCCAACTATAGTAATTGGAAATGGACCCCACTTTCCTCCCATCAAATCCTTCTCGTCCTTTTGTTTTTTTGTTTTTTGATCAAACACATTTATGTTTGATTACTCAAAAACCGTCCAAAAGGCTACAAACGCCGAACCGGAGCCCATCGAAGATTCGAAGGGTAGAAAACCCCTGATAACCTTCAAATATTTCCATACGATGGGTTGAGTTCCTCTCCATACAAATTCCTTTCTACACCTTTATGCTCTTTATTTGTCGACTTAGAATGAGCCCACAAATTTGATCTGAATTGTCCATCTTGCAAAATAAGGAATTAAGCGAATACATACATCTCAAGAAAATTAAATTTGTTATGATATCTATAGATAGATTAATAAGAATTTTAAGGTTTACATTTGAAATAGATTTGTCATTTGTTTAACAGAACAAACACAATTCGTTTATGTGTCTTAGCGGATCAAACAGAGTTTCTGCAGTCCAATTTTTCTTTGCATGTACTAGGAGATGAACAGTTAAGATTATGATTATTGGCCCGGGATAACTCAGAAAGTAGGAGTACAAAGGGTACAAAAGAATGAAGTATCGAGAGAATTAATCCGCATCGGACTTGTTTTAGAAGCCTATATTGCGGGGCACCTATGCTATGTTATTTCAAATAATACTGAAAACAGAACAAACCAGAAACAAAATGATTTGTCCGATCGAAAGTTTCAAAATTTGACCCAACAAAACCTAAATCAAAGCATCTCTGTCACATGACTGCCTTCTAGTGGTTGAGTGTACATCTTACATCCGAGTTTGGCCGCTGTCCAATTATATGTCTCACTAGGATAATTTGGGTAGGGAGGAAATAAATACCGATAAAAATCGAACCGATTGAAAAAAATCGGTTTATTGTTGTTTTCACGGGCAATTGGATCGGTTTCGGATTTCTTCTATTTAGTTGAAAATTTTGGTTTTTGTTTTGATCGAAATAAACCGAGAAAACCCGTATGGAATCGAAGCATATAACACTGCCCTTAATCTCTTTCAATTTTGTATTAGATTTGTTGCGGTTTTCTTTTTTTTTAGTTCTATCTTGGAAGGGGGCATGTTTTTCAAAAAATTAATAATTCTGCCTTCTTGTTGTTAACCCCTATTAATTTGGTCTTTTTTTTTTTTTTAGATTAAGTTTAGTAAATTTTGGATGTATGAAAATTATTTTAGTGTTTTGGATTTTCGATGTATGGAAATTATTTCGGACATTCTTTTGCTGTTTCTCGTACTATTTATTAATCTTGTTGTGTCTTTTCTCTTCTTGTTTGGTATTCTCCGGTTAATGTTTGGACTGATTTATTTTATCTATTCATGTTTGTTGATCCATTTGTTTATTTTAGGCCTCAAACCTATTAAAAACCAAACTTACTTGGTCTGGTTTTGGTTTGAAATTTTTTCAACTCAAAAGAACCGATTTGATTGCGAAATTAGTCAAAAAGCGGACCAAATTAAAATTTTCATCCCTCGGGGCTCCTTTTTCACCACGTATTTTGATGTCAGGCCCAAGACAAGTGTGTAGACCCTACTTCATGTGTAATGAAAAATGAGTCTAGAGCACCACGTGGCAGCGCTCCAGAGATATTGAAAGATCTCTCTTTTCGTTGGATAAAGGTTATGTTTTCTAATATAATATTAGAGACTCTCCAAACATGTGATTGAAAAAAGAAATTGGATGATTCTTTTTAATTCCCTGTGAAATCTTTAAAAATTGTAGTATAATTATCCATAATGTTCGTTATTGAGACCTAAAACATAAGCTATACGTTCATATTTCTCAAGTTTTTTTTTTTGATTCTCTCCCAAACAGGAACCTCCGATATACAAATATTATTAACCACATAATTCAGTGATTGGCGCCAAATTTTTCTATGGATTGCTTTTTTCGCTCTTTCGCGGTCAAAAGTGCTTATGATACCAGTTGGAATTTAATACGTATTAGGTTTTTGGACAATTACGGCCTGTTGGAAATCATGGAATTTTTTTTTAAAAGTCGGTGGGTTTTACACTTTAAATAAAATTAGTTGATGATTAAGTCAAACCATTGATAGCATGATAATATCTGCTGTTAGGTGCATTATGATCAGTTGGTAATTAATATTATAATGCAGGAAGGCATCTTCTTCACTGCAGCCATAGAATATGGTTACTGACCAAACCCCATATCATGTTTGACAATCAGGCTAGGATAAGAACCATTTTTTTCCCCCGACGGTCAAGGGTGTCTGAGTCAATTTACGCGCTTGTCGTTTGATCATCTCTCCGATTCACATGAAAGTACTTTCTTGTTACCTCACCCTAGGAATCGAACCGTGGCGAATTGTGTGGGGAGCAAACTCACTAACCAACCAGACTAACTTGGACATCTGGTTAGTGTTTTTTACTTAGAAACAAAATGCCATACGCAAAAAAGTGGTCTGTTTGCTTTTTGGAAAATTATAAGTACCCGAAAAATTACCCGAAAGTAAATTAGTGGTTCGAATAAATATTCAAGTGAATCTGAACCACTGATTTTACTTTGACGATAATTTTCGGGGTAGCTAGTATTCCTCGTGGGGTTTGCCGATTAACATGGGATTTCTAACATTATCCTTTTTCGTCTTTATTTGTTACGCAATGAGCAGATTTGTTACGTAATCCATAGGATGGGACATGGTTTTCGGAGTTTGACTGTAATTATTGGTGGAGAGATTTGAAACTAGTTGAAAATATTTTACTATATATTAACTTACGTGTAAGATACTTACTTTGGACTGTTCAAAAAACACATCCGATGATTCCCGATAGTGCCCTACAGCGCTATAGAGTGGGAGCACTCTACAGCACCCCGGATTCATTTGAGAGTTAATTATCTTTTACAGTTTGGCCTTAAATAATTTCTTGTCATAATAAAATCACCTATTGTGAGACCATGTATCCACGATTAGTATAGTCCGACCTACAAAATAATTTTAATTGATTTAGGTGATTAATTACAAGTACTCATAGTCTCATAGATATCTATATATTAAGAAAAATGCATTCTTTTGTCAAAAATGCATATATTAAGCTGACTACTTATTAGCCACTATTTCCGTCCTAAAAAGATTCGGAAATGCTAGGTACCCAAACACAAGTTACCCACAAATTACCCAAACACACACACACAAGTGCGGCCCCCACACACACTGCACCTCCAGTGTGTGTGGGGGCCACACTTGTGTGTGTGTGTTTGGGTAATTTGTGAGTATTTTTTGTGTGTATGTAGTGTTGCTCAAAAAGATTATTCGGTCCGATAAAAGAGAGCTTAAACTTATGATTGGAGCTCTACAGTGTAATGAGCAGATAATACAAACTCTTAACCTCTACTTAAGCAGAGCTATACTGGTGCATACTTGAGTTATTAGGGCATCCTTATTTGGTTTCCTATTTTAACTCAAAACCAAACCCCCCAAAACCCCCAAAAATCAGGCTCTCTATTCCTCCTCCTCAAATTATTTTTGCTACAGTGCCTACTCAAATTTGAGTAGGAACTGTTCACGCACCAATTTTTTTTAAGAGCATCCTTATCAAAAGAACCAAAATTTTCACCAAATTTAACTTCAAAAACACCTTTTATAAATTAGCAAGTCACTTTATCAAAAACTCACAAAATCAAACTCTCTATCTTAACTTTGCTATATTAAACTATTCCTCGTAAATCTATATATAAAAAAAATTCTCCCCAATCTCCCAGGGGAGATAATTTCGGTACAAAAAGGGCTCCATGGACCACGTGTCATTTCTTCCCTCCACACCCAGCCATTATCATTTCTTCCGTCCACACTCGTGTTGCCACGTAGCAAAAATGTTAACTCAAAAGTTGGTGCGTGAAGTCGCCACGTGTCACCCCTGACGCAACCACCTAAACCGAAAATAATTAAAAACGGTTAGGTGCGTGAACAGTACTGCACCAAATTTGGTGCAGTACTGTAGCAAAAATGATTTGAGGAGTGGAAATAGAGAGGCTGATATTGGGTGTTTTTGGGGGTTTGGCTCCCTATTTTAACTCAAAAGTTAAAATAGGGGGCTTGATAAGGGCATCCTTATCAGCCTACTCAAAATTTTCATCAAATTTAACTTCAAAACGACCTTTTATAAATTAACGAGTCACTTTATCAAAAACTCACAAAATCAAACTCTCTATTTTAACTTTACTATACTAAACTATTCCCCTCAAATCTATAAAAAAAAAAAAACTACCCCCAACCCCAAAAGTTAATCTCCCGCCTGGGGAGATGTTTTCCAAACAGTGCAGTGGACCTCCCTTTTAGCAATTTATCCCCCGCCACGTGTTATGATGCATCACAAAAACTTCTCCTGTTCCTCTCTCTCTCTCTCGTGACGCATCAAAACCCATTACTCTTCTGACGCAGCTGACGCACCAACCGGGAAAAAACAATAAAAAACTAAGTGGTGAGTGAACAGTGCCGCACCAAATTTGGTGCGGCACTGTAGCAAAAACAATTTTGGTAAAAAAAATAGAAAAGCTGATTTTTGGGGTTTGGCTCCCTATTTTAACTCGAAAGTTAAAATAGGGTGCCAAATGAGGATGCTCTAAGGATGCCCTTAATTGTTTTTTTCGGGCTGCTTTTCCCAAGTAGGGGGGGGGGGGGGGGGGGGGGGGGGGGGGGGGGGGGGGGGGGGTCCACAGCTGCCCCGAAACATCTCCCAGGCGGGGAGATTAACTTTTTATTAGGGGGAATTTTTTTTTAATAGATTTGAGGGGAATAGTTTAATATAGTAAAGTTAAAATAGAGAGTTTGATTTTGTGAGTTTTTGATAAAGTGACTTGCTAATTTATAAAAGGTGTTTTTGAAGTTAAATTTGATGAAAATTTTGGTGCTCCTCCTGATAAGGATGATCTTGGCACGTGAAAATTGAAATTCAACAGCACATGACATTATTGAACTGAACCGCCCATATGAGAAGTCTGTGAATATTGCATCAATACCCTGTACTTAGATCTAAGCCAAATTAGCCCCAGTTTGGGCCCCTACACTACATTGTCCCTCTTAAGTACAAGTCTCTTATTACATGCAGTTGTACCATTAATGGCTTTCAAGTCCCTTCTTAACTAAGTATGTTCTCAGAGTCGGTTCTAAGTTAAAGGTGGAGCTGTTGCTGATTTAGACCCCCGAAAATCTTCCGAATTTTAAGGACCCCTACTTTGGTACCCGTTATAATGATCCAACAAAAAGAAAAAGGTCTTTCATACTTTATCTTTGCAAGTTTGTTCAACCATTAATAGCTTTTCAGTCGCCCGAAAACTAACGAATTTGAAGGACCCTACCTTAGTATCCATTAAAATAATTCAACAAAAAGAAAAAGGAGTTCATATTTTATCTTTGCTTTAGTCTCCGAGAAGTCAGGGCAAGTTGTGCACTGATTATTGAGAAACTAGTTACTTCCACCCTTAATCTATACGTACACAAGTGTGTAATAACCATGTGCCATTACTGGGAAATGCATATGGAAATGTGACTGCCACCATGATCATATCCTCAAAGTACAAGATAGTAGCAGATCCTTTTGTATTTTTTTTTTTTTGTATTTTTTAGTTTTATTTTACGATAGTCCAGTCCTTTATTTTTTTATTAGGAGACTCCACTATAGGATCCATTAAACTCATTAGATAATTGGGATTACAGAGGTTCAATTTCATTTAATTAAGCTTGGAATATATTAGTGTCAATTATTCCCTCTAGCTTGCTCCTCTACCATGGCCAATTATATTGCTCCCTCTAACCTGCACAATTATCAAACTTATTATTAGAAAAAAAAGATAGATCGTTGAATCATCATAAAGGGTTAGCCTCGTGATTAGAACTCGAGAGTTAAGGGTTTGCTCTCTCTTTTGTCTCATTTTCGAGACTCCCTAGATACTATCAACTGTTGCGGGCTAGTTTATACAACCGTGTCCTGATTATAATTGGACTCTCTTAGCTAGTAGACGGTGTTGATATTGGTCCCCAAAGGATAAATAGACACGGGCGTTAGTTAGCCCGGATGCCCGAGTTATATATAAAAACAAAAGTTAATAATTAGCTAGAAGGGATACTATACTACTAGAGCTAATTATCAGCATATAGGTGCAATCACATGGATGACACAGGATTGAAATTTTAAAAAAAGAGGAGATGATCTGATTCTCAGGAGAATATTAACCTAGCTTTGCAGAAATTTAATAATTGTTTTTAAAAGTGGAAGGTTTTGGTTGATGATGGTGGTTGAGATGATTTCAATTATTGGGGCACATGGTTATGGAACTGATAACTGCTAAAGAATCCCCCAACAAACATCCAATGTATGTATTATAGGCATAGCAGTGACCGTTGGTGTAATTGTTTTTATCATTAAATCACAACACATGTATGCATGTTCATTTATCACCCTAATTGGAGAGAGAGAGAGAGAGAGAGAGAGAGAGAGAGAGAGAGAGAGAGAGAGCATGTTCATTTCATTTGGTGTAACATGGTTTAAGGATACCATTACAATTTTGGATTGGTTTTTAATTTTATGGAACCAAACCAAAAATGACTTTAGCTAGAAAAAACTATATGGTGCAGAAGAATCTCTCTCAAAGGGGCCAAAATCACCGGAAATAGTTATGGTCGTGAATATTCTTATGCGTTGCTTTATAATTTTTCGGGAAAGATAGAGGCAGGGATGACAACGGGTAGAGTATGGATTGAGGGACTCTATTTTACCCCCGAACCCCAATTGGAGATTTCTTTCCCATCCCCACCTCCATACCTAGAAGAGATCGGGAAGAATCCACCAGTACCCATCTCCCAATGGGAATCGGTTATGCTCGGGTAAATCCATATCCGAATTAGTTGAACAAAAAAGAACGGTAAGATCTAAACAAAAAAAAAGAAAAAAAAATTACGTGTCCTACAATAACAAAAACAACTGTGGGAGGCGTTTTATCGGAGTCACCTCTTTGGTCCTTCTGGTTTGGTACGTAGATGTGGTAGGATGGTTGAAGCTTGCTGGAACCCTAAGTGTTGGCTTGAGAAGGAGACCTACACACTCAAACACTTGTGCTAGTGCCAAGCCCGGACGGTGGTGGTCCGGAAGGACACTTTGACGGCCAAGTACGTGATTCGAAAAAGGAGGAGTTACCCTGAAAGCTTTTTAAAGAGAGAAAGAGAGAGTTATGAGTGTATTGAATGCTTGGAGAGAGATCCAGAGTGAGGTAGGTGAGCGCTACTTTTATAGGCGAGGGGTGGCGTGCCTATCGTGCCCCGTATGCGCGCCGTCCGTACCTGACACTCCATGTGGTCAGGTTAGAATGTCTTGGGTAGACCCAATGCTTGGCTGATATTAGACCCATTGCTTCGGCTAACATCACGCCTGGTACATCTAATAAGTCAATTGGTTTAGCAGGAATCCCCGGTCAAGCACGTGGACCTATAGGCAAAGCATGCAGGCTCGTTGACTAGCACCATTAATGGTCTGTCAGGCACGCCTCGAAAACGAGCCCATGGTAGTCTGCCAAACGATCGAAACCGAACCTTTCGATATCCATCGATTCAGAAAGGGTCAAGCTCAGCAAGGGGGACTACGCCAACTGGCGAACGGAACGCTCCCCGAATCCATTGATCTGGGTGATGCATCCCTAATAGACCTGCCAAAAGGAACCGTACGAAGGGGCTTAGATATGTACCCATCGCTCGGCAATATGATAGATATTTATCTTGATAATCATCCCAACTTGCGTTGAGCTGGCCAACGTTGAGGGCAAATCCCACTAGGCGTGGGCGAATAAGTTCGATCCTCATTCGCTTTTATCACTTTTGATAGGTGACCCGTCGACGTGCTTTCACATGTCCAAGGGCCAGGGCTAAGCCTAATGGACCGTTGTGAACCTGGCCACTACAACAATCATTTAAAAAAAATTAAATAGAAAGATACAAAGAAATATAGTCCCCTAAGATCATATAAAATTTTGACAACTACCATCATTAAACTTTTTTTAACACTTAACAATATTTAGTTTTAATAAGGAAAAATATACACAAATTATACATATATGCACACTTGTATATACACATATACATATACATTTATCAACTATATGCACACATATATACATACATGCATACCAACAATGCAATTTGAAACAAGGCGGGTACGGGTATTCGGAGGTGGGTATCACATAATTATACCCGCCCCATGTTCAACCGGCAATTCTTTAAATTCTACCATAACCGCTTCTATTGGATGAAAAATAGAGTAATATTTGCCTCCAAATAGGCGGGCAGGTCGGGTATCCATTGGGTTTGGGGGAATTGCATTCCTTAGAGAGAGGCACTAACATTTGTATCAATAATTGCACAAACTCTCTCACATGGGATTTATGGGACCCACATATGAGTAGTAGGTCCCAAATATCCCATGTGAAAAAGTTTATGCAATTGTTGGTTCAAGTGTTAGTTTTCGTAGAGTTTTCAATGAAACCAAGGACTAGCAAAATGCTTTCCCTTTTTTGAGAGCTTCTTTCTCTACACTAGAGAGTTTGGCTAGGGTTTATCCCTATCCTTACCCACCACAGCCCCTTTTTCCTTTGCCGCCCTGTTCTTTTTCCCTTTTGCTCTCTCCCCCTCCTTCCCAATTAGGTTTTCCTGGGGTTAAGGCAACCACCTCTCAGCCCCACCTCCCCTGCCCCTTCTCTGTTGCCTCGCCACCCTCTTTTCACCTCCCCGCCAGTTCAAAACCCACCCCATGGCTTCATTCTACAACCTCCCCCCTCCGCTTCTTCCATTTTGTCCCCTTTGCCCCACCACAGCCCCTCCACCGCCTCTTCACATCCCCCATTATCTACCTCTACAGATCTGGTTGGGCTTGATACGATGTCGTGGTGAAACTAGGGCGGTCGCCTTCCTCCGGCGAATGAAGTCTCCAAAACCCGACGCCGACAGCTATGGGTATGGGTCTCTTCTGGAGCAGCGACTCAGCTTAAGCTTAATGCATTTCGGTGCGACTCAATGATGGGTTGACTCGGGTGACTCAGTTGTTTTGAGTTTTGTCTAGTTGATTTCTTTTCAATTTGTTTCGTTTATTATTGCTAGCTTTTAGCCAATAGAGCCTTCGATTTCATGTTGTGCTTAGTATTAAGGTTTGATTTGTTATTCCTTGGGATCTCTACTATCAGATCGATGATGTAACGCCCCGCATTTTTGGGATACGTTATGGATTATTATTACAATTTAAAGTCGGTCTTAAACGGTAATAATAATAACCAAAAATACATATAGATGATCTATCCTTCACAGATTACAAAAAGGTAGACCGGGTGGACTCTATGACTCCGCAAATCTCTCCGCTTGGTGGATCTCCATCTCGGCAGCTCCTCCGGCTCCGTGTTCTCCATAGAGGTCCACCTGTCCAACGTGATAATCTAGCATAATACGCAGAGTTGCGAAGCAACATCGTGGTATTATGCCAGGGCAAACCGTGAGCGAGGACGCTCAATAGATACCTTACCCCAACTTTAAACTAGCAATTCTAGAACAATATTGTAGGTGGCAAGTAAATAGTTGAAAATCATTTCTCAAAACAGTAGGTTCATGCGTGTCAATGCATCAATATCAAATCAGATCAAATCAGAGTGCAGCTTTAATAAAATCAGTATCTCGTTTCTTTTAAGAAAAATCAGAGTATAGTATCAGTATCTCGTTTCTTTTAATAAAAATCAGAGTACAGTATCAGTATCTCGTTTCTTTTAATAAAAATCAGAGTACAGTATCAGTATCTCGTTTCTTTAAACAAAATCAGAGTACAGTGTCAGTATCTCATATCATTTTCTCATAACAGCATTCTTCTTCAAATTTCAACCATGTCAACATCTTACATCTCTCGAAAGTTATTGGCCCGTTCTACAACCCCTTTCTAACGGTCACCAACCTTTCCGTTCGAAGGGTCGGCCACCCATAAACTGACTCCTGCAGTATGAGGTCCGCTAACTCCGCGTCACACACGACATAGTCCCGGCTACCCATATCACTGAATCCCCACCAGTCTGTTTATGAGGTCCGCTTGCTATGTGTTGTACTGAGTAAGTTCTAACCGTCAAATTCACCCGCGGAATTTGAGGAGAAACTTCAAACAGCACTACCGTATAGTTCCGTTGGGCTTTGACCACCAGTTCACCCCGGGGAACTGAGGCGGGACTCCAACAGCATCAACATCTCAACTTTCATCATATCAACACTTTCATTCTCATCTCTATTTCTTCCATTTAAAAACATTCGATCACTTTCTCGAAAAACGTGTCGTGTCGTATCGTCTCGAAAAACGTACACATGTCATATTACATAAAAATCTTCCGTTTAGAAATCGTTTCACGATAAACTTCTCGTTCAAAAACATTTCATGATAACCGTGTTACTTAAAGACAAAAAAATTCTTTCTTCCGAGAATTTAAATCAAAACATAAGGATTCATTCTCGTTTTGCTGGCGTGTTTTAAGATTAGTTCGTAGAACCGTCACTTGGTTTGTCTAAACCAAGAAAATACCATACTAGAAAACTCTAGTAGTTGAATCCGTTTGACGTGTTTTAAGATTCGTTCGTCGAATCGCCACTTGGTTTGGGCTAAACCAAGAAAAAGCCTGACTAGACATGCTAGTCATAGATTCTATTTGTTAGTCTGAATAGATTAAAAATATTTATTCAATAATCCTGGAAAATCTCATTTCATTTGAAAAGCTCTTTTCTTCAGAAAATCGGTCGGCATTATAACTGCGTAAATTTGAAAAGTCGATTTTCATTCGGGCATTACAACTGGGTAATTTAGTTTTCCAAAAGTCCATCGAACATTATAACGGTGCATTTCGATAGTCAATTTTAAATCGTGCATAGTAACGACTAAATGTATTTTTCAAAGTCTAATTGTTCATAAAATCACTAATCACCAACATAATCACATTTAATCATAATTAAGCACGTTTAAGCAAAATAATAACCTCCTTAATATGAACTAGTAAATACTAATCTAAGGTTAAGATAAAGTATCTACCTTAATTCCGATGATTAGTCGGAAGCCGATAAGCGAGTTGAATTCCGGCGGCGTAACGACTAGTCGACCTTTGCTCGAACACTTTCTTGCTAACTTATTCAACCTTTCTAAGATCTAGGGGTGGTCGAGGGTGGTGGAGTGTGGTGGTTTAGGATGAGTTTCAAGAAGAACACTCAAGAACTCATTCAAGAACACTAGAAAGCACAAAGTGGAGAAGTTGGGAGATTTTGGTGTGAGGAAATGAAGTAAGGTGAGTGAGCTATTTATAGAAGATTGTAATTGGGTAAGTAGCCTACCTTGTTAAGTAGTCAAATTTTCTTTCTTCTCATTAATTCAAAAAAATACAAATTAGGTTTAGTAAAGTCAAAATTGGTAGGAAGACAAAATTGAACACATGTCTAATTAGGGTTTTAAATAGGCTAAGGCTAGTCAAAATAGGACAACATAGGAGTTGGGAAAATTAGTAGGCCTTCCGGATGCGATGTAGTGAAATACTCGGTGTGCACGCGTTGATTTTACGGCGCGGAAAAATAAATAAAAGAAAATAAACAAACTAGATCTAGTTTCATTCAAATTATTTAAACTAAATAATAAATTATTTCATTTAGCGATATTAAAAATAACTAATCGAATTAATAAATCGAAATTTTTATCTACGAAATTTCGGGTTATTACAGATGACTAATTCTTAACCCAGCAACCAAGTTGTTAGTTTGTTTTGGTAGAGGTGCCACTGAGCCTACTAGTGTGATCGCGTCAAGATTTTGTTAGTTTTGGTTCAATCATATTCTTCGTGATGAAATCTGTATTGCCCTCGGGCATTTATATAAATGGAATTGACTCCTTTTCCAAAAAAAGAAAAAAAGAAAAGAAAAAGTGTTAGTGTTTGTAGTCGACCTGATAACTTTTTCATTTTTTGGTAACGGAGTGTTTGCCGTGAGTAATTCCATGTACGTGTAATATTCTTGTATCCCATTTTATATTAATTACTAGGCCTACTTAATAATCCACTTATTTTTCATTTTTTGAACATCGTAATAATCTACTTAAGAATAATATAAAACCTGATATGAACTTTTTTTTTTTTACTCAACTAGGATGGCCAGTTGATTTATTGGGAATGTGGCCTAATTTATTATTTTTATTTTGTTTATTTTTTCTTAGATTTTGCTCAATAACGTCATTTTTTTTTTGTTTATTTCCCTAAAATGTCCAAAATCAGTTTGATTCATGACATTGCTCTTGTTGTTTCTAATTTTTTTTCCTTAAATTAGGATAATATTTCAACGCTTTTATGGTTCTCTGGTCGAGAAACGTAAATTATATACATAAATTTCACACAAAATTTAAAAGTTAGAAAAGTAAAACAAATAAGAAGTTAGTCAAAATCCTCTTTTAATAGTTACTAAAAAAAAAAAAATTTTCCTCTTTTAATAGTGGAGGATCCTCACAGTCACAGAGTGTGTGGCCCTTGTGGGCCGCTCTAGGTGTCCATGGGCATTGCCCAATGTTAAACGGGTCTTTGTGTTAAACGGGTCCTTGAGTTTATTTGGTTGTTGGGGAAAGAAATGGAAAGGAAGGGAAAATTAAAAAAATTCTCTTCCTTCGTTTGGTTCTCAAAGAAGAGGAAGGAAAATAATCAAATTCCTATTTAACTTTTCTCACATTTTCTCTTCAATTTTCTCTTTAACTTTCTTCCTAATTATTTTCTCTTCTTTTCTCTTTCTTTCCCTAACTTCCAAACTGAGCCAAAAGTTTGGAATTGGAGCACCTTTGCCCCTTCTCAAATCACAAAAAGTTGTACTGAATGGAGTATTTGTTACCTTTACTTTTTCCAATGATTGTAATCATTTTTGATATCCTTATCTACCTACCATTATGATCTTTGATTTCCTTATGTACTCTTTCAAGCCCCACATTCTAAGAAGGCCTTCATTATTAATGCCTATGAACAATTGATGTTATTACGTTCTGTTAAAAAAAAAAAAAATTGATGTTATTACATTGAACTTTTAACGTCACTGTACCGTTTCTCTCGCCCATTTAATATAGGAGGAATTTGCACTTTGACCCCTTGTACTTTGCTCGATTTGAACTTACACCTCTCGTACTTTTTTTTAGGCACTTACACCCCTTACAGAAATCCCGAATTTTGCTTAGGTCCGGACTTCGACTTTCCCGATCAAATTTCGATGATCCGCTCCGTCCAATGCGTTTGGAACGTGTTTTCAAGGGTATCTGAAAGGAATTGAAAAGAAAAAGGACCAGGAAGGGTTTGATTTGAACATATATAGTTTTACAAAAAACTGCCTAATTCAAGCCTTCGCAGTCTTTCTTTTTTTTTTTTGGCCGATTTTTGCTTAGATACCCTTGAAAACACATTCTAAACATATTGAACGGATCGGATCATCGAAATTTGATCGGGAAAGTTGAAATCCGAACCTAAGAAAAATTCAGGGTCTCTGTAAGGGGTGTAAGTAAGGGGTGTAGGTGCCTAAAAAAAAAGTACGAGGGGCGTAAGTACAAATCGAGCAAAGTACAGGGGGTCAAAGTGCAAATACCTCTTAATATAGTCTTTCTAAAGATGTAAGTATTTTGATCGAAAAGATCATCCTACGTGCAATGTGCGCATAAAATTTGCATTGGCTTATGGGCTTGGTCTTACGGATGAGACACTCTTTATTGAGTATAACGCCGAATTTCTCTCATCAACTTTCACTCCCTCTCTTCTTCTGAGCCTACAGATAGGGGATTTATAGTAAAAAAACTATAGTATAATTTAGTGAAGGATGTTCCTACATGGTCATGTGCAATATATATACAAAACTAAAGTTCCAATGCAAAATAAAATTTGCAGAAAATAAATTAAAAGCAACTTGCATAAATGTCAACCCTCCCAAGATTAGAAAATCTTAGTTTCTAGTCCACATTACATACTCAAGTTCAGGGCATTCCTTGAACACTATTTGTTTCAAATAATTGGTTTCATTTGTTAGTCAGATTAGCCTTGTTAAAGTCGCAATTATGTGGCAAAAGTCAAAAAAACATTCATGCATCATGGAAGAAGATGCTGGGTGGGTGCTTCAAAATGATGATTTTGTAAGTCCAAGAATTTCCACTAACCAATCCTCCTACTTTAATAGTATGAGAATTCTTAATCTACCTAATTTCTTTTTTTATAACCGGATGTCTTGCCAGTTTGCGCGCACCTCGACTAATTTCGGAGTCATGAAGATGACGACCGGGCATAACTCCCAGTAGCCGCAGGAGATTGCTCGCAAGAGGAATTGAACTTAAAACTTTAGGTGAGAACAATCTCCTAAAACCTAAGGTAAGACCAGTTTACCAATCCTTTGGGTTCTTAATCGACCTTACATTAGGCCATAGTAACTAACCAAGCTGGCAAGATTTGACCTCGCGATTGGTTTTGTATTTTTAAAGCGAGATAACCATCTTTTTCTGTGCATCAATTTCTTTGTTATCAATAAAATCTTTTACTGTTTTGAAAAAAAAAAACTAGCAACTCCAACTTCTTTCTAACATCATAATTTTCTAGGATAACTGGCCCTGCAACCAATAAACAATTCCAAATCACTGTAACCGCACACATTTATGTCCTTAGAATATGATGGATTTTCATACTCTTTTTTTATTTTATTTATAGTTGCAGTCCCCTTTTTCGTTATCTTGTAATCTATATTACATTATACAACGGTTTTTTCAAAATGTCCTAAGTGGCATTTCCATATTCAAATATCTCTCATTTTTCTTCTAACAATATCTATAATAAGGCCCCAATCTTATCTTACGGGTCAAGTTGTGTTTCTGTAACTAAGAAAACTTACCTTTTCAAATTACCTTTTGGTTAATCACAAAAAAAAAAAGAAAAACCGATCAACAAAAAATACCACGTAAAAGAAAACTCATTTGTAAAAAGTCCAATATTTTCATCTGGGAATTTCAAATTTCAAAAATCCTCTTTCTCCCTCTATGGTATTCAACCCATCATAGAAAAATTTTAATTTCAAAATATTCTATCTATCTCAATTATCAAAAAGAAAAAGAAAAAGAAAAAGAAGATGAAGAAAGCGGATAAAAAAAATCACATGGAAAAAACTCATTTAAGAAAAAAACACAATCTTTTAAGTCCTACGCGAATTTTAAATTTCAAAAATCATCCCTCTGTCTTTGACATCCAACCAGGGACGGATCCAAAGGGGGGGGCAAGCGGGGGCACGTGCCCCTGCTGACCGCCCACTCGTTAATTTTTTTTAAAAAAAAAATTTTAAAAAAAATTAGGAAAATAAGTTAGGTATATATATATTATTTGTGTCAAGATCTAGTAACGTAGCCTAAGTGTTGCCTGGTGGTAAGGTGCATACCTCTATGTTGAAGGTCACATGTTCAACTCTTGCCTCCCTCTTTTTTAAGCCACAAAATTGAAAGATTTATTAAACAAGGGTGATTGTTGAGATTTGAACCCTGAACCCGTGATTCCAAAATCAACACCTTCCTTCTTGGCACTAGACCAACAACACTCATTATACAACAAATGAGTAGTTTTATTATATATTTTGAACTTATAATGGTAATAATAATTCCCCTAGTATTTTTTTCCCTGAATTTTAATTTTCTCCCTTCTTTTTAAGAAAATGATACAAAATGATGAGAAAATTATTTAAATTACATATTTTTTTAATTTAGAGATCTTTTACAACGGTACATAGCCTTCAATAATTTCTTATCTGATATTAGGTTTAGAATTAATCTTACACGATTTCTTGTCCCTAGCAAAATCGTTGACTAGAAAAAAAAATTACACGATTACAATTAATAAGATGCCCCCTCTGGGATGGATTTCTGGATCCGTCCCTGCATCCAACCCTCGCAGGAAAATTTAATTTTTGAATTCTCTCTCTCTCTAATGATTTTGGTTGTAAAATGGATATAATAAATTTGGTAAATCATGTAATAATCCAAAATTTTTAATAAAATTTAGGATTATTTAATTTCGTTTTAATTACTTTAATTTCGTTATTTAATTTCTAATTGCACTACCATCACCAACCACCACACTCTACCTCCTCCCATCATCCAAAATCAGTCAACATGGCCCCCTTGACTGCCATACACTCCACCACCCTCGCCCATCACTTCCTAACTCACTATGGTACTTCTTTCACCCAATCTACACTCTAAACTCCACCCAAAACTCATTTTACACTCCCCCAAACCCCAAAATCCGTCCATAACCTCTACTGCCCCCCTCCTTCACTCCCTTCCTCCTCCAAACTCTCCCAAGAACTCCCAAACTAAGAACACAAAGCCCCATTACCATCCTTCAAGTTCTAGAGTGAGAAAAGTCAAGAAATTTGGATTTTCACTTCAAAACATCAACCACAAGCTCCCACCTTTCATCTTCCACTTCAAGATCATCCAACAAACTCCAAGGTACCCACATTTCACCACCAAATCCACCCAAGGCCAGCCAAAGAGCTCCCTCCACCGGTTTTTCGCAAAAATTCATTTTTTTCACCAAATCTTCGCAAAACAAGGTAGAAACTCATACCCAACCTATTCCAAGCTCTTGAATGAGTTATAATAGTCTAGTAGTAATTTAGAGTTGATGGGTTAAAGCCCTAAGTCGAGGGTTTCACGAAACCCGAGCCAAAACGCGATGTGACCCTTTTTACCCCAAACCGTGTTTTCGTGCTTAGTAAACCTTAGATTCATTCTGGTTCATGTTTTTAACTCTTCCAAGCATGTTTAAGACTTTACTAAGTGTTTAGTGAGTTTGTCCATGAATTTATTGTGATTAACCTTGTAACGCCCCACGTAGACCACTGGCGCAGTACCCTGATTTGATCCACAAGCCACACCACATGACCCAAAATGCTTAAGCCCAAGGTACTAGTAGTGGCCCACATGGTTTGTTATATACCCAAGACCACTCATGTAAACAACCAATGTGAGACTAAACACCATCTACCCCCAAACTTGGGGTATTACAATCTTCCCCCTTTAGGGATGCAACGTCCTCGTTGCATAGTCCCAGCAACCTCCCCTGGTGTCCGTGGTGACAGAGCGCATCCTACCCACCACTTGGACCAGGGCGGGGCTCTGATACCATTTGTAACGCCCCACGTGGACCACTGGCCCAGTACCCTGATTTGATCCACAAACCACACCACATTACCCAAAATGCTTAAGCCCAAGGTACTAGTAGTAGCCTACATGGTTTTTTATATACCCAAGACCACTCATGTAAACAACCAATGTGAGACTAAACACCATCTACCCCCAAACCTGGGGTATTACAAACCTTGTTCTTGATCGTTGTGTTAAAGTTAAGGGTTTAAAGTGTAATTTTGTGAAAGTTGACGTGCGTACTTGTGTATTATTTACGAAACCTATTTTTATCAACTAAGGGTTTAAAATGACCATTTTGCCCTTGTGTGTGTTAATGTGTATTTTTGTACTTAATAAAAAAAATCAAGAAATTGAGTTTTGTGACAAATGAGGACTTTACTAACTAAAATAAAGTATTTTTACGTATTTACCCTTGTCGGTCGCAAAATTATCATTTTGCCCTTGTATAAAGTTTATTTACAAAAAGGCCCCCAAAGTTAGTAAAATTTTGCTAAGGACCCTAGAACCATGAAATTAATTGTCACCCTTATACTTACTTAAAATTTCAATGGAGAGCCCCTATTTTTATAAATTACATTTATGACCCTATACTTTATTTAATTACGTTAAGGCTCTTGTTTTTGATTACTTTGGTTGGTGATGATTTGTGAACTTGTGAATCGTGTTACTTGATTTTGTGACCCTTGGAATATCGTTATCGCTTTGCTTCTACTGTTAAGTGCACTTTCCATAAACGTGTTGAATGTTAGAATGGACAACTAGGTTCCCGGCTTGGGTGATCGTACGCGAATATCACATAGACAATGGGGTTAATGGAAAAGTGAATTTGATTTGATTGATGGGGAGTTACCCCGAGATTGTTGTTGAATGGCAGTTCCGCCAAGTGATTGTTTCGGAGTCTGCCTTGATTTTGAAACCCTAGGATGTGACACTCTGTGATTTGCTTCATTTGAATTCTGAGGCGTTATAAGGGTGGAAGTATTATAGACCAGTTTCGGCTATATACCTACAGGACCTGACAGTTGCCATACGTAGCCCAGTGGTACAGTTTCGTCCCTGGGAAATTCATCCTTGCGAGGCGGCTGACGGCTGGATTAAGTATGTAACTTATACCTTCCGTCGGGGCCCTCGAGCGAAGGGCAAGCAAGGGGGGAGTAAATCACAGTTTGGTCATATTCCTTAGTGGTTAACCGGGAGGAAAGTTCTCTATGTTGAGAACTTAGATGAATATGTAAGTTAATGGCTAGTAATGAAATCAGTTATGTGTTTATTTTCTGCTTTACGATTAATTACCTGTTTATTCCTTTAATTACTGCTTTTCAATCATATATGTTGCACTTGTATGTTAAGCAAGGGTTGGGAGCGTTAGAGTAGCTATTGAGTGATTTATCGCTCACGGTGTTACACTTTGTGTGACCCTGGTATAATACTATGATGTTGCTTCGCGACTCGGACGTATTATGCCAGATTCTGATCAAGCAGATACTGTTAGTGTCGAAGGAGACGATTATTTCGGAGCCGATGATTTTTTGGCAGACCAGGCTCAGGAGGAGCCGTGGAATCCAGAGTTGAACCTTAATCTGTAAAACCCACCCATTCATTTCAATGTTGGGTCGGTAATATTAATTTCTCAAATCGTACTAAGTATTTTGTAATGGGCTACACTTCACGTTTTCTAACGTGTACTCTGATGGAAACTCTTTTTACTAAATTAATCTTAATTAGTTGTCTTAATTAATGCTTCTGAAAATTGGGGCGTTACAAATCATAACAAAAAAAGAAGAAGAAAGAATCTCTTAGCGATGTTCAAAATTACTCAATTTTTGTCGTTTATGAAACACTGAGTTTTATTAAATGTTGGTAATTTTGTTTTCTTTTTAGTTTCACTTCTTGAACTTGCACAATCATGACAGGGGTGGTGGCATAACATTAGCCGGAATACTCGATGACGAGAGCACGGTAGGTAGTATTACTCTATGGTTGGTTAAAGTTATCAAACTTTATCAAATGCCTTTAGGCACGGGTAAAGCGCTAGTGAACATATATGATACTCCCTCCGCCCCTTTTTTAAAGTTAATTTTTCTATTTTGGATGTCCCTTAATAGGTGTGTGTTTTAAAAAGTAAGTGGGTAAAAGTTTGTACAATTATTGTTTTGCCCTTTTGAAAAGTTAGTGGTTATAAGAGTTAATGGGAAAAGTAGAGGATAATTTTGAAAACTTGAGCTAAAAGTTGATGCGAAAAGCGTAATGCGGAGATAAAAGTTGATGTGAAAGGTATAATGATGATGTCTCTTTAATAAGTTGGATTTACGAAGCAACACATTTAAAAAGATACAGAGAAGTATTACTCTTCTTGCTTTGGCTGAAAAAACCAAGTGTTTTTTTTTTGGTCCTTATTCAATTATTTATTTATTTTTTTTGCATTTGTTAGTCTTGCATCCATTTTTTGTGATTTTTTTGTTCGTCTCGACGTGAGGAATCTAAAAAGTATAAAATTATTAACCAAATGTAAAGTTTTGAGAATAAAAACAAGTAATCCAACAAAGCATAAAAATTTGGATTATTTTTATCTTTAGTGAAATTTTTTAAATTTTATACTTTTTAGATTACTCTCGTCGAGATGAACCAAGAAATCACAAAAAATCGACGCAAAGCTAACAAATGCAATTTTTTTTAATAAAAAAAAAACCAAAACTGGTTTATTTAGCCAAAGCACTCACCAATACAAAGCTAAATCATGTAACTTTACATACGAGAATAACTTATTTACAGACTGTGTGCAAACACACAGTGGATCTTGGTCGTCCATTCCAAGATCCAACAGCTCGGAGCGATGCTCTTTTTTAATTTTTTACATCCGAAATGCATTTAAGGATGAGAGAGAGAGAGCACACCGCTCTGAGCCGTTGGATCTCGAAATGGACGGCCGAGATCCGCCGTATGCAAACACCCCGTTTGCATACGGTTCGTAAATAAGTTATTCTCCTTTACATATACTTACTCGGATCCTTTGGGAAAAAAGTTTAAACTGGTTTTTTAGTTTATTCGTTTTGTATTTATTTAAAAAAATTACGTTTGTTAGTTTTGCGTCAAGTTTTCATAATTAATTGATTTGTCTCGACGAGACAAATCTAAAAAGCATAAAATTATGGTCAAAAACTTAAATTTTTTTGAATAGAGCCAAAGTTCAATTTTATTAAAAAAAAACTAAATGGGCAAAACTTAAATTTTGACCATTTAGTTTTTTTTTTTAATAAAACTGAACTTTGACTCTATTCAAAATTTTTTAAAGTTTTTGACCATAATTTTATGCTTTTCAAGAAAACTTGATACAAAACTAATAACTGTAATTTTTTTTTGAATAAAGACAAAATGAATAAACCAAAAAACCAATTTATTGCCAAAGGAGGCTCTGTCCCATTTTGAAGTTTTAAAACTATTCTGCTTGTTTGGCTCATTTACTAGCCGTAGTTTTGTTGACAATTAATTACCATAGCAAAAATTTTCCCGCAGGCTCCAATGTATAGCCAGTTACAAGTATGAGAGAAAAATAAATGGTTGGACAAACTTGGTTTGAGTGAGAGATATATACATTAATTATGGCCTCGAAGCCCCATAAAATCTCTGCGTATTGTTAAATGAGATTTTCCTTGGCACATTTTAATTACCAGTTCGTTGTTGAGAGGGAAGAATCTGATCTCAGCTGCATGTCTGTGATCCTACCAACAATCACTTTCCCGAGAAAATATATGGATAGAAAGTGAGACCTTGTTGGGAAACCAGTCATTTAAAACACCAGAGCCTTCTCCTGTCTACTATTAACTACACTGTATTGGTCCAAAATTTGCAAGTTTAAGGATTTCCTGTAGATTTCTCTCTCAGCACCAAATGGGTTTTTATGTCTAAGCCATACCCTGCTGCCATATATATCTGCTGCAATTTCCCTGTGCCACTGCAATCGCGGTATTGCATACCAGTAATCAGGGGTGTCCAGGCCAGTTTACGCGTACTTCAACTAATTCTCTCCCCGGTCCGATCAAAGGTATACCATCCAAGCCGGGAGTAGAGATTCACAAGAAATTACTTTATTGCAGCCTCACCTCAAGGTCGAACTCTAGTTAATTGTATAGGGAGTAAACCTACCGACCAACCCGACTAATTTAATTTTGTGACATAACAGTAATTGTATGCTTTTTCTTGTTGGGGTTTTGAGTGTGTAATTATTGAGGCTATGGGCAAAAATTTGGCAGGTTATGGGTATATTTGGCTTTTGGATTTTTATGCAGAGGAAATGTCTCCATTTGACCATATAGTGTCAGCAAAAACAAAAGAAACATAAACAAAAATAAAGTGTAGAGACCTCAATGATGTGTATAAGGCCCACTAATAATTATGTAAATGCATTTAATGTTTTATGGTTGTGACAAAAAGGACCTACTATTCAATAATTGAAAAGAAAAGAAAAGAATTATCTTATGGAAAATTGGTTAGAAATATCTTACTTTATACAAAAGGTCCATGCTGACATGCCCATACAAATATCAGATTGCTAAAATTTTATACTAGAAGCTTGTTTGCTATTTAAACACACACCCCCCCCCCCCCCCCCCCAAAAAAAAAAAAAAAAAAAAAAAAACTTGTTTGTTTGACCGGCTATGCAGATGAGAGTCGACTATGTATCCAAGTGGATCACATGTTTGGTGTTCGATTAAAATTTTCATAAGTGAAAATAAATGTCCATGCGATATATAAATTAATATATGGAGTATTTACTTTCCATGCTAGTAGACAATAAGATTTTTTTTTTTTTTGATCAAGAAAAAAAGGTGGGAGTGGGCAATCAGCGTAGCAACCCCCCCTGGGCGTAACCACAGGGGCTCTCGACCCGCTGTAGAATGCCCAGTTCGAGTCATAGCTACTGTCCATGAGGACAAACCGTCACCACAGCATCACCTAGGTATTAAATGACAGTAGTCCAAGTGCACTTTCGTTGAGACTCAAACATGAGTCAGCTGTGAGGGTGAGAACTATCATGCCATCTTAGCTACCACCATCGGTGGTAGTAGACAATAAGATTGGTCCCTAAGAAATTAGACAAGGGCTAGGGACGGAGTTAGAAATTTCACTACGCATGGGCAAATATATATACTTTTCAGGGGTGATTCTATATAGTTCATAGGATTTTTTTCCCTATATAATACTAGAATTTTTTTTTTCTTGCAGGGGAGACCATTCCTGCTGGCCCCCCTTTGGCTCCATCCCTGACAAGGGGCCTATGTGTGTAATGACCTAGACATCTTGAGTTTACAAACCAATAGGTGAAGAAAAGAAAAGAAGATTTGCAAAAAATTGAGGGACTATTAAAAAGGAAAATGATACATACCCAAACACAAGTTACCCAAAAAATACCCAAACACACACACACAAGCGTGGCTCCCACACACACTGCAACCTGCAGTGTGTGTGGGAGCCACGCTTGTGTGTGTGTGTTTGGGTATTTTTTGGATAACTTTTTTGGGTATGTAGTGTTGCTCCTATTAAAAAACCAAGACAAAGGTGGTGAGGTGGAAAGTCTAGTCAAAGGTAATATAAATGTCAAAAAGTCTTAACTAGAAAATGACAGTCACGTCGTCTAACGATTATAGGAATGGGAGATGTGCAATGGGCACTACCACGTGTTATCCATCCGACATGATGCATTGGGCCAATTCAAATTTGGTCCATCTGGGAACAACACTTTTTAAATGTGATAAAATAGAATGTGCAAATTTGTTCTAAAAATGCCCGTGGAGAAACCAGAAAATTTCCATTAATTTTCGTTGCAATGTAAATAATTTTTTAGTTTTGCGGAAAATAAGGCTCTTCTTTTCCTTTTACTCTCTTTTTGTCCCCTCAATGTCTTTTCATAGTTGGGCTAAAAAGCTCAGAACCAGGCCCAAGTAGTATGGTTGGGTCAGTAGAGTTATTCGGCCCAACAAATATGTAAGATCCCTCCCTATTCGAAACCCCATATACCATTAGTGGGGGAACCACACCCAGTACGAGGCCCAAGTAGTATGGTTGGGTCAGTAGAGTGTCGTAAAGTTTTTAAGCCCAAACCAGAATATAGGCCTCCATTTGGGCCTCCGATCCTCTCTGAGTATTTCCCTCTCAACATCTTATGAATGTTTTTACGTCGAGAGTAGGGTTGGCAATCTCAGCCGACCCGCCCCTATCCAACCCGTCCCCTACTGACGCAGCGTTGTAGCGGAAATAGACTAGATATCGTTCTAGTAGACGAATGGGTGACTAGATATCGTTCTAGTAGACGAATTGGTTAGATCTTGTTCTAACAGACGGACTCTTGAATCCACAAGAAAAATATAAACACCTTGCGAACAAGGAAAATAGAGGGAACTCTAGAAATATTATTGATAGTTGATTGAATTGTTATGAAAGGTTACATCCCTATTTATCATAAGCAAATCCTAATTCGACTAGGACTCAAACTAATTAAAGAAAGAGCAAATCCTAATTCAACTAGGACTCAAACTAATTAAAGAAAGAGCAAATCCTAATTCAGCTAGGACTCAAACTATTTAAAGAAGAAACAAATCCTAATTCAACTAGACCAAAAATTCTAATAAAATTGAAAATCAAAATTAAACCGAATACGGAAAGATAATAATTCTAACCTAACGAAAATATTCCTAATCAAAATCTCATTCTAAAGCAATAAAAATAAAAATAAAGAAATTTCCCAACCTTGTCCTACATCATTCCCTCTCTCTTAAAAAAAAACTCGCCATCGAGTTTCTAGTGCTTGAAGAAACTTGATACGTCTGCTTTTGTTTGCATCAACTTTGTACTTCAAATTAATTTTCTCAAACATGAACTTCAACAATGAACTCCACGCGATGTCACCTCCAAAATATTTTAGTGCCATCTTCCAAAATTTGGCAAGTCGAATACGAATAAGATAGTACCCAAAACATGCAGAATGTTTCAACTTCTTGCTTCTTTTCCAAAAATTATTTATATAAAAGTATATTTGCGATGATCTCTTCTCTCCTTGCTTCAACTTGTTGACAAGATTCACTAGACGAATATTCGGAATCCAATCAAATTGCTCCACACCAAGAAAATCCACAAAAGCAACATCAACACCCTTCAGAGTGCAATCATGGTGTAAATCCATTCTTTGGTTGTGTGCGTCGAATGAATTGTTGATCAGTTCTACTGAAGTCAATTCTTTCAAAATCGACGTAGCTTCGCTTGTGTTGCTAACTCACTTTTCCTCCTCAACACTATTGTTGTTATCGACCACCTCCAATAGAAAATCATTCTGGACCTCAGCAACTTGATTGCCATTACTGATATTAATTTTCGGCTTCTCACCATCACCCCTATCAATTTTCTTGTTATCAACTTTGTTTATGACCTCTTTGACAACTTCTCCAACGACATTGTTGGCAAGAGTAGTTGTATTTTGTTGCTTTGATCCGTATTTTTCCTTCAATAATTGCTCATAATTCCATGGCAAAAATCTCCCCATCAAGCGTTTTTTAATTCTCGACCATGCACGAATATGACGCTTATTCTGCTGATCTCTCAAAGATTGCTAGTCTAGCCACCAATCGAGTGCTAGACCTGTCAGCTTTAATAACACATACCTCCACTTTTCTCCATCCGAGATTTTCAGATACTCAAAAATATCCTCAAGGTTAACTATCCAATCTAGAACATCCTCAAAATATTCGCAACCACTAAATTTAGGTAAACTTTCGTAATACTTGAAATCTGAATGGGTCTGAAGATTTTGTAAAGACAATTTCAACTGCTTCATGTTTATGAACCTTTCATCGGATTGACTCGCAACGTTTTGTCGCGAAAAATTATTGTTCGTTGAATCACCATCATAGTCATGAACAGTTCTATTACCTTGTGAACAACTTTGATGTTGCTGGAATAAAGTCTGGTCATAATGTGGAGGAAGAAAACGAGCCCTCATCAACTGCTTCATCCGATGCCAAGAACGAATTTTTGATTTTCCTTGGCGTGTGCGAGCCATCTGCAACTGGTCCCACCATGCAGAAGCGCCGCCTTTTAGCTTGAATGCAATCAATTTAACCTTCTTGTCCTCCTCGATATCCATATAATCGAAGAAGCACTCAACTTCATGTATCCAATCCAGAAAATCTTCGATGTGTAACTGACCGTTAAAAGAAGGGAGGTCCATCTTCATACGGTAGTTGTTTTTATTCTGAACAAGTTCTTTGGGCCCTTGATAAATCGCAAGATCCTCAAGGTCGTCATTTGTCGAATCTCCACCATGAACTGGATTATTATAAGCACGCCTAAGCTGTAGGCGTCCAGGATGGTTGCCCTCCCTTGGTTCACGCGCCTGTTGATCACGAGCTTGCTGATCACGTACTTGTTGTTCACGAACCTGCTGATCACGAACCTGCTGATCTCGTACTTGTTGATCATCACGAGGCGGATCATTAGGATCAAGACCTGCTGGTAGCCTAGTGTTGATTGTGTTGATTGTAATAGTCAACGCTATCAACATAGTGCGTATCTCTTCTAGTTGTTGTTGTTGCCCATCAATCGCACCCCATACCGCATCATTCCCATGATCTCCAGAGGGTTTTTCTCCGTCTTTGGCCATTGAAACAAGGGAGGACCTTGCTCTGATACCACTTTGACGCAGCGTTGTAGCGGAAATAGACTAGATATCGTTCTAGTAGACGAATTGGTTAGATCTCGTTCTAACAGACGGGCTCTTGAATCCACAAGAAAAAGATAAACACCTTGCGAACAAGGAAAATAGAGGGAACTCTAGAAATATTATTGATAGTTGATTGAATTGTTATGAAAGGTTACATCCCTATTTATAATAAGCAAATCCTAATTCGACTAGGACTCAAACTAATTAAAGAAAGAGCAAATCCTAATTCAACTAGGACTCAAACTAATTAAAGAAAGAGCAAATCCTAATTCAACTAGGACTCAAACTATTTAAAGAAGAAACAAATCCTAATTCAACTAGACCAAAAATCCTAATAAAATTGAAAATCAAAATTAAACCGAATATGGAAAGATAATAATTCTAACCTAATGTAAATATTCGTAATCAAAATCTCATTCTAAAGCAATAAAAATAAAAATAAAGAAATTTCCCAACCTTGTCCTACATCACCTACCCATTCGGGGATTTTTTCGGGGATCGGGTAGGGAATGGGGATTATTTTTAAAAAAATTCGGGGATCGGGTAGGGGATGGTATTGTTAGTCCCCTACCCGATCCCCTCCCCGATCCCCGCCCCTTCCCGTTCCCCGCCCCTCCCCGCATCCCCGTTCACATATATATATATATATATATATATATATATATATATATATATATATATATATATATATATATATATATATATATACAGGAAGATGTTCTATTGAGGACTCCCTCAAAGATCTCCTCCGTGAGGATCACCCCTTTTTTGATTTTCCAGACCAAATTTCGACGATCCGAACCGCTCAATGTGTTTAAAACATGTTTTCTATGGCCAACGCCTGGAATCACAAAAAAAAATACCCGAAAGGGCTTCATCCAAGCGGTTTTCATAATAACCGTACATATATAATTTATCGAAAAATGCTCAAATGAAGCCCTTCCGAGTTTTTTTTTTGGACGAATCCTCGCGGTGACCCTTAAAATCACATTTTAAACACATTGAGCGGTTCGGATCGTCGAGATTCGACCCCGATCCATGAGGTCCGCAAATTACGAGTTTGAGGGAGTCCTTAGTTGAACGGGATCCTATATATTATATTATATTATAAGCTTTTAAAATTTATTTTCCACCACAGCCGCCCGGCCCGTTTGTCTATGACCCTGGTCAGTGGACTACTGGACTGGTCATAACTCATAAGTCATAACTTAAAATTTATCTGTTCCGGATTTACAGAAAAGTTTGTTTTGATATTTGATTGTGCACTCCATTTGTTCATATTAATTTGTGATCTCACATGGTAAACTCTTCTAGTGGATTGCATGTGATGTGATGGAAGTGTTAACTCTTCAGTAGCACGTGATGGAAGTGCTGGATGTACATTATTGGGCAAAGATCCAAACAACTCGAGTTTTTGGGACAGTAGCAAGCTGATTCACTTTAAAGTGTAAGACTATTAAAAAAAAAAAAACCTACACATTAAAGAGCAACTATTTTTGCCGTTAAAAAAAAAAAGAGCAACTATTTTTGGATCCCCAATTCCCCGTGGGGATCCCCGTTCCCCGCATTGGGGCGGGGATGGAGGTTAAAATAAAATCCCCGGTGGGGATCGGGGAGGGGATGGGGATTGATATAGGTTCGGGGATCGGGGATGGAGGTAGTGGTATCCACCCCTTACCCTCCCCATTGCCATCCCTAGTCGAGAGGACACGTCATTAATAAAGGGAATTAAGACCTGAGATTGCCCCACTGCTTTTAAGTGTTACGATGTCGTCTGAGAATTTTTTTTCATTTTTTTTTTTTTGAAATGAGTCAATTCAATTCATATAAAAGCTCGAAGGTACAGATTTCATCACAGAATATAGGAGTGAACAAAAAACAAACAAAATCTAGATGTGAGCACATACATTAGTAGGCTCAGTGACACCCCTGCCAAAGACAAACCGACAACTTGGTTGCTAGGCTAAGAACCAGTCTTAGATCCAAAAGTAGAAATCCTGAGGGATAACAGCTTAAACCCTAACACTAAGCATAAGAAGAAATCGACGAATCAGTTAAGATTATCCAGTCCAATAGCCAAACGCTGGCCAAGCAAGAGCAGCTAAAATCGGCAACCTTGACAGGGTGCTTACTCCGTGGCGAGTCCTCGCTGACACGCGGGACTCTGTGCGTTAGTAGCCTTGTCAATAAATCGTCCCCCAACGCAACACGACGAGAAATGGAAAATACAACCATAGCCAAAATAGATCAGAACAACAAACTAGGAAATAATAGAAAATAAAGCAATCGGCCAAAAAATCAGGTCACCCATCGTTGAGTTATACTGAATCACATTGATTTGCACTAAGTAAAGCTGAGTCACTCCTCCGGGAGCATATCCAACCTCCAAAGCCGCCTTCATCAGTTTTTGGAAACTTTACTCGCTAGAGGATGCCCAAGCCCCCATGGATTCATCCTCACACTTGCAACAACCTAACAAATCAGAGAGGTTTGGAAAGGAAAAGGTACTGGTAGAGGAGGGCGGAGGGGAAGGCACTGGCAGAAGAGGTAAAAAAGGAGTATTGGGCGTTGGCTGAAGTTCAGGCAATAGGCGGTGGCGATATGATTCGAGGAGGTATCAGAAAGAATGTGGGGGTGAATAGATGGTGGAGGGGCGGAGGGCAAGTGGAGGAGTAGCGCCAGAAGACGGTGACCCCCCTCCCATCAAAGAGATAATAAAAAATGGGCCCTTTACGAATTCTTAAGATAAGTGTAAAAAAGTTTCCCAATTTCTCAAGCCATTAGTGGCCAACAATGTCTTGTTTTCACCTTGCGCAAACAATTTACAATAAAAGCAAAATACTTTGTCGGAAGTACTTGAATATACAAGCCACCTGCTATCTTGCTTCTCTCTGTTTGACAAGCAACGGATGTAGTGAAAGAAAGTGAAATGCCTACCCTCGATATCCTTAGGAAATTGATCTCCATCTCTTCTTAAAGGTCCTCTTTCTACTACAGAGTCAATGAAAGTTTGGTCAATCTTGTTACAATTACTTGGATCAAGAATGTTTGCAGGTCCATATTCACAAATCCAAATCTTGTTATTAAGAGTGACTATAAATTAATTATTAAAGAGGGCTGGTGTGTTGTTTTTAGGAATACACACACACACACACACATGAGACTACTACTACTAAAAATTAGCCATATTTGGTGGGCATAGAGCCTAGGCACCTTGGGCTTTTAGCCCAGGGCCGGTGGGGTGGGGTGGGGTGGGGTAGGTTAGGGATAAACCCTAGGATAAGCTCTCATGTAGAGAGAGAAAAACTTGTAGGTTGTATGTCAGTCTGGGAATGGAAAGCCGTATAACAGGTGTTAACTTCTCTATGTCTTCTGGTCGCTCGTAGTTTCCAAATTTCATCTGTTGAAATCAATATGAACCCTAATTTTCACCTCCTGTCCAAAACGCTTTCTGCCATCACAAAGCCAATTATACTCATCAAAATTTAAGTCCTCTAATCTACTACAAATCAAAATCTATGTTATACTATAACTTTCTTATTTAATTTCAAAAATAGTAATTGATAAGTACACAAATTTATTGCGAGGAGGAAGAAGAAGAAGAAGCAGCAGCAAGGGAAACCACCTCTCTCTCTCTCTCTCTCTCTCTCTCTCCCCTAAACTTACCCAATGGTTTTAGAAACCACATGCAATAGTTTTGTAGCTCCCGCAGAATAGTGTATTCACTCAAAAAAATTGTTTTCAATAGATATATCAAAATTGAATAACGAACTGCCTGGATTATGTAAACAGTTTTTAAGTTAAATTGTCCACGATCTTTTTTAAAAACCCAAATTCACTTTTTTGTTTGCTTATCGATATCCGTTCAAGCTGTTTTTTCATTTTAAAACACACTACTCGCGGGCCTATGAAGTTTCATTTTAAACACACTACTCGCGGGCCTATGAAGAAAAACAGTTCAAAATTATCGCAATGAAAGAACAATGGGGCCCACATTTCCCACATCCAGAAATAAGTTTTCCTCTTCATTAATTAATACCTAAAGAGGTTACAATCCTTAATATTTACTACTTAACATTTTCTCCTTTTTTGGGCGTTTTTTCAAGCTATTAATTTGTTTGACATGGAGTGGGCAATGCTACGAATTTGGGGAGTTTATCTCCGGGCATCACCACCGTCAAGTTCGGGCCTGAAGTTGGCTCTCCCTTCTGCAAATGATTGATTCAATTCGAAATTACAATCAAATTACGAAGAATTTTGTAAACCATCAAGCAGTAAAAATTCTACTTTGTAAACAAGATTTAACACGACGACAAGTGTAAGGCAACTCTCCCTCTTTTCTTTCTAATAACGGGCGTCATTAAGCAACTTACATCTACCTCAAGGTCCTCAATTTATCTTAAAACGTTGAAGTTAATGACCTATCAAACCCCCAATGACTTCAAAGAAAATATTATTTTAGTCGAACTTGCGATTCTTTTATAAAAGTAAAATTCCTTAGTTGCTAGTAAGACAAGCTCATTTGGTACATATCGTTATCATTTTTTTTTTCTCAAAATGAAAAATACTAGCACTTTTTTAGAAACTGTCACTCAAAGCTGTTTCCACAAAATAGTTCATTTTTCCAAAAGATGAAAATAAAAAATAAAATTGGTTTACATTAAAAGAAATCATTTCCTTAATCTAACGATGCGTACAAAAATAATTAATGTGTGTTGAACGTTTGATTCATTATTTTTTTTTTCCCCCTTTTTTCCAGATGGTAAAGATCCATCCCATTTATACTAGTAAAACAAAAACAAATTAATACAACAAAAACAAAAGCAAAATAAAACAAAAACTCAGCTGCGGCCTCCGGCCAGCTTACCCGCATCATTATGTTTTCGGAAGACGAAAATCAAACCAACACTGAACATATAATTCCAAAACGAACAATAAATTAGACAAAAAATGATGGATTACCGCGGAGTTTTTGGGGAGTGAACGAGGAGCGGTATCTGAGTCTGGTGGGGACTGGGAGTAATTTTCATGCATCGGAGGTTGAAAGATAGTAGTAAATAGGGAACGAAGCTTGTGCCAGTGGTAGACACAAGTTAAGAAGCCACTCATACATATCAATATGACAACCAAAAGAGCCAGACCTAATGGGAACCCCATCGATGGTCTTGATGATGGATCATCATCCTCCATCTCTCTCTCTCTTCTCTCTCTCTCTCTGTGAAAATGATGAGAACCAAATTGCTAATGCTTTATTACTCCTTGGGAAGGGCTGTGAGTTTAACTGGACAATTTACATATACAAACTTTGTGCCACAACCCACCACAACCTCACTCACATGGGGTGTGTGGGGCCCACACCCCATGTGAGTGAGGTTGTGGTGGGTTGTGGCACAAAGTTTGTGTATGTATCATTTTTGGACAATTTATACTCTGTACGTCTGGGCCGTACACTTGATGCACCATAGGAAGGAGCTGTGGGTTCCCTTTAAGAAATGTGGTGTGAAATAATTCTACGATCACACACACTCATACAAATACTTTACACGCACACTCACATTAATGTATGGATCTCACGCACACCGGAGGTGTAATGTGTAGCGGTCCCAATGTGCATGAATGTGTGTGTAAAAGTGTTGTAGAATAATTGTTAGTGTTGACTTTTTGTTCATCATCATACTTGGAGAGATTTTTTTTAAGAGGGTGGAAGATGGGGATCAAGCTCCCATCCAGTTTGTGTGTGGTTTGGTCTGATTCATTTTTGGGCCTTTGTAAACTCCTATGTGGCTCCCTAAATTTCCTAACTCGGCTCAAACTAATGACCAAATTTGGGTTCATTTTTGTATAGCTCGGTTGTCTAAGTATACACGCGTAAAAAATTAGCTTTGATCAAACATTGATATCTATATTAACAAAATGGATTTGTGCAAAGAAAAATGTAGCCAAAATTTTTGATATGAAACTTTTGTTCCCAATTTTGCCTTGCATGAATCCATTTTGTTCGTATAGTTCTCGATATTCGATAAAACTAATTTTTTAAACGCATATATATGCTATTGAACGAGGTTTACAAAATGAACATTTTGTATTATTTTTTTGAGCCACGTAGGACCCCACAAAAACTCAAATTGGACGGAATTGGACCATATCTAAATTGGATGGGAGCTTGAGCTATACCAATCTTTTCTATGCTCGATCGTGAGAACTCTAGACCCATTGTTGATCGCAGTCGGACTACATAGGAGGGCAAGGGTTGTTCACATGCTTAAACAGATCTTGAAAACACGGGAACGCAATATTTCTTAATATTATGCTAACATTAAAATGGATTTGTTATAAACTGTGTAGATCTTGCGGAATTTTGTAGATTTGCAAGGGTATATTCTGTATTGTGGGATTTGTTATAAACTGTGTTCTTTAACTCCGGTTCGCTCCTTGCCAACTGGTTTCTGTATCTTTTATCAGGTTCGGAACAACATATGATCGATTTCCGAGTGGTTGGTACCAAATGTTGGAAAATGTGAATGATATCGGGGAAGATGGAGGGTCTCACGGAGCAAGCCGTTACGTGCTACTATTGCTAACCCAAAAAGACCCCCCCCCCCCATTATGTGCTACTCCGAAATTTCGTGTTTGTGTGAGAGAGAGGTAAACAAGGTTCAGTTCACCAAGACGTTCATCGGAGGTGTTCTGACGTTCGTGGTTTAACTGTTTTATCCTGGGAAATGGACACCAATCAACCTACAACTCCCTCGGTAGGCGGTGAATCCGTTTTAAGGAGACTGGTTTCCACAGGACTTGGTTCGGTTTTGTTATTTCGTTCACAGTCATTTCGATTTACAGCTTATGTAATCCGTTATACAGATTCATGTATTGTATTATTTCTATGCTTTTATATCAATATAATCATATTCTGAAATTTTCCGTTGTAATTTTCCCAACACCAACCTTGTACGTATATATGATTCCTCACGTTATGATTTCACTGTGCTCCTGTCCTTTTAATCTTTGTATCTATTCCGGAAGACTAATCAAGTCCTCATCTCCAGTGTCCATGACTTGTGTCCTAACTTTACTGTGCATTCATTTTTGCACGGATTATCACCACAAACCAAGTTTCTTGGCCTTCCACAGACGTGACAATTATGACACGAATAGATATGGATCAATCTTTTCAACCATATATGCATGTCAATTTCATGCAGGTTCTTTTCTTCTCTTATAATCATAGTGCAATGCACGGGTGCTTATCAAACTTAGCAGAAGTATAGCAACCCTCACAGGAGTAACTTTTATCCAGGTAATTATGCTCAGGGACGGAGTCAGAATTTAACGATATGTAACACGTTATGCCTTGGCTACAGTCGCGAGTAAGCTTTGTAGAGCGCATAGCGAAAGATTATATACAAGGGCCTTTTCTGAAAACTGATCCAAATGGAGTTTCTAGAAAGATTTTATATGGTTACAATTATTTATATTTTATCAATTTTATCATACTTTGAGACGCAATTAAAGATCAACCAAAATGACCTTGCAGTTCAACTGTGCATTTTCCATCACTTTTTCTTTCTTTCTTTTTTATCTTTTTTTGTCAATTCTTTTCTTTTGTCTCCTTTCTTGTGGTTGTTTTCAATTCATAACACAATCATCAACTCACATGGACAAGAGTTAGTCCAGTTGCTTGGCAGTTTGCTCCAAATAATTAATCAGAGTTCGATTATTAGAGTCAGTAAAAAGTAATATTTTCTTGTGAATCTTCTAGTTCCGGCATGAATAACTTTCATGGTTGCATTTAACCCGATCGAAAAGGAAATTAATCGAAGTGTGCTTAATTTGCAAGTCTAAAAAAAAAAAGAAGCTCACATGTACTACTAGACTAGCATTCATATAGCTTATCATATGCAGAAGAAGGTATCTGATGGGAAAATGATGGTGGAAGTGGAACAACGTTCATTGACTTATCTTTAAAAGGTGCTATACATGTGATAGCTCTGGAATATGCATTTCTGGTCTTGTCTTTTCTTTTCTTTTCTTGAAAGTGAATCTTGGAATTTCTCCAAAATTTTTAGGTTATGGTCTTTTTCAAAATCATGATCAAGCCCAGCAGCAACATGTAATTCCACTTTCCATAGAAAAAGCCGAGGGTCCTGACGAGAGGAATTTGGGTGCCGAGCGAGTATGATACACGTGGTGCCGAGCGCGCATCTCGATTATTCAAAGGTGTTTTGGACGACATTTGAATTAGATAAAATCATAGGTTTTCATATCCACGGATTCTAAATCTTGAATTTGTCTATTAGTGAATAATAGAAATATCGAAACCTCTTCCATTCTCTATACAGAAAACTAAATACTTTCCTTGACATAGTAGGAAGTTCTTATAACATAATTAACATAACAAAGAAAAAAATCTCAAAAGAGGGGGCTAAAATGAATAATCCAAAGTTTTTTATCGCGAAAGTGAGTGTAGGCCTAGCTCATTCCGTTTGTCCCAGACCCTTGTGTGAATCGGCCCACAAGTATAGTACTATCCAACAAACTTTGTTTATCATGCCTCTCAGTCTCTCACCCTGTTGAAATCATAGTGCTACAAACTGTGTCATCGTCTTTATTGAATAAGAGAGCAGTTTCCTTTTCCTGATCTCATACGCCATAATTAGCTTGACAATTTTGCATTCATACAATGGTCCTGACTAACATACGTCAAGCACGTGTTATAATTCAAGACCTAACTAACATACGTCAGGACCGAGAAGTGCCAAGTGGGTATGGGTGAAGTGGTGTTTTGGATCGCTCAAATTTCTCCCAACCTTTCACCTCTCTGTCTCTCTCCTCTTTCTCTCTTTTTTTCAGAGTTACTTTTGCTATGGACTCCCCTTATTTGGATACCACTCTTTCTACTCCAGAACAAATAGTTACATGCCTCTTGTGCAGTGTACTAACCATATGTGCGCTATTCTTGTCCACTGGCATGTCAAGTTCAACTACAAGGAGTTTCTGGCGGGTGAGGTTTACAATAACGAATTTTGATTACAAGCTGAACTACTGATCTGACTAGAATCTCGTTGTACAACATCCAAACTTTGAGATTGTCACTCAAATTTTTAACTTCAATTACCAGTCATTAACTCCTTATCCACACATTAGTATTAATATCTCATTGAGAATTGTAACAAATTACTTGTAAATCACAGTTATATTAGGTTCTCCTAATTTATTCCGTTTTTGTTTTCTATTAAATGAAATGTAGATGTCGCAGTAATGCTTTGGGAATCAACTCTTTCAATGATTTGCTCATGACAGCGGGTCCGTCGGGGAACGTTCAGTTAGATATACTATTCCGAAAGGACCAGTTCACTTTCACGTTTGCCAGAGATGGGCTTCACCACGAAGAATTTATTTCAATGGCGATGAATGTGCTATGCCGCCCCCAGATGAGTACCCATTTCTTCCAAATACTAGTTGCCCGATGATTATCTCTATACTTCATCTGATATTTACTATTTTGGCTTCATTCCTGTTGTTTGTTTAGCTACTGACAGCTAGTAAGTGTGTATCTACAGTTACTTGGGTGAGGCTCCGTGCACGCACGAAGTCTCCTGGTATGTTGAGGTGTCAAACGGGCTGGGCTGGCATGGACACGGCACAGCACGGCATGATATGAGCACAATTTTAGATGGGCTCGACACGGAAGTGGGCTAGACAAGGCACGGCTCGCGGCATGGCACTGGGCACGACACAACAAATACTAATTTTTAGTGTACCAAAAAAAAAAAATTAATGATGAATTTTCTAATTATATGTTGTACACTTTTTAAAAAATCAATACAAATATTTTGCAAATCTCAATACGCTAAAACTCGGTAGATTATATAAAAAAATCAAATTATATGTTATATACTCTTTAATAAATCAATATAGCGATAATTGTTAGATATACAATTTTTTTCCCGACGAAATTAACTTGGCTAGATTATATGAAAGATTTCGACGAAACTAGTAACTTTTACTCGTTGAGTAGGGGCCCTTAGGGGAAAACATGAAAAAAACAGCTAGCACACGAGTCAGGTCAATATCGGTGAAAATCTAAATGGGCGTGAAGGCTTGGAACTCGTGTAGTCGAGCTACACTAACGATCGGTCTAACCTCAGTAGCCAACTCCACGTAGATACTAAGGGGCATGGCTCGGTGACATGAAGTTTGTTAACGTGGCGCTCATGTTGTGGCGCACGAGTCAGGTCAATATCGGTCAAATTATATATTCAATGAGATGTGATAAATGAAGACATGGAAACAAAAGGAAGCAATCAACATTTTATCAACTTCTCAAATGACTTGGCAGATCGCTAGGCTGGTAAGAGCCAAGTCAAATCACCAACGCGAAAGAAGACGTGTGCACACACCCCTCTCAGAATTGAAAATTAGATAAAGTATAAGGCCTTGTTTGATAAAACTGAAAACTGAAAGCTAAAAGCTGAAAATTAAGTACTGAAAGCTGAATGCTGAATTTTTTAAGCTGAAAAGCTGTTTGATAAAACATATTAATCACTGAATTTAAAAAAAAAATTGTTCTAATTGTCTCTTAATTTTACAAATGGTCATCATGTATTTGTGGTAGTGGTGGAGTGGTGATTGAGAGATGGTGAGGGTGGTGGCGGTGGCAATGGAGTAATGGTGGTGGTGGAATGATGGTGAGTTGTGGTGGTAGTAGAGTAATAGTGGTGCAATGGTGGTGGTGTAGTGGTGGCAGTGTGATGGTTATGGCGTGGTAGTGGTGGTGGTGGGCTGAGTGGAATGCTAGTGGTGGTGGTGGTGGTGGAAGAGTGGTGGTTGTGAAGTGATGGCGGTGGCGTGGCAATAGTGGTGGTGGTATATGGGTAACAGTGATAGTGGTGGCGGTGTGACAGTGGTGGTGGTGGTGGTAGTTGTGGTGGTAGTGGCATGGCGGCGGCGGCGGCGGTGCAATAGTGGTGGATGTGGTGGTAGCGGCATAGCGGTGGCGGCGGTGCAATGGTGGTGGCTGTGGTAGCGGCATAGCGGTGGTGGTGGTGCAATGGTGGTGGTGGCGGTGTGGCAGTGGTGGTGGTGGTTGTGGTTGTGATAGTGGTGGTGGTGGTGGTGGTGGTGGTGGAATGGTGGTGGTGGTGACAACGGCGGCGGTAGTTTGATGGTTGAATGTAAGCACATAGGAATTCAGCCAAAATTAAGTAGCTCAAAGCTACTTAATTTTTATCAATTTTTTAGCTTACATTTTAAGTGGCACTTAATCTGTTAAGTAACATAAAATGTGGTTATCAAACCTACTTAATGACTTATTACTTAATTGATTCAGTTTTAAGTGCTGAATCTGTGTTATCAAACAAGGCCTAAATTTGTGTTTGAAGGGTAAAAAGGTAATCTTATCATAGAGTTGTCCTCAGAGGTAATTAAAAATTGAGTGTATCCTTAATAAGAGTTAAGGTGCACTTTTCTTTTGTTAGAGGTAATTTTCTGAATCAAGGACCATGAATCTTGGGCCTCGTTACGAATTTTGGGTACTTTGAAGCCCAAGAGTTGCCTCAGAACACCTTAACGTATTAGTTTGTGAGAGATTAAATAGTAAGGAGGGATAAAATAATGGGGGTGATTAAATAAGAAGGGTGAACCCACATTGATGTGACAGATAAGAAGGGAGGATTAAATAGTCCATAGTTCAGATGAGGGATAAAAAAGGAGGGATGGGGAGGGTGGATGATGTAAAAATCAATCAAATGACTATTTCGTCCTTACGAATGCCCATATTAACTTATACATTTAAATAATTATATAAATCCAAAAAATAATTATACAATATTAAATATTACAAATATATATATTTTTTGTTCCTAATAAATAAAAAATTAATTTTGTTTAACAATTTTTTCTCAAGAATATATTTTTTTAAAGAAGTTAATTATACAAAACTAGTTTATTATAGCTACTAGTTTATATATATGGGCTTGAGTGAATTACTATATTAAATATAGGGTGATGTAGTGTAATTTTTACAATTAAAAGTAGGGGTGAGCATGGTCCGGATTCGGTTTCGAACCACTGTTTTCTTAGAATTGAGAAATTATTTCCGTAAACTATTTAGAGTACTTAAAATTTAACGTTAGGTTTACATAGAATACGAATAGGTCCTCGTATATAGAAATTTAGGGTAGTTAATCATGGTAATGAAGGAAATCAAAGAATAAGAATAGGCTATGACCGAATCATATATAGAAATTTGAAAAAATAGAAACGTGTTGTGGAATCAAAATTGGAAAGGGGGAATTTCATCACCGAATTTATTTGCTATGACTAAACCACTATTGGTTTATTGCAATTAGGGGAATAAGTTGTCAATCCTAGGCAAAATAAAATCTTGCCAGAGAAGAAATAATGAATAAATTAAATTTGGAAGTTACTTGACTATGGCTTATATATATAATACATAATATACATGGTTCAAATCGGATTGGAACCAGAACCATGAACGTAAATTCACAAACCAAACCATTGACTACGGATTCTATTTTTTTTAAACCAGGACCAAACCACGCTCCTAAAAAATTGAACTTTGGACTGGATTCATGGTTTGACGGATTTTCTGCTCACCCCTAATTAAAAGGGAGGGAGTCATTAGTTTCTTCTTCTTCTTTCTTTTTCTTCTTCTTCCTTTTTCTTGTTCTTCCAGAACCAACCAAGAACCAAACGATGGGACGGCGGAAATCCGACCAAATCAACGGCGGTGGTCTGACGAAAACGAAAATGACGGTGATGGTTCGGCAAATCCCTCACCCAGATATGTTTTCTTTTTTCCTAATCGCTTGTATTTTTCAAAATTTTGGCTTGAAACAATGGTGGTTTGTGCTTGTGCTTCAATATTTTTTGCTTGAAACAGAGGGGTATGCTCGTCATTTGGTCCCGGATGAGGAGCCGGACTAAGGCCTTGTGCTCCAATAGATTTTAGGTGCATTTTGTAAAAATCTCATAAAATGAACATTTTATGGAGGGGTGATAAAATGGAGTTGTTTTCCCAACTGATAAAATGTAGTGGTTTTCCTATAGATTTTAGGAGGATTTTATGAAAATCTCATAAAATCACTTTTACATTTTATGTGTTGAGATTTGAGTGTCATAAAATGTGAGATTTTATGTCCCAAAAATCTGTTGAAGAACACATCCTAAATACAAGCGCCACCCCTTGGCTATTTAGCTGGCGGCTATTTAGTCGGGGGGCGTTTTTGGTGCCAAAACATGGGCTAAATGTCTAATCACTCCTCATCCCCCCGGATTGAATAGACAGGGTCTCTTATACATCATCCAAACGAGGCCTAATAAAGCTCATACATCAGTGTTAGTTGTGTTCTACCGGCTGGCATTTTAAGGAAATTTAGTTTATGTGGAAGCCGATTTCATGAACCCATTGCAGGCCCAGCTTAAAGCCTTGTTCCTAGGCAGAAGGACTGGGTTAAAGCCTTCTTTTTGGGGGGGAGAGGGTAATGATGAGTATCCTAATTAATCAAACTAATCTCTTCGGTCCCCATGACAGCCCTCTCTACTCTAGAGATGGCCAATGGGACGAGTCGGAGTTAGATTAACCGTCCCCCGCCTCCTCCACGTTCCATATCAGGGCGGAGTCAGAGGGGGGAATCGGGTTTGGAAAATAATCGGCTCCCCATTTGCCGTAGTAATTTTCTCTAACGTTATTCTCTTTAGAGTGATTTGACAAGAAAAAAAAATATCAATGAATGATGATAATTAAAAAAATAGATACAAAGAAACCAAGACAGAAAATAGTGATTTGCTATTAGGTATTTAGCTTTTATAACATCAAAACGTTAAAATGGGGAGGGGGGAGCAAATACCAAACCCAAACTATTTGCTTATCGGATCAAGCCGCCTCACCTCGGATCGGGCCGGAAAGGTCAGAGGCGGGGACAGAGCGGAGGTAATTGCTATCCCTACTCTACTTGTGAGGTGAGGCAGCCCAAAAGACAAATCACTGCTGAGAGGATAAAACTAGACTCTTTCTTCCCTCTTGATCCCATCCATTTCCCAAATGCGAACTTGAAATCTTAGATATTATGTCATAGGGAGCAAGGGGGTGCATGTCTAGTGATGGCGGCCTCCGCTGCAGTTAAAATCTCGGTTTCGTCCGTATAACTATTACGGAGTACGTTACTAACTGACCTCGAGAAAACCCAGAATTGATTTTGTAGTTTGTGGAGTTGGATAAAAGTAAAGTTGAATTTGACAACAATCTAGGCCATATGCAGGTGAACAATTTTGGGGGGGCTATGATTTTTTCCCTGTTCATCAACACTTAATTCAACTGCATTTAGCCAATTATTCTGTACCACAATTCCATGATAAAATTCTTTTTGTACGACATTAATGGACTAATAATGCTTTGTCACGAAAATAATTATGAAAGAAACTCCACATTCTTTCAATAGCAGGGAATCATATTATTTATACGTGAACAAACATTTGCCACGATACAAAGAGAACATAATAACGGTAACTTAAACATTTCCCGAGCAGAGCCTTAACAAGCTGAACCACGTTACCACGAGTTGTTGAAACAACTCAATTCTTTTACAGCCCTACCGGAGGTTATTGGATGGGACCGGGGGACCCTGTAGTACAGAGGGATACTACAAGGTCGTAATGCGGCATTCAAGATCCATCTTGCAATTAATGATTTAGCTTTCATCTCAACCGTTGCAGATCTAAGTCGTTTATTGGCGAGATGAAATACATATTATTAATTAACGAGATGAAAGGCTCAGATGCCGCACTACAACCCTGTATTACAATATTCCTCCACCACAGGAACCCAGGTTTGGTTGAATGAGGGCAAAGGGCACATGTAGAGAACAAAAAACCATTTCTGAAAGGGTACTTTCGTCTTTTGAACGTCTGACAGGCATACTTGCGTCCCCATTGAATCATAACATTCCCCATGAATTCCAATCTCCAAATAACCAAATTCAAGTATAGAACTTCCCTTTTCTTGGGCATTTTGAGAAGAAAGCATATAAAGCTTGCAGCACTAGAAAACAAGTGCATATGAATGTCACATCACATAACAACACAGTTCTTTGACAATGGCTCTGAAACTTACTTCTTATTAGGCAAAATCACTACAACCTCTCACTTGCAATGCTATCCTAAAACTACAGAGATTAGAAATCCAACCCATGTGATTCCACCACATGCTTTTCCCATTTATTCATTTTTCCTGTCCAATGCAAACCCTAAAGACACCTTCCTCCATAGCCTGCATTTCTAAATAGTGCCTCCTTGATATCCTCTGAACTTAAAATTGCCCTCTGCTCCAATTCCTGTCACAATAGTATAAATTAGTAACAAAGGAGTATTAGAGAGAGGGAGAGCGCGCGCAATTGTTTCTGTAGATTGGCATTTTAAATAGAGCTGATAATCGAGCGCAGTTTAAAATTATCCAAACTTGGTTTGTAAAGTTTACTAGCTCAATAATATGTTCTAACATGACTCGCTTACAGTACGTGTCAATTACAAAGGACCCAAACGAGATTTTATCCAGCCAATCACCGTCAATCTCAATTAGATGGAAGCTTTTTACAAACTTGGTTTACAACCATAAGCTATACGAGCCAAGTAGTAACTTGTTAAAGCTCAAAAAGTCTTCAAACTCAAACTTGGTTTACAAACCATAAGCTGAACGAGCCAAGTAGTAACTTGTTAAAGTTCAAAAAGTGTTCAAACTCAAACTTGGTTTGTTTATAGAACAAATCCGTCAAGAATAGATTTTTTTACGACTGAACACGAGCTCGAATTTGTGTAGCTGTTTGTTTATTCATTTAACTTTTTAAGGACTAAAAAGTAAATTACAGCCAAAGCAGTTGTTAAGAACTTGTACCTCGGAGCAAGTAGCTTGCATTGCAAAGTCACTGAAACAGCTAATGACACACTGTTGAATCTCAAGGCCTAATGCTTCTAAAGTAGACACAGTTGATAGCAACAAACCAGGTTTCCCAACACAGGAGATCTCAATCCGGGTGTCCATATTTGATCTCCTTTCCACATCAAACTATCAAAAAACAAGGCCAATCAGAATTCCATACAATTTGTGTTTTGATGAGCAATGCTATCAACACAATATTAAGACACAACTGCATTCGGAGCCGTTCGATGCATGTGGATGACCGATGCACATGTGTCCATGTGCATCGAACGACTCCAGACGCAGTTGTGTCCATAGTTTTTGTGTTTTAAAATTGTGTCTGTAGACTTTTTGTTTTGCTGATGCCAAGGTCTTTGTTTAATTAGAGTAGAAGAGGATACCTTGGGGGAATTTCTAATCAGGACTTCATTTGGCTTCACATCCTTGAAAATGCTCATTAAGTTGAACTGATTTGAAGTGTCCACTTCATGAATTTCTTCTTGCAAATTGTTGATTCTCTCAAGGAGCTCTTTCATGTAGTCTATTGTGTCTCCAAGTATAGATGTCCTGTCCATCTGTCAATATAATTCATTGAGAAAAATCAGCATTTTCTCCATAATGAAGTACCTGAATTTCACAAGTTCTTTGATTACCTCAATTTCAACTTTAAGCCTCCATCATAATAATTGTATATACTCTGGTTTTGCTACAGATTTGAAATTCCTAAATCATACTCAGTATACGAATTTGAACTTGGCAATCAAAAGGGAGCTCGGCCTAAAAACCAATCTTACAGATAAAGTATAGAAAACTCGTTTAGTTAACAGGTTTCGAAACATTTTTTTTTTATAGGAGGAGCAGTTTTTTTGCAGGAACCCATTTGAGAGAAAACATGAAAAAGTGTGTTCGAATTCTCGAATCCATATTTTCTAGTAATCAGAACCAGTCCCACCAATTGTGATCTTAGGCAACGTGGCTGCACTGAAGATTGGAGTCCTATTCCATAGCTATTTTGCACAAGCTTCTCCTTGCGAAGTGGGTGACCGTAAGGATTTTGCACTCGGGATTTTGCTCAAAATTCAATTTCACTTAAAGCTAAATCAAAAAAATAAAATAAAAATAAAAAAAAACAGGAGAAATTTGGTTTTCAAAAGGTGTGAGAACTTTAAATCTGAAAACACAAACTAAAGAGGTCAGGAAACTGTCATTTTCTCCAGAAGTCTATAATCCAAACACATCATTAGACTTTAGAGTTAGACACTACAGTAGTATAACTTTGCCTTGTAATATTATACTTCCTTCTTTGCCTTGTAATATTATACTTCCTTTGGCCCATATTTGTTACCCATTTTTACTATTCGCAACACATCAAAAAAATTAGTTATATTTTTTAATATATAATGTTATATACTCATATATATTTAATATAAATCTCGTTTGATAATTCTCGATGAGTACACAGTTGTCAAAATTTTACAAAAACTACTATATATTAAAAGATATAAATAATTAAAAAAAAAGCACGCATATCCATAAATAGACAAGAAATTCGGGATGAATGAGTATTACCTTGCTTATCTTAGGAACAACTGACCGGAGCATAGAAAGCCGGTCATTCAGCCGCTTCCTCCGCCGCCTCTCCGCCATCAGATTCTTCGACGGTTGCCCATCCACCTTCTTCACTCTCTTCTTCTTCTCCGCCCCCAAACCCATATGGAAAACTGGCATTTCACCCGATTGAATTGGCTCCAATTTGCAATTAGGACTTTGAAATTCCAAATTTTGAACCACATTTCCCGTTTGGCCCTTTTCCTCATTTTCCACCATTGACACTGAGCCCTCCTCCTGGGTAGGCAACGGCGGCGTATCGGTGACCCCTGGAGCATAGAACTGACAAGGATCTTCTCCAAATGGGAAGTAGAATTCACTGAACGATCCGTTCAGGCTCTGATCAATTGGCTCAAGTGGATAATCTGAAGGGATGTGAAATGGGTTTTCATTAAAACTCCATTTATTTGTGTAGAAATCACTCATTTCAATTGGAATGGTTGTTGCTACTAAGTCCTCCAAGAAACCATGCCCACTATATTCCATCTCTCTCCTCCCTCTCTCTCTCTCTCTCTCTAATTTTAAGAAATTGCCTGCAGCTTAAATGTAACTGGACCAAGTGGACAGAATATATAGGGAGAAAAAGGAGAGGGGCCTGATATGAATGGAGAGATACGTCCTCTGCGAAGATTTTCACACAAAATAAGACCGGACAAGGGTCTTGCTATGCCATACACCTTATCTGATGTTTGAATTTGATCTAAGCCGTTTATTTTCACAACGGTGCATAGCACTGTGCCATATACCTTATTTGTTGTTTGAATTTGATCTGAGCCATTCATTTTTACAACGGATGGTTAGGTGAGTTGCACGGCACAGTGTCTTGCACCTAGTGGCTAGTGCTGCAGTGCATGACAGGATCCCTCAATCCAAATAAGACCCACCACAATCTCATTTGATGAAATCAAGTAGTTTATTTTGTAGGTCTCGGTTATTGGTTATATATGCTGAAGATTACATCGATCGAAAATAAGTATCCCTATAAACGGAGAAAAACTTGGATGCCGAACAGGTACCACCACGTTGTAACCGTCGGCACATTCGAGACTGTCGGACTTTAACAACTTTTTATTCTCTTCGGCTAAGAATGGTTCGATTAAGGTTTTGTCGATATTCAATCGATCTCATTTTCGACATTAAGTCATTAACCCTAGCTACAATCCAAATGCAACGGATTACCAAGTGGCCTATAATTTTGATTACCTGCTGCGTGAGTGATAAGAATCCAAATGCAACCTAATTATCAAGGTGGCCTAGCTAGTATTTTGTGATTACGTGAGTGATAGGAAGCATCTCTATGTGCACAGTACCATTGATTAAGAATGTAACATTGTATTGTATTGAATTGCAGTACTATAAGAATTAGAAAAGAATTTGGGTACGGGGAGGGTAGCACGTGGTGCCCTGTCGGTGCATTTGGACAGTTCAATATTGTCACCGACGGTCTAAATTAAAAGTGTCGTCCAGATTCTAAAAAAAAAAACCAAAAAGTATATTTCAATCCGGACCGCTAGATGGTATCATGTTACCCATATCCTATTTGCAGCCAAGTTTTTCTCGTAAAGAATTATGAGGTGTTAATTAGTGCCTAGAGAGAGCCTTAGACTGAAATGGAATCTGCTTTTTTCTTCTCCTGTCTGTCTCTCTCTCTCTCTCTTGGGTGATTTAAAACTGTCCTTTTCACCGAAATGTGATCTGATGATATCGAACAGTAGTTTTATTATTTTGTTAATGCAGCGCTCTGAAAACTTTGACCCACATTTCGGTCCCAACCGAAAAGGATGGGGCTCGGCATCATATATAGACCATGTCAGGTTCTTTGCATTCACTAACACATACTGTAGTATTGCGCGCTGACGTGATTTGGGAAAAAAAAACTAAAAATGGATTATTAATTTTTTTATTTTGTTTTTATTTAAATTTTTTTGTATTTATTAGTTTTGCGTCAAGATTTTATAGTTTCTGAATTACTCTCGACGAGACGAATCTAACAAGTATAAAATTATGGTCAAAACTCAATTTTTTTGAATAAAGCCAAAATTGTACCAATAATCTAAGTATTTCGAGTTTATTCAAAAAAATATTTGGTTTGACCATAAATTTATACTTGTTAGATTCGTCTCGTCGAGAGGAATTCAGAAATAAAAAAATCTTGACGCAAAACTAACAAATGCAAAAAAAAAAAATTGAACAAGGGCAAAATAAAAAAACCAATAATCCGTTTTTGTTTTTTTCCCAAATCACCAGTAATTGTTCTCTCTCTTTTTTTTTTGTCATGTCTCCATAGAGGATTTAAATTTTTTTAAAGAACCGTAGAGAATTTGATAAGCGCGTAAAGATTTTTTCCGACCGTGTTTTACTTAGAAATTAACCGATAGATGAAAGTTTGAAGGTCGACGTGGTGGAAAATTTATTAACTGGTCTTGAAGCACTAAAAATGATCACTTCTCAACTTGATATAAGCTTGAAAGAGTTTTCTTTTGACAAGGGCTAAAAACCTAGGAAAAACCTATGGGTTCAGAAAATGTACAGAGAGCTCTCAGGGACCCATTTTTGGGTCTCACACGAGTGATCCGAATCGTTCATTATTCTTAGAATATTTTTCCAAAAAAAATTATTGAAATGGTGGGACTTTGGTTCAAACACTTCTAATCGTCCGATTGAGCTGAAATTTTGTGAGACCCTCGGAAAAATATTCTAAGAATAATGAACGGTTCAGATCACTCGTGTGGTACCCAAAAGTGGGTCTCCGAGAGCGCTCTGTACATTTTTTGTGCACTTTCTTCTATACAAGTAGCAAGGTCTAAAAACCTCTTGTTTGTCCTTTATTGTAGCGTTCTTCATGACAAGTCATCATGACACCATTTGTAAAATATTTAAAGGCTTTTTATGTAAAGGAAAGGGTTTACTTGTTACTAACATTGTCTAGCCACGGTAAAGAACATTCTCCATAATTTGGAGGTCGGAGGTGTCTCTATAGTCTATACATATAGGATTAAGTTTGATCCTTCATTTTGAAGAGTGCAAATATTAGAGAACAAGAACTCCTTATTTTGAAAATTTGGGGGATGGTTTTGAAGGAATGAAGGGAAGGCTTCTTAATTTGGAGATGCTCTTGGTAGTGTTTGTACGCACTCGCATATTTCAAAAGAGTTGATGGGCCTTCTTGTCTCCTTCTTCACTCTTCTCATGGAGAAATAATGGAGGATAATTTTGTCAATATTTTTATTAGGGGTTTTGTTAATCTCCGCCTATTAGGTAGAGGGTAGTAGTAGCATAAAAATAAATGGGTGTTGATTTCAACACACATATAGTGGATAACAATACACTTATACAGATATTAACACATTTTTTTCACATATACATCGACATATTTTTAACACATTATCCTCCGCCTTAAGGGTGCAGTTTGGCAATTTCCTTCTATTAAATCAGGGGACAAAGAACATGTAAGTAATTAACTATAGCTTAATTAGTAAACGAACTTATTGCTGGTCCCAAATTGTTTTTTTTAATTTTACTATTTTGGCTTGTGCTGTGGTCTTATCAAGGGCAAGAATATACGGATGTCTACAAGCACATAGTTTTATTTTTTTATTTATGACGAAGGAATCACTCACAAGAGGGCCACTGATTGAACCCATCTATAGAGCGTAAAACTCTGAACGATCCGAAGCAAACCACCGCCCGACCCACCAAATAAATCCCAGTATCAGCCTTGGAAAGGAGTCGCATCCTGCCCAAAGCTACGCAAGGACCCTTCTCCTTCTGGGCAAGTCCACGGACCACGGGTGGTCTACATGTATTTTTCTAAGGACATAGTACATTTTTCTAAGAACGTGGAAAAATTGCTTGGTCCTCATTTTATTTAAAATTAGGGATCCCTCATTAAAAGTTGATTATATATATATATATATATATATATATATATATATATATATATATATATATATATATATATATATATATATGCATTTCTAGTTGATTTACTACAATTACACAAGTGTCCATTATCATTGCTAATTATTGCTTATGATTGACCTCCCTCCTGTAATTATGATCTTATGTGATTACGATATGAGAACAACTTAGGCTCCTCACGGACTCATTTTGATCATTTTAGATGTTGTTCCACAAGTGTCTATTTTACCAAACTGTCTCGTACTATCTTTGTTTTTATACTCCCTCCTTAAATGTAGACATTTTCATTTTAGGATGTCCCTAAATAAGTGTGTTGTTTAAAAAGTTAATGGGTAAAAGTTTATACAATTATCATTTTGTCCTTTTGAAAAGTTACTGGGAAATAGTTAATGGGTAAAAGTGGATGATAATTTTGGAAAGTAGAGGTGAAAAGTGTAAAGTGAAGAAAAAAGTTGACGTAAAAAGTGTAATGATGATGTTTCTTTAATAAGTTGGATTTACGAGGTGACACATTTAAAAAGAGATGGAAGGAGTAGCTTTTTTGGATTGATGTATCGTGAGAAAATGAGCTTTCGCGTAGAACGTGAAAAGCCAGTTTGCAAAAAAAGACAGTTTTCTAAAACAACCCTTATTTTATTTGAAGAATTATGATGTGTAAGTCATTTATACAAAAAGCAAGTCAATCAAATTTCGACTAATTACTTTTATCTTCAATCTAAATTTCCAAGGTCCATTCAATTTTAGCAGCTCATTTCTCTCTGGAGACAAATATATATAATTTAATCAAACTACATCTTTCTGATACCTTTTTCACTCACATTGAAACGAAACAAATGACAATACAAAATCGACTTTTTGAATCCACAAAATGGGACCATGTGAATTTCATGACTACAAAATGGACATTTACGTAATGTCTTTGCTATAAAAGTTTCTCTCTCTCTCTCTCTCTCTCCTGAGAGAGACAGTAAGTTCGTTTACCTTCCACGTTTATAAAGATACTTATGTTAATTCGGATCAAGTTTATAATATACAGATTTTGTTTCCGCTCTTTTTTTTTTTCTTTCCGTGAACTACATATTCAATCATACAAATTGACGGTTCAAATCATTCAACATTCAAGTAAGACCAAGGCGAGTCATAGGCTCCCAGATGGCAGGACGCAGTCTGAATTTACAACTCCCAGACGGCAGGATGCAGTCTGAATTTACAACTCACCCAGTCGGCAATAAGTTGTGTTCATAATTAAAACCGATACTGTTCTTTAAAGATAAATGATGCAATACACGTATGATATGCATTATGCACCCCTTGAATGAATTTATTAAAAGAATTGCTGAGAAATTTTTAAATTGTTTTTTAATTCTTAATTTTAGTGCAGCGGTTCATAACATCGGTTCTGAATTCATAAATTTGGATGCTATGAATTTTTATCTTGATATATCTAAATTTCTATGCTAAGAAATTGATCTATTCCACAAGCATTGTGAGTTGCATGGACATTATAACAATTGTATGCCACCCAATATGGGTGAGCTAGCATTTAATATATGATTGAAATTCTCTTATTTATGCTCCTTAAATGTTACCCTATACGGGTGACTAGCCTTTGATTAGTCATTAGTCTAATGGTTTAATATTTTTTATTTATGTCTAAATACAATTGTACAAAGGACGTGACATACAATCCTTATGCAAGCAAAACCAGCGTGGGTTGGGTTTATAAAGAACCCGCGGTTTTTCATATACCCTCTGGAGAAGGGGTTCCCGTAGTTCGTTAATGCACTACCGGTCACGCACCTCAGTGGACTTTACCAAGATTTTATCACCCTAATTGAATCGTTCACTTGATAGAGCTCACTGAGTAAATCCCACGGTTGAAAAGAATTAAAGGGATCAGATATGATTAGCCTCTTGGCCATACAAAATTTGATCTACACAGACAGATGTATAGTATAAATCCAAAAATTTGTAATTTGTTATCACGATCATGTAATTCTCAGTATCCGATTAATTTCATTTTTAAACAAATAAAATGTTCAACAAACTCTATAACTTGAACGATTCCGATCATAATACTAAAATTTACACCGAGCCACAAGACAAGAGTGTATCGTGCGTTAGCACACTACGAAACCCTTGTCGCACCCTCTCTCCTTTTTTGTTTCAACTCTTCCTCTATCTTCTCTCCTATGTACGGGTGCAAATCAGCCAAGCCGAGCAAAGCTTTGTCAAACTGGAGCTCGACTCGTTTACCAAATGAACCAAAAACTAACTAGCCAACCATTTATAAACAAGTCGAGCTTTGTCAAGTCAAACCGAGCTTTAGATTGTTAACTTGGCTCATTTAACGAGCTGTGCTCGGGGATTAGCTCGGTTCATTTGCAACCCTGTTCCCAGGTATTCTCTCTCTGCAGTGTAACTGGAAGCCCGCCCACAATATCAAAGCCAAACCGCTATTCTCTCTCTCTCTCTCTCACTCTCTCTCTCTAACTCACACACGCAGCAAGTCGTTGTCGTCCAGTATTTGTTTGTTTGCTATCCAACGGACAGACGTGCAATTATTCACGCATAAGAACACAAACACGTACCATTGCTAGAAGCCTTTTTTCTGCTAATCAAAGAGGACAGTGATGAGTCTATTGACTGTCTTCCCCTTTTCTAAGGCAACTATACATAAATTAATTTTTATCTCATTATATATCTATATCCATGCTACGTGTTCACATCAGGAATTTTACTATTTGTCCAAACTAATTAATTTTACAGACTTTTGTCAAAAACCTCGATATGGCACAAAAATAACGGACGTATGTGGCTATTGATATTCTATAATATCCTATAGTATGATCTTTTGCACACACGACAAATCTCGGTATGACGAAAAAAAATATGCAATTTTATTAATGTTGAACCTTGAATGAGACCCACATTAAGGGCACAACAGCCTCCAGAGGTCCACGAATATATAGCAATCGAGGTCTCCAAACATGATCATTCATAATTTTTCTTTAAAAAATATACTAAAAAAGAGAGGCCATATGATCATGATTTGGTCCTCCAGCTATAATTTTCATTATTGTGTTTTTTTTTGTTTTTGTGTGCCAGATTGTCATTATTGTCCACCACTATTAAGATACTATTGTCCAGTCACTAGTCTTAGCTTTTCTTCGCAAGAAACCAAGAGAATTAACCCTAAAACACCTTGAAATCTAACCAAATCACAAGATGGACAATTTGGATTGAACCCTTCTATATGCACCGACCACGTACCGACGGCGTCGCCGACGCCGTTGTGGATCTCAACCGGTCGATCCGAGCCGTTCATCCTTCTCAAAATTTTTGGTTAAAATGGGGGTGATTTTGGATCGAGCTCATACAGCCGTCCGATTGCCTCGATTCCCGCGATGGCCCACTCGGAATTTGATTTTGAGAAGGATGAACGGCTCAGATCGACTGGTTGGGACCCACATCGGCATCGGCGACACCGTCAGTACGTGGTCGGTGCACCACGGTCGATCCTCTTATATTTTCCGATTTGGATTATTGCATGAAAAAATGGAATGACTGTAGTGATACTTTATTACTGAATGATTTTATGTACAAATGGTATGAATAATGAGCTACAAATAGAAGTGAGGATCCACATTTGAGTGTAAAATAATTCATGAACTAGTCAGTGTTACGGACGAAGCCAATGAAAAAGTCAATATTAAACTTTTTGAGTCAAGTCGATTCAGATTATTACAACTTTTGATTACTTATTTATTCATCGTTCGTTAAAAAAAAAAAGAACGATGAAGAAAGATGATACTTAATTCATAATTATGTGAATGTCGTCACGTTTCATCCATTTGGATTCCAAGTTCGATTACCGTAGTATTGAATTGAAATATACGTGTTTTGGTGTATTTGTTAGTATTATTGGCAAATTCCGGGTTTGTTAAAACCATAATTACGTGCATTAGTTGGGATCATTTTGTCTTGGTTGCTATTTAGATATCATTTGCATTTCTTAGAAGTTCATAATTTTTTCTAAGGCATGGAGTGCTAGTCTTGGCCAGAGAGTGGCGTTTGTCCAGCGCCTCTCCTTTTCGCCTGGCTAGCTCCTCTCATTTGAGAAGTGCCTTAGAGGCGCGCTCGGAGCGCCCCCGTGGCACTTGTTGCACTATACTCCCTCCGTTCCTTCAAAAGAGTACTGTATTTGATTTTGGGCTATTTCTAAATGAGGGGGTGTTCCGCTAAGAATGTTTTTAGAATCAACTGACTTTTCACAATTTTTTATGTAATGTATTGTGAGAAAATAATTTGTCTTTGTTTTTGGAAAAAAATTATTTTTTATTAGTGGAATACCAAGTGTGATGTTGAAAAGTTAGTGGGTAAAAGTTTATAAATTTCTTAATTTGCCCTTAAAAGTATATTCATTCTTGAAAAGTTGGTAGGCAAAGTTTAATGATGGTGTCTCCATCAATGACAATAGTGGAAAGTGAATGTAAAAGTTGATATAAAATGTGTAATGATGATGTTTTCTTAATAAGTTGGAATAACGAAACTACACACTTAAAAAGTGGAGGCAGTACTTGTTTTTGACCAACACTTCTGGAGCGACTGCACAGCGCCAGCCTGGAGAACAAGCTGTTTCTGTCTACCTTTGCCTAGCACCTCCGAAGCGCCTCCTTTACGCACAGCACGTGCGCTTCGGCTTTTTAGACCATTGTTTAGAACGTGTCTCATTCTTATTGGTCTATCGATCCTAGGGTTTCGTGCCTGACACTATATAAGCAAATTTTTCTCTCATTTAGGGTACAACTTTCTTGCATTAGTCCACTTTAAAGAGAGAAAACATTTTCCTCTTTTATTCATGTGTTCTTGATGCATTATATGATCTAAAATTAGTGTTTGATCATTATTTTTCTTGTCAATCTAGTGCAATATTTTTGTTCGCCATGTATTTGCTCTAGATTAATTATTTTCTTCAAAAATCCATGCACTGTGTTTGGTTGATAATTTTGAGAAAAATATTTTGAAAAATATTTTGGAGATAGTGTTTGGATGAGTTTTTGGAAAAAGTAATAATTATAGAGAAGTGTAATAATTGGAGAGAGATAGAGAGAGAAATGAGAATAATGATTGGAAAGAGGGGTATGAGTAGAGAGAAAAATGCGATTAATGGTTGGAGAGATGAGAGATGGGGAAAGAATCTTTTTGAAATTTTTTTTGGAAATGTGAAGTGAACAAATATCTTTTACACATTATGCATTAATTTCTTTCAATCTACATGGTTGGATGATACAGAGCCGTCTTTGATACGGAGATCGAAGGATGTTGAACTCGTGGAGGCTATGGAATTAAGAAAGGGCTCGGAGAGCTAAATCAAGGTGTGCAATTAGGTGTAGCTTAGGAAAAGTTGGAAATTTCTAATCTTGTAAATCTTAATTTAACCTTTTTATTTATAGGCCATGGTTTTATGCTTTGAATGTTTAGACTCTAAGTAGTTTTCGCGTATATCCTTATAATGGAGTCTTTCGATTACTTGTCATTTGCCTCCATTGTTGAATTACTGGATTAAACATGGAAAATGACTAGTTTAAAACTAGCATTAATTAATTTTAAATCGTTGTCCTATTCACTGCCCGAACTTGTAGTGCTGTTAACTATTTCAATTGTTGACTTTATAGGGGGCCACAGCAGCCACCCTGATCGAGGTTCCCCCACTGGCCTAGCGTATTTAAGATTAAGTTACGTCTTCTCCTAACATCAATTGGTTTTATCTATTGGTTTTATCTGAATTGGTTAGCACTTGATCCAATAAGTGGTATTGGAGTGAGGTTACAGGTTATTGTTGGCTTTATGAGGGTCAACATCCATCTTGTACTTGAGGTGCGCCCTATTGGCATGGGGCAAGTGTATTAGGAAGACTAACCGCCTTCACCCATCAATGCTATATGGACAACATTGTGAAGCGCCTCATATCCGTCTACGACTAGTGCAAGGCTTTGCTCTACCTTTTAAGATTTTGTGCGCCTTCCTTTATCAGCAATTGTTAGTACCAATCCAATAATAGTTTTTGCTATCCACATGGTTCATCGAAAATATAATTGTATACCCAAAAAGACAGTTTTTTGGCCTATTTTAGTCTATATTTAAAATTTTAAGTTTGGATTCTAATTTTTTTTATCTTTCTGATTTCTCTTGACGAGAAATTTTTGGATTATTTTTATCTTTGATTTTAAATTTTTAAGTTTGGATCCTAGTTTTTTATTTTTTCGATTTCTCTCGTCGAGACGAAGCAATAAATCACAAAAATTTGACGTCTAACCCTTTTCTTGGAACCTTTCTTTTTTTTTTTATTTATTGAAAATGCGAAACTAAAAAAAGCGAGAAAATTGAATAAAAATATAAATATATGCCAACTGACTTATTTAAGCTAAACTAGGCATGTAGATGAACGGGTACGGGTCCATATAGTGAGGGGCTCACTACAGGGTTGTAGTGAGCCCATCCGGCCATCTATCTTGATAATAAACGTTCGGATTTTAATTCAAACAAAAGACGGCTCGGATTATTCGAAGTTTGAATTAAATCCAAGCCATCGGTGCCGAGATGGATGGCTGGATGAGACTCACTACAGGCCCTTTTGAATTTGAACAAACCCAAAAATACCCTTTTGAATCGTCACCCACAATTTTTCTCCTTTCCCAATTTATCAGAAGCAGAAACAAAAATTTGGGGCTTCTTTCCTAATTTACTCCATGTAACTCATTCCTAATATACATTGAGGTTGGTCCTCTTCTATATTGATTGTTCACGAGAAACACGGGGATCCTCCCATTTCTATTTGAAACGTCCAATCCCATATCTAATCATTCCATGATTTCCATCCCATTTTGCTTTCCGGTGAACAAATTAACAACCCTAAACAACAAGTCTTGTTAATTTGGGAAGTGGGAGTAGGCCTGTCAACGGAATTATCTATTTTACTTTTTTAATTTAATTTCACTTATTTATTATCTATTTCACTTATTTATTAATTTAGTATCTATTTCACTTATTTATTAATTTATTATCTATTTCACTTATTTAATTTAATTTCACTTATTTATTATCTATTTCACTTATTTAATTTAATTTCACTTATTTATTATCTATTTATTTCCAGATCCGAATTTCGGATATCCAATCTGAAAATTCGAATCCGATCCAATAATTTAATTTTTTTATCCTTTCCAGCTAGCTTGCTTGCTTACGGTTCGGATTTGATCTGGATCCGGTCCGGATCCGATTAGTTTGGATCCTATCCGGATTTTATTACAATTTTCGGTTCCGGATTATCGGATCTGAAATATCGGATTCGGATCCGAATTTTTTGGATCGGATCCGGTTCAAATCCGATCCATTGACAAGCCTAAGTGGGAGGTGCTGTGTACCCCTCGGCCATTGGATCGAGTTTTGGACGGCTCGGATGTGTTTTGACATTTGGACGTGTAATAACCCGAAATTTTGTAAATAAAAAATTTCGATGTATTAATGCGGTTTTATTTTTAAATAATTATAGTTTATAATTTGGTTTGGTTAGATTAACGAATTAGATTTAACCTGTTTAATTATACTTTTCGCGCCGTAAATAAACGCGTACACACCGGGTATTTCACCACACTGCGTCCGGAAGCCTTACTAAATCCCCAACTCTTATTTTATTTTATTAAAGCTAACCTTGATTAGGTGGGAGATTACTTATAACCTAAAACTAATCTTTAAGTTGGTGGGAAATTTGGTGGGGAATTTCTTATAACCTAAAACTAGTCTTTAAAACCTAATTTTTGCTTTTGTAAAAGGTTGTTTGGACACTTGTGGGGAGGGTTTTTGGCTGGTGATTATTTTTGGGGGAGGTGAACCTCATTACTTCCCTATAAATAGCTCACTCTCCTTGCTTCATTTCACACCAAAACCTCCCAACTTCTCCACTTTGTGCTTTCTAGTGTTATTGAGTGAGTTCTTGAGTGTTCTTCTTGAAACTCATCCTAAACCACCACACTCCACCACCCTCGACCACCCCTAGATCTTAGAAAGGTAGAATAAGTTAGCAAGAAAGCGTTCGAGCAAAGGTCGACTAGTCGTTACGCCGCCGGAATTCAACTAGCTTATCGGCTTCCGACTAATCATCGGAATTAAGGTAGATACTTTATCTTAACCTTAGATTAGTATTTACTAGTTCATATTGATTATGTTATTATTTTGCTTAAACATGCCTAAATATGATTAAACGTGATTATGTTGGTGATTAGTGATTTTATGAACAATTAGACTTTGAAAAAAAAAAAAACACACTTAGTCGTTACTATGCACGAATTAAAATTGACTATCAAAATGCACCGTTATAATGTTCGATGGACTTTTGGGAAACTAAATTACCCAGTTATAATGCCTGAATGAAAATCGACTTTTCAAATTTACGCAGTTATAATGCCCGACCAATTTTCTGAGAAAAGAGCTTTTCAAATGAAATGAGATTTTCCGGGATTATTGAATAAATATTCTTAATCTATTTAGACTAACAAATAGAATCTATGGCTAGCATGTCTAGTCAGGCTTTTTCTTGGTTTAGCCCAAACCAAGTGGCGATTCGACGAACGAATCTTAAAACACGCCAAACGGATTCAACTACTAGAGTTTTCTAGTAGGGTACTTTCTTGGTTTAGACAAACCAAGTGGCAATTTGACGTACGAATCTTAAAACACGCCAGCAAATCTAAGAACGAGAATTAATCCTTATGTTTTGATTTAAATCCCCGGAAGAAAGAACTTTTATCGTTAAGTAACATGTTTTCGTAAGATGGGTTACGAGCGGAAGGTTTATCATGAACGATTCTAAACGGAGGATTTTGTTTTATGAAATTAATGCATGTGCACGTTCTTTTTCAAAGACGATACGACCCGACACATTTTTCGAGAAAGTGATCGAATGTTTTTAAATGGAAGAGATAGAAATGAGAATGAAAATGTTGATGTGATGAAAGTTGAGATGTTGATGCTGTTGGAGTCCCGCCTCAGTTCCCCGGGGTGAACTGGTGGTCAAAGCCCAACGGAACTATACGGTAGTGCTGTTTGAAGTTTCTCCTCAAATTCCGTGGGTGAATTTGACGGTTAGAACTTACTCAGTACAACACATAGCAAGCGGACCTCATAAACAAACTGGTGGGGATTCAGTGATATGGGTAGCCGGGACTATGTCGTGTGTGACGCGGAGTTAGCGGACCTCATACTGCAGGAGTCAGTTTATGGGTGGCCGACCCTTCGAACGGAAAGGTTGGTGACCGTTAGAACGGGGTTGTAGAACGGGCCAATAACTTTCGAGAGATGTGAGATGTTGACATGGTTGAAATTTGAAGAAGAATGCTGTTATGAGAAAATGATACGAGATACTGACACTATACTCTGGATTCTGAAATAATACGAGATACTGATTTTATTTAAGCTGCACTCTGATTTGATGTGATACTGATGCATTGACACGCATGAACTTACCGTTTTGATAAATGATTTTCAACTATTTACCTGCCAACAATATTGTTCTAGAATTGCTAGTTTAATGTTGGGGTACGGTATCTATTGAGCGTCCTCGCTCACGGTTTGCCCTGGCATAATACGACGATGTTGCTTCGCAACTCTGACGTATTATGCTAGATTGTCACGATGGACAGGAGGACCTCTACGGAGAACACGGAGCCGGAGGAGCTGCCGACATGGAGCATGATCTGATCAGGGAACGTACGGAGCCATAGAATCCACCCAGTCTACCTTTTTGTAATCTGCGGAGGGCAGATCATCTATATGTATTTTTGGTTATTGTTATTATTGTGTAAAACCGACTTTAAAATGTAATAATAATCCATAACGCTTTTCCCAAAAATGCGGGGCGTTACAAGTGGTATCAGAGCCCTAGGTTCCAACACTCGGCCTTGGGTAATCGAGTAGACACTAAGCTAGAATAATAATTGTGTGTCCTTGATTTACTATAATACCCTAAGTAATATTTATGCATAGAATAAGCTGACTGTAATCGCTATGTGGTAGGATTCGACTCTGTGTGGTAATAGTATTATATGTTCAGCCTTGAGCCAAGTAATGTGGTATTGGTATTGAATGGGACAATGAACCAGTTATTGTGCTGTTTGAAATCATGTTTTCTATAATGACTCGTTAATTTAAGCAGTTATGCTTTGATAAATTTTGCAAGTATTTTAGACTGATTCCCCCAACAAATTAATAACTCTAGGATGGCAATTACGCGTAACAATGTTGAAGGCTCTTCTGATGGAAATAGCGGAGCTAATCCGGACATGGCTCAACTCATGCAAGCCTTCATTGCTGCGCTCAACGCGAACCGACCCCCTCCTAATAATATCAACCATGGTCCCATGTCTCGTGCTCAAGCTATGAACGAATTCTGTAAAAGACGCCCACCCGTCTTTCATGGCGAACCTAACCCTACTTTAGCCGAAGCTTGGCTGAAAGAGATCAAGGTGATCCTTAGCACCTTGGGAGTCAACCAAGACAACCACTGTGTAGCTCTCGCTGCTTACCAACTCCAAGGTGAGGCCCGATATTGGTGGGAGCTGATTGAAGCCGCCTATAACATCGAAACCATGACCTTTGAGGAGTTTGAGAACATATTTCTGGATAAGTACTTTCCTGCTCCTATTAAGCAGGCAAAGATCCAGGAATTCCAGAACCTGCAGCAAGGTTCGATGTCAGTGACGCAGTATGTCGCTAAATTTGAGGAACTGTACCGCTATGGCCGTGCCATTGCCCCGACTGAGGAGGACAAGGTCCGAAAGTTTGAATGGGGACTTGGCTCGACTCGCAAGATTGTGATGGGAATGGGCTATACTTCCTATGCTGAAGCGGTGAAATGTGCCCTAAGGATGGAAATGGAGGACGTTGACTTTCGGGCTAAGCATCAAGGAAGCAGTTCGGGAGGACCCATCAGGACGGTGCAGAACAACAATCGTGGGCCCTACCCAGCCAGACCTAACCAAGTTAACACTCAGCCTTGGAGGAGGAATGAAGTCAAGCAAGGACCGCCGCCACAAAATCCCAATTTTAACAACCAACCAGTCAAGTGTTACAACTGTGCGGGCTATGGACACTTCAACCGCAACTGTCCTCACCCGAGGAAGGACGGTTTTACCTATGGGAATCAGCAGCAGCAGCAGCCGCAGCCGCTTCAGAACTATGGCAAACAGCCTATGCAACAGAACGCTAGGCCAGCTCAACAGAACAACTGGAATGGAAAGCAGCAGGTCAAGGCACCTCAGAATGGGACGGGACGCCTGTATGCTCTGCATAGTGAGAATCAAATCCAGGAGCAGGATCCTTCTATGATCCAAGGTACGCTACTGTTATTCAGTACCTGCGTACAAGCATTATTTGACACTAGAGCATCACATTCGTTTATATCAGTTGCCTGCGTATCTGCGCTAGGATTAAACACTGAACTCCTAGAGAACCAGATGACAATAGCATCACCCTTAGGCGGTACTGTACCAGTTAATCTAATTTGTAAAGGTTGCGAGTTAGAAGTGAGTAATATCCGATTAACTTGCGATTTTCGCGTGATCAAGATGGCTGACTTCGATTTAATTGTGGGGATGGATTGGCTGTCAACTCATCGAGTAGTCATTGATTGCCATCTAAAGCTAGTAACAGCCTTTACCCCTGATGGGACATGTTTCCGTTTTAAGGGGGATAGACAGACTGTGAATCCGGTGATTAGACATTTGAAATGGCAGAACCAACTGTTCGGATGGCTAGCTAGTCTCCAGTTGGAAGAATCTGACCGTGAGGAGTTAGGACTGCCACACATCGTCTGCGAGTATGCTGATGTATTTCCTGACGATCTACCTGGATTACCGCCACGAAGGGAAATTGATTTTTCCATCGAGCTTCAACCTGGAACCGCTCCGATTTCTATAGCCCCTTACCGAATGGCGCCAACAGAACTGAAGGAATTGAAGACCCAGCTACAAGAATTGTTGGAAAAAGGATACATCCGACCAAGTACTTCACCATGGGGAGCACCTGCACTATTCGTGAAAAAGAAAGAAGGAACCTTACGACTGTGCATTGATTATAGGCAACTAAACCAAGTCACGATCAAGAATCGTTATCCCCTGCCTAGAATAGATGACCTATTTGATCAATTAAGAGGAGCAACTTGTTTCTCAAAGATTGATCTAAGATTAGGGTATCATCAGTTGAGAATCCGCGACGAGGACATTTCAAAGACCGCGTTCAGGACAAGATACGGACATTATGAGTTCGTGGTCATGCCGTTTGGACTGACGAATGCTCCAGCAGTATTCATGTGCCTCATGAACAAGATATTCCAACCCTATCTAGATAGATTTGTGGTGGTGTTCATTGATGATATATTGATATACTCAGCCAATCGAGTGGAGCATGAAGAACACCTTCGGGTAGCCCTGCAAGTACTAAGAGACAACCAGCTTTATGCCAAGGCTAGTAAATGCGAGTTCTGGCTAGAGCAGGTTCAATTCCTGGGACACGTGGTGTCTAAGGATGGTATTGCAGTTGACAACAGCAAGGTAGAAGCTGTGTTGGATTGGAAGCAGCCAACTTCCGTATTTGAGATCCGTAGTTTCTTGGGTTTAGCAGGATATTATCGAAGATTCATTCCGGAATTTGCTACTCTTGCCAAGCCAATGACTAGATTGATTCAGAAGAACGTTAAGTTCGAATGGAATGACAAGTGTGAGAAAGTTTTCCAAGAGTTGAAAAAGAGACTGACCAGTGCACCGATACTGATCATTCCTGAAAGGGACATTGGTTATCAAGTATATTGTGACGCATCAAAGGAAGGACTAGGATGTGTGCTGATGCAGAACGGAAAAGTCGTGGCATATGGATCGAGACAGCTCAGATCGCACGAGAAGAACTACCCTACTCACGATCTAGAATTAGCAGCAATAGTTTTTGCTCTAAAATCTTGGAGATATTACCTTTATGGCGAACAATTTGAGGTTTTCTCGGATCACAAAAGTCTCAAGTATCTGTTCACTCAGAAGGAGTTGAATATGAGACAGAGAAGGTGGATGGAGTACTTGGAAGACTACAAGTTTACCCTGTCATATCACCCTGGCAAGGCAAATGTTGTTGCTGATGCCCTGAGTCGAAAGAACAGGGCACAAAAAGCCAAGATAGCTGTGAAGGAATGGGAGATGATAGATACTCTGAACGAGTTCAATTTGCAACCGTCATCTAATGGAGATCAGATGCGATTATCTGCACTAGTGGCAGAACCAGCACTTCACCGGGAGATCTTGTTGGCGCAGACTTTTGAACAGGACTGTGAATTCACTAGATCACAACTCAGTTCAGGAAAGGAATTGCCCGGTTGGACCCTGCATGCAGCAGATAACAGTCTGAGATTTAAAGGCTCGGTATTTGTACCCAACTTAGGTCGACTTCGAAAAGCCGTGCTTCAAGAATTTCACCACTCGAATTTCGCTGTTCATCCTGGAGGTACGAAGATGTATCACGATTTACGACGGACATATTGGTGGGAAGGAATGAAGAAAGACGTGGCAGAATTTGTAAAGACTTGTTTAGTTTGTCAGCAAGTTAAGGCTGAACACCAGAGGCCTGGAGGAGAATTGCAGCCGCTACCAATTCCACAGTGGAAATGGGAGCATATCTCAATGGATTTCGTGACTGGACTTCCGAGGTCGTTTAAGTCAAACACCGCTGTGTGGGTAATTGTAGACCGTCTCACTAAGTCGGCACACTTCTTGCCAGTGAAAATGACGGAAAACATGGAAGCATTGGGAATACTCTATATCCAGGAGATCGTGCGACTTCATGGAGTACCAGTGTCAATCGTGTCAGACAGAGATCCTAGATTTATCTCACAGTTCTGGAAAGGACTGCAAAGGGCACTAGGAACTAACATACGTCTCAGTATTGCTTTTCATCCGCAGACTGATGGACAGACAGAGAGGACAATCCAGATATTGGAGGACATGCTTAGGGCTTGCACCTTAGATTTCACAGGGAATTGGGAACGACATCTGCCATTAGTAGAATTCGCCTACAATAACAGTTATCAGGCTAGCATCAAGATGGCACCCTACGAAGCTCTGTACGGCCGCCCTTGTCGATCACCGGTTTGTTGGACTGACGCCGGAGAAACGGGATTGCTAGGACCTGATTTGGTCAGAGACACAACGGAGAAGATCAAGTTGATTCAACAGAGACTGCTTACTGCGCAGAGCCGACAGAAGAGTTATGCGGATCGAAGAAACAGACCTTTGTCATTCAAAGAGGGAGACCACGTGTTTCTGAAAATTAGACCTCGGAGAGGAATAATTAGATTCGGGAGGAAGGGAAAACTATCCCCACGATATATCGGCCCATTTGAGATTTTGGAGAAAATTGGACAAGTAGCATACCGGTTAGCATTACCGCCGCAAATCGACCGAGTGCATAATGTTTTTCATGTCTCTATGTTAAGGAAGTATCTTGCCCTGCCAACACACGTATTAAACTGGGGAGATCTTGATATAGATGAAGACGCAACTTTTGAGGAAGAGCCGGTTGAAATTCAGGATAGTATGGAGAAGAGCATCCGCAATAGGACTATCCGATTAGTACGAGTTTTGTGGAAACATCGGGGGATGGAGGAAACAACTTGGGAAAGAGAAGAAGCCATGAGGGCAAATTATCCGCAACTGTTTCCACCTGTCGAGTAATTTCAATTTCGAGGACGAAATTTGTTAAGGGGGATAGGTTGTAATAACCCGAAATTTTGTAAATAAAAAATTTCGATGTATTAATGCGGTTTTATTTTTAAATATTATAGTTTATAATTTGGTTTGGTTAGATTAACGAATTAGATTTAACCTGTTTAATTATACTTTTCGCGCCGTAAATAAACGCGTACACACCGGGTATTTCACCACACTGCGTCCGGAAGCCTTACTAAATCCCCAACTCTTATTTTATTTTATTAAAGCTAACCTTGATTAGGTGGGAGATTACTTATAACCTAAAACTAATCTTTAAGTTGGTGGGAAATTTGGTGGGGAATTTCTTATAACCTAAAACTAGTCTTTAAAACCTAATTTTTGCTTTTGCAAAAGGTTGTTTGGACACTTGTGGGGAGGGTTTTTGGCTGGTGATTATTTTTGGGGGAGGTGAACCTCATTACTTCCCTATAAATAGCTCACTCTCCTTGCTTCATTTCACACCAAAACCTCCCAACTTCTCCACTTTGTGCTTTCTAGTGTTATTGAGTGAGTTCTTGAGTGTTCTTCTTGAAACTCATCCTAAACCACCACACTCCACCACCCTCGACCACCCCTAGATCTTAGAAAGGTAGAATAAGTTAGCAAGAAAGCGTTCGAGCAAAGGTCGACTAGTCGTTACGCCGCCGGAATTCAACTAGCTTATCGGCTTCCGACTAATCATCGGAATTAAGGTAGATACTTTATCTTAACCTTAGATTAGTATTTACTAGTTCATATTGATTATGTTATTATTTTGCTTAAACATGCCTAAATATGATTAAACGTGATTATGTTGGTGATTAGTGATTTTATGAACAATTAGACTTTGAAAAAAAAAAAAACACACTTAGTCGTTACTATGCACGAATTAAAATTGACTATCAAAATGCACCGTTATAATGTTCGATGGACTTTTGGGAAACTAAATTACCCAGTTATAATGCCTGAATGAAAATCGACTTTTCAAATTTACGCAGTTATAATGCCCGACCAATTTTCTGAGAAAAGAGCTTTTCAAATGAAATGAGATTTTCCGGGATTATTGAATAAATATTCTTAATCTATTTAGACTAACAAATAGAATCTATGGCTAGCATGTCTAGTCAGGCTTTTTCTTGGTTTAGCCCAAACCAAGTGGCGATTCGACGAACGAATCTTAAAACACGCCAAACGGATTCAACTACTAGAGTTTTCTAGTAGGGTACTTTCTTGGTTTAGACAAACCAAGTGGCAATTTGACGTACGAATCTTAAAACACGCCAGCAAATCTAAGAACGAGAATTAATCCTTATGTTTTGATTTAAATCCCCGGAAGAAAGAACTTTTATCGTTAAGTAACATGTTTTCGTAAGATGGGTTACGAGCGGAAGGTTTATCATGAACGATTCTAAACGGAGGATTTTGTTTTATGAAATTAATGCATGTGCACGTTCTTTTTCAAAGACGATACGACCCGACACATTTTTCGAGAAAGTGATCGAATGTTTTTAAATGGAAGAGATAGAAATGAGAATGAAAATGTTGATGTGATGAAAGTTGAGATGTTGATGCTGTTGGAGTCCCGCCTCAGTTCCCCGGGGTGAACTGGTGGTCAAAGCCCAACGGAACTATACGGTAGTGCTGTTTGAAGTTTCTCCTCAAATTCCGTGGGTGAATTTGACGGTTAGAACTTACTCAGTACAACACATAGCAAGCGGACCTCATAAACAAACTGGTGGGGATTCAGTGATATGGGTAGCCGGGACTATGTCGTGTGTGACGCGGAGTTAGCGGACCTCATACTGCAGGAGTCAGTTTATGGGTGGCCGACCCTTCGAACGGAAAGGTTGGTGACCGTTAGAACGGGGTTGTAGAACGGGCCAATAACTTTCGAGAGATGTGAGATGTTGACATGGTTGAAATTTGAAGAAGAATGCTGTTATGAGAAAATGATACGAGATACTGACACTATACTCTGGATTCTGAAATAATACGAGATACTGATTTTATTTAAGCTGCACTCTGATTTGATGTGATACTGATGCATTGACACGCATGAACTTACCGTTTTGATAAATGATTTTCAACTATTTACCTGCCAACAATATTGTTCTAGAATTGCTAGTTTAATGTTGGGGTACGGTATCTATTGAGCGTCCTCGCTCACGGTTTGCCCTGGCATAATACGACGATGTTGCTTCGCAACTCTGACGTATTATGCTAGATTGTCACGATGGACAGGAGGACCTCTACGGAGAACACGGAGCCGGAGGAGCTGCCGACATGGAGCATGATCTGATCAGGGAACGTACGGAGCCATAGAATCCACCCAGTCTACCTTTTTGTAATCTGCGGAGGGCAGATCATCTATATGTATTTTTGGTTATTGTTATTATTGTGTAAAACCGACTTTAAAATGTAATAATAATCCATAACGCTTTTCCCAAAAATGCGGGGCGTTACAAGTGGTATCAGAGCCCTAGGTTCCAACACTCGGCCTTGGGTAATCGAGTAGACACTAAGCTAGAATAATAATTGTGTGTCCTTGATTTACTATAATACCCTAAGTAATATTTATGCATAGAATAAGCTGACTGTAATCGCTATGTGGTAGGATTCGACTCTGTGTGGTAATAGTATTATATGTTCAGCCTTGAGCCAAGTAATGTGGTATTGGTATTGAATGGGACAATGAACCAGTTATTGTGCTGTTTGAAATCATGTTTTCTATAATGACTCGTTAATTTAAGCAGTTATGCTTTGATAAATTTTGCAAGTATTTTAGACTGATTCCCCCAACAAATTAATAACTCTAGGATGGCAATTACGCGTAACAATGTTGAAGGCTCTTCTGATGGAAATAGCGGAGCTAATCCGGACATGGCTCAACTCATGCAAGCCTTCATTGCTGCGCTCAACGCGAACCGACCCCCTCCTAATAATATCAACCATGGTCCCATGTCTCGTGCTCAAGCTATGAACGAATTCTGTAAAAGACGCCCACCCGTCTTTCATGGCGAACCTAACCCTACTTTAGCCGAAGCTTGGCTGAAAGAGATCAAGGTGATCCTTAGCACCTTGGGAGTCAACCAAGACAACCACTGTGTAGCTCTCGCTGCTTACCAACTCCAAGGTGAGGCCCGATATTGGTGGGAGCTGATTGAAGCCGCCTATAACATCGAAACCATGACCTTTGAGGAGTTTGAGAACATATTTCTGGATAAGTACTTTCCTGCTCCTATTAAGCAGGCAAAGATCCAGGAATTCCAGAACCTGCAGCAAGGTTCGATGTCAGTGACGCAGTATGTCGCTAAATTTGAGGAACTGTACCGCTATGGCCGTGCCATTGCCCCGACTGAGGAGGACAAGGTCCGAAAGTTTGAATGGGGACTTGGCTCGACTCGCAAGATTGTGATGGGAATGGGCTATACTTCCTATGCTGAAGCGGTGAAATGTGCCCTAAGGATGGAAATGGAGGACGTTGACTTTCGGGCTAAGCATCAAGGAAGCAGTTCGGGAGGACCCATCAGGACGGTGCAGAACAACAATCGTGGGCCCTACCCAGCCAGACCTAACCAAGTTAACACTCAGCCTTGGAGGAGGAATGAAGTCAAGCAAGGACCGCCGCCACAAAATCCCAATTTTAACAACCAACCAGTCAAGTGTTACAACTGTGCGGGCTATGGACACTTCAACCGCAACTGTCCTCACCCGAGGAAGGACGGTTTTACCTATGGGAATCAGCAGCAGCAGCAGCCGCAGCCGCTTCAGAACTATGGCAAACAGCCTATGCAACAGAACGCTAGGCCAGCTCAACAGAACAACTGGAATGGAAAGCAGCAGGTCAAGGCACCTCAGAATGGGACGGGACGCCTGTATGCTCTGCATAGTGAGAATCAAATCCAGGAGCAGGATCCTTCTATGATCCAAGGTACGCTACTGTTATTCAGTACCTGCGTACAAGCATTATTTGACACTAGAGCATCACATTCGTTTATATCAGTTGCCTGCGTATCTGCGCTAGGATTAAACACTGAACTCCTAGAGAACCAGATGACAATAGCATCACCCTTAGGCGGTACTGTACCAGTTAATCTAATTTGTAAAGGTTGCGAGTTAGAAGTGAGTAATATCCGATTAACTTGCGATTTTCGCGTGATCAAGATGGCTGACTTCGATTTAATTGTGGGGATGGATTGGCTGTCAACTCATCGAGTAGTCATTGATTGCCATCTAAAGCTAGTAACAGCCTTTACCCCTGATGGGACATGTTTCCGTTTTAAGGGGGATAGACAGACTGTGAATCCGGTGATTAGACATTTGAAATGGCAGAACCAACTGTTCGGATGGCTAGCTAGTCTCCAGTTGGAAGAATCTGACCGTGAGGAGTTAGGACTGCCACACATCGTCTGCGAGTATGCTGATGTATTTCCTGACGATCTACCTGGATTACCGCCACGAAGGGAAATTGATTTTTCCATCGAGCTTCAACCTGGAACCGCTCCGATTTCTATAGCCCCTTACCGAATGGCGCCAACAGAACTGAAGGAATTGAAGACCCAGCTACAAGAATTGTTGGAAAAAGGATACATCCGACCAAGTACTTCACCATGGGGAGCACCTGCACTATTCGTGAAAAAGAAAGAAGGAACCTTACGACTGTGCATTGATTATAGGCAACTAAACCAAGTCACGATCAAGAATCGTTATCCCCTGCCTAGAATAGATGACCTATTTGATCAATTAAGAGGAGCAACTTGTTTCTCAAAGATTGATCTAAGATTAGGGTATCATCAGTTGAGAATCCGCGACGAGGACATTTCAAAGACCGCGTTCAGGACAAGATACGGACATTATGAGTTCGTGGTCATGCCGTTTGGACTGACGAATGCTCCAGCAGTATTCATGTGCCTCATGAACAAGATATTCCAACCCTATCTAGATAGATTTGTGGTGGTGTTCATTGATGATATATTGATATACTCAGCCAATCGAGTGGAGCATGAAGAACACCTTCGGGTAGCCCTGCAAGTACTAAGAGACAACCAGCTTTATGCCAAGGCTAGTAAATGCGAGTTCTGGCTAGAGCAGGTTCAATTCCTGGGACACGTGGTGTCTAAGGATGGTATTGCAGTTGACAACAGCAAGGTAGAAGCTGTGTTGGATTGGAAGCAGCCAACTTCCGTATTTGAGATCCGTAGTTTCTTGGGTTTAGCAGGATATTATCGAAGATTCATTCCGGAATTTGCTACTCTTGCCAAGCCAATGACTAGATTGATTCAGAAGAACGTTAAGTTCGAATGGAATGACAAGTGTGAGAAAGTTTTCCAAGAGTTGAAAAAGAGACTGACCAGTGCACCGATACTGATCATTCCTGAAAGGGACATTGGTTATCAAGTATATTGTGACGCATCAAAGGAAGGACTAGGATGTGTGCTGATGCAGAACGGAAAAGTCGTGGCATATGGATCGAGACAGCTCAGATCGCACGAGAAGAACTACCCTACTCACGATCTAGAATTAGCAGCAATAGTTTTTGCTCTAAAATCTTGGAGATATTACCTTTATGGCGAACAATTTGAGGTTTTCTCGGATCACAAAAGTCTCAAGTATCTGTTCACTCAGAAGGAGTTGAATATGAGACAGAGAAGGTGGATGGAGTACTTGGAAGACTACAAGTTTACCCTGTCATATCACCCTGGCAAGGCAAATGTTGTTGCTGATGCCCTGAGTCGAAAGAACAGGGCACAAAAAGCCAAGATAGCTGTGAAGGAATGGGAGATGATAGATACTCTGAACGAGTTCAATTTGCAACCGTCATCTAATGGAGATCAGATGCGATTATCTGCACTAGTGGCAGAACCAGCACTTCACCGGGAGATCTTGTTGGCGCAGACTTTTGAACAGGACTGTGAATTCACTAGATCACAACTCAGTTCAGGAAAGGAATTGCCCGGTTGGACCCTGCATGCAGCAGATAACAGTCTGAGATTTAAAGGCTCGGTATTTGTACCCAACTTAGGTCGACTTCGAAAAGCCGTGCTTCAAGAATTTCACCACTCGAATTTCGCTGTTCATCCTGGAGGTACGAAGATGTATCACGATTTACGACGGACATATTGGTGGGAAGGAATGAAGAAAGACGTGGCAGAATTTGTAAAGACTTGTTTAGTTTGTCAGCAAGTTAAGGCTGAACACCAGAGGCCTGGAGGAGAATTGCAGCCGCTACCAATTCCACAGTGGAAATGGGAGCATATCTCAATGGATTTCGTGACTGGACTTCCGAGGTCGTTTAAGTCAAACACCGCTGTGTGGGTAATTGTAGACCGTCTCACTAAGTCGGCACACTTCTTGCCAGTGAAAATGACGGAAAACATGGAAGCATTGGGAATACTCTATATCCAGGAGATCGTGCGACTTCATGGAGTACCAGTGTCAATCGTGTCAGACAGAGATCCTAGATTTATCTCACAGTTCTGGAAAGGACTGCAAAGGGCACTAGGAACTAACATACGTCTCAGTATTGCTTTTCATCCGCAGACTGATGGACAGACAGAGAGGACAATCCAGATATTGGAGGACATGCTTAGGGCTTGCACCTTAGATTTCACAGGGAATTGGGAACGACATCTGCCATTAGTAGAATTCGCCTACAATAACAGTTATCAGGCTAGCATCAAGATGGCACCCTACGAAGCTCTGTACGGCCGCCCTTGTCGATCACCGGTTTGTTGGACTGACGCCGGAGAAACGGGATTGCTAGGACCTGATTTGGTCAGAGACACAACGGAGAAGATCAAGTTGATTCAACAGAGACTGCTTACTGCGCAGAGCCGACAGAAGAGTTATGCGGATCGAAGAAACAGACCTTTGTCATTCAAAGAGGGAGACCACGTGTTTCTGAAAATTAGACCTCGGAGAGGAATAATTAGATTCGGGAGGAAGGGAAAACTATCCCCACGATATATCGGCCCATTTGAGATTTTGGAGAAAATTGGACAAGTAGCATACCGGTTAGCATTACCGCCGCAAATCGACCGAGTGCATAATGTTTTTCATGTCTCTATGTTAAGGAAGTATCTTGCCCTGCCAACACACGTATTAAACTGGGGAGATCTTGATATAGATGAAGACGCAACTTTTGAGGAAGAGCCGGTTGAAATTCAGGATAGTATGGAGAAGAGCATCCGCAATAGGACTATCCGATTAGTACGAGTTTTGTGGAAACATCGGGGGATGGAGGAAACAACTTGGGAAAGAGAAGAAGCCATGAGGGCAAATTATCCGCAACTGTTTCCACCTGTCGAGTAATTTCAATTTCGAGGACGAAATTTGTTAAGGGGGATAGGTTGTAATAACCCGAAATTTTGTAAATAAAAAATTTCGATGTATTAATGCGGTTTTATTTTTAAATATTATAGTTTATAATTTGGTTTGGTTAGATTAACGAATTAGATTTAACCTGTTTAATTATACTTTTCGCGCCGTAAATAAACGCGTACACACCGGGTATTTCACCACACTGCGTCCGGAAGCCTTACTAAATCCCCAACTCTTATTTTATTTTATTAAAGCTAACCTTGATTAGGTGGGAGATTACTTATAACCTAAAACTAATCTTTAAGTTGGTGGGAAATTTGGTGGGGAATTTCTTATAACCTAAAACTAGTCTTTAAAACCTAATTTTTGCTTTTGCAAAAGGTTGTTTGGACACTTGTGGGGAGGGTTTTTGGCTGGTGATTATTTTTGGGGGAGGTGAACCTCATTACTTCCCTATAAATAGCTCACTCTCCTTGCTTCATTTCACACCAAAACCTCCCAACTTCTCCACTTTGTGCTTTCTAGTGTTATTGAGTGAGTTCTTGAGTGTTCTTCTTGAAACTCATCCTAAACCACCACACTCCACCACCCTCGACCACCCCTAGATCTTAGAAAGGTAGAATAAGTTAGCAAGAAAGCGTTCGAGCAAAGGTCGACTAGTCGTTACGCCGCCGGAATTCAACTAGCTTATCGGCTTCCGACTAATCATCGGAATTAAGGTAGATACTTTATCTTAACCTTAGATTAGTATTTACTAGTTCATATTGATTATGTTATTATTTTGCTTAAACATGCCTAAATATGATTAAACGTGATTATGTTGGTGATTAGTGATTTTATGAACAATTAGACTTTGAAAAAAAAAAAAACACACTTAGTCGTTACTATGCACGAATTAAAATTGACTATCAAAATGCACCGTTATAATGTTCGATGGACTTTTGGGAAACTAAATTACCCAGTTATAATGCCTGAATGAAAATCGACTTTTCAAATTTACGCAGTTATAATGCCCGACCAATTTTCTGAGAAAAGAGCTTTTCAAATGAAATGAGATTTTCCGGGATTATTGAATAAATATTCTTAATCTATTTAGACTAACAAATAGAATCTATGGCTAGCATGTCTAGTCAGGCTTTTTCTTGGTTTAGCCCAAACCAAGTGGCGATTCGACGAACGAATCTTAAAACACGCCAAACGGATTCAACTACTAGAGTTTTCTAGTAGGGTACTTTCTTGGTTTAGACAAACCAAGTGGCAATTTGACGTACGAATCTTAAAACACGCCAGCAAATCTAAGAACGAGAATTAATCCTTATGTTTTGATTTAAATCCCCGGAAGAAAGAACTTTTATCGTTAAGTAACATGTTTTCGTAAGATGGGTTACGAGCGGAAGGTTTATCATGAACGATTCTAAACGGAGGATTTTGTTTTATGAAATTAATGCATGTGCACGTTCTTTTTCAAAGACGATACGACCCGACACATTTTTCGAGAAAGTGATCGAATGTTTTTAAATGGAAGAGATAGAAATGAGAATGAAAATGTTGATGTGATGAAAGTTGAGATGTTGATGCTGTTGGAGTCCCGCCTCAGTTCCCCGGGGTGAACTGGTGGTCAAAGCCCAACGGAACTATACGGTAGTGCTGTTTGAAGTTTCTCCTCAAATTCCGTGGGTGAATTTGACGGTTAGAACTTACTCAGTACAACACATAGCAAGCGGACCTCATAAACAAACTGGTGGGGATTCAGTGATATGGGTAGCCGGGACTATGTCGTGTGTGACGCGGAGTTAGCGGACCTCATACTGCAGGAGTCAGTTTATGGGTGGCCGACCCTTCGAACGGAAAGGTTGGTGACCGTTAGAACGGGGTTGTAGAACGGGCCAATAACTTTCGAGAGATGTGAGATGTTGACATGGTTGAAATTTGAAGAAGAATGCTGTTATGAGAAAATGATACGAGATACTGACACTATACTCTGGATTCTGAAATAATACGAGATACTGATTTTATTTAAGCTGCACTCTGATTTGATGTGATACTGATGCATTGACACGCATGAACTTACCGTTTTGATAAATGATTTTCAACTATTTACCTGCCAACAATATTGTTCTAGAATTGCTAGTTTAATGTTGGGGTACGGTATCTATTGAGCGTCCTCGCTCACGGTTTGCCCTGGCATAATACGACGATGTTGCTTCGCAACTCTGACGTATTATGCTAGATTGTCACGATGGACAGGAGGACCTCTACGGAGAACACGGAGCCGGAGGAGCTGCCGACATGGAGCATGATCTGATCAGGGAACGTACGGAGCCATAGAATCCACCCAGTCTACCTTTTTGTAATCTGCGGAGGGCAGATCATCTATATGTATTTTTGGTTATTGTTATTATTGTGTAAAACCGACTTTAAAATGTAATAATAATCCATAACGCTTTTCCCAAAAATGCGGGGCGTTACAAGTGGTATCAGAGCCCTAGGTTCCAACACTCGGCCTTGGGTAATCGAGTAGACACTAAGCTAGAATAATAATTGTGTGTCCTTGATTTACTATAATACCCTAAGTAATATTTATGCATAGAATAAGCTGACTGTAATCGCTATGTGGTAGGATTCGACTCTGTGTGGTAATAGTATTATATGTTCAGCCTTGAGCCAAGTAATGTGGTATTGGTATTGAATGGGACAATGAACCAGTTATTGTGCTGTTTGAAATCATGTTTTCTATAATGACTCGTTAATTTAAGCAGTTATGCTTTGATAAATTTTGCAAGTATTTTAGACTGATTCCCCCAACAAATTAATAACTCTAGGATGGCAATTACGCGTAACAATGTTGAAGGCTCTTCTGATGGAAATAGCGGAGCTAATCCGGACATGGCTCAACTCATGCAAGCCTTCATTGCTGCGCTCAACGCGAACCGACCCCCTCCTAATAATATCAACCATGGTCCCATGTCTCGTGCTCAAGCTATGAACGAATTCTGTAAAAGACGCCCACCCGTCTTTCATGGCGAACCTAACCCTACTTTAGCCGAAGCTTGGCTGAAAGAGATCAAGGTGATCCTTAGCACCTTGGGAGTCAACCAAGACAACCACTGTGTAGCTCTCGCTGCTTACCAACTCCAAGGTGAGGCCCGATATTGGTGGGAGCTGATTGAAGCCGCCTATAACATCGAAACCATGACCTTTGAGGAGTTTGAGAACATATTTCTGGATAAGTACTTTCCTGCTCCTATTAAGCAGGCAAAGATCCAGGAATTCCAGAACCTGCAGCAAGGTTCGATGTCAGTGACGCAGTATGTCGCTAAATTTGAGGAACTGTACCGCTATGGCCGTGCCATTGCCCCGACTGAGGAGGACAAGGTCCGAAAGTTTGAATGGGGACTTGGCTCGACTCGCAAGATTGTGATGGGAATGGGCTATACTTCCTATGCTGAAGCGGTGAAATGTGCCCTAAGGATGGAAATGGAGGACGTTGACTTTCGGGCTAAGCATCAAGGAAGCAGTTCGGGAGGACCCATCAGGACGGTGCAGAACAACAATCGTGGGCCCTACCCAGCCAGACCTAACCAAGTTAACACTCAGCCTTGGAGGAGGAATGAAGTCAAGCAAGGACCGCCGCCACAAAATCCCAATTTTAACAACCAACCAGTCAAGTGTTACAACTGTGCGGGCTATGGACACTTCAACCGCAACTGTCCTCACCCGAGGAAGGACGGTTTTACCTATGGGAATCAGCAGCAGCAGCAGCCGCAGCCGCTTCAGAACTATGGCAAACAGCCTATGCAACAGAACGCTAGGCCAGCTCAACAGAACAACTGGAATGGAAAGCAGCAGGTCAAGGCACCTCAGAATGGGACGGGACGCCTGTATGCTCTGCATAGTGAGAATCAAATCCAGGAGCAGGATCCTTCTATGATCCAAGGTACGCTACTGTTATTCAGTACCTGCGTACAAGCATTATTTGACACTAGAGCATCACATTCGTTTATATCAGTTGCCTGCGTATCTGCGCTAGGATTAAACACTGAACTCCTAGAGAACCAGATGACAATAGCATCACCCTTAGGCGGTACTGTACCAGTTAATCTAATTTGTAAAGGTTGCGAGTTAGAAGTGAGTAATATCCGATTAACTTGCGATTTTCGCGTGATCAAGATGGCTGACTTCGATTTAATTGTGGGGATGGATTGGCTGTCAACTCATCGAGTAGTCATTGATTGCCATCTAAAGCTAGTAACAGCCTTTACCCCTGATGGGACATGTTTCCGTTTTAAGGGGGATAGACAGACTGTGAATCCGGTGATTAGACATTTGAAATGGCAGAACCAACTGTTCGGATGGCTAGCTAGTCTCCAGTTGGAAGAATCTGACCGTGAGGAGTTAGGACTGCCACACATCGTCTGCGAGTATGCTGATGTATTTCCTGACGATCTACCTGGATTACCGCCACGAAGGGAAATTGATTTTTCCATCGAGCTTCAACCTGGAACCGCTCCGATTTCTATAGCCCCTTACCGAATGGCGCCAACAGAACTGAAGGAATTGAAGACCCAGCTACAAGAATTGTTGGAAAAAGGATACATCCGACCAAGTACTTCACCATGGGGAGCACCTGCACTATTCGTGAAAAAGAAAGAAGGAACCTTACGACTGTGCATTGATTATAGGCAACTAAACCAAGTCACGATCAAGAATCGTTATCCCCTGCCTAGAATAGATGACCTATTTGATCAATTAAGAGGAGCAACTTGTTTCTCAAAGATTGATCTAAGATTAGGGTATCATCAGTTGAGAATCCGCGACGAGGACATTTCAAAGACCGCGTTCAGGACAAGATACGGACATTATGAGTTCGTGGTCATGCCGTTTGGACTGACGAATGCTCCAGCAGTATTCATGTGCCTCATGAACAAGATATTCCAACCCTATCTAGATAGATTTGTGGTGGTGTTCATTGATGATATATTGATATACTCAGCCAATCGAGTGGAGCATGAAGAACACCTTCGGGTAGCCCTGCAAGTACTAAGAGACAACCAGCTTTATGCCAAGGCTAGTAAATGCGAGTTCTGGCTAGAGCAGGTTCAATTCCTGGGACACGTGGTGTCTAAGGATGGTATTGCAGTTGACAACAGCAAGGTAGAAGCTGTGTTGGATTGGAAGCAGCCAACTTCCGTATTTGAGATCCGTAGTTTCTTGGGTTTAGCAGGATATTATCGAAGATTCATTCCGGAATTTGCTACTCTTGCCAAGCCAATGACTAGATTGATTCAGAAGAACGTTAAGTTCGAATGGAATGACAAGTGTGAGAAAGTTTTCCAAGAGTTGAAAAAGAGACTGACCAGTGCACCGATACTGATCATTCCTGAAAGGGACATTGGTTATCAAGTATATTGTGACGCATCAAAGGAAGGACTAGGATGTGTGCTGATGCAGAACGGAAAAGTCGTGGCATATGGATCGAGACAGCTCAGATCGCACGAGAAGAACTACCCTACTCACGATCTAGAATTAGCAGCAATAGTTTTTGCTCTAAAATCTTGGAGATATTACCTTTATGGCGAACAATTTGAGGTTTTCTCGGATCACAAAAGTCTCAAGTATCTGTTCACTCAGAAGGAGTTGAATATGAGACAGAGAAGGTGGATGGAGTACTTGGAAGACTACAAGTTTACCCTGTCATATCACCCTGGCAAGGCAAATGTTGTTGCTGATGCCCTGAGTCGAAAGAACAGGGCACAAAAAGCCAAGATAGCTGTGAAGGAATGGGAGATGATAGATACTCTGAACGAGTTCAATTTGCAACCGTCATCTAATGGAGATCAGATGCGATTATCTGCACTAGTGGCAGAACCAGCACTTCACCGGGAGATCTTGTTGGCGCAGACTTTTGAACAGGACTGTGAATTCACTAGATCACAACTCAGTTCAGGAAAGGAATTGCCCGGTTGGACCCTGCATGCAGCAGATAACAGTCTGAGATTTAAAGGCTCGGTATTTGTACCCAACTTAGGTCGACTTCGAAAAGCCGTGCTTCAAGAATTTCACCACTCGAATTTCGCTGTTCATCCTGGAGGTACGAAGATGTATCACGATTTACGACGGACATATTGGTGGGAAGGAATGAAGAAAGACGTGGCAGAATTTGTAAAGACTTGTTTAGTTTGTCAGCAAGTTAAGGCTGAACACCAGAGGCCTGGAGGAGAATTGCAGCCGCTACCAATTCCACAGTGGAAATGGGAGCATATCTCAATGGATTTCGTGACTGGACTTCCGAGGTCGTTTAAGTCAAACACCGCTGTGTGGGTAATTGTAGACCGTCTCACTAAGTCGGCACACTTCTTGCCAGTGAAAATGACGGAAAACATGGAAGCATTGGGAATACTCTATATCCAGGAGATCGTGCGACTTCATGGAGTACCAGTGTCAATCGTGTCAGACAGAGATCCTAGATTTATCTCACAGTTCTGGAAAGGACTGCAAAGGGCACTAGGAACTAACATACGTCTCAGTATTGCTTTTCATCCGCAGACTGATGGACAGACAGAGAGGACAATCCAGATATTGGAGGACATGCTTAGGGCTTGCACCTTAGATTTCACAGGGAATTGGGAACGACATCTGCCATTAGTAGAATTCGCCTACAATAACAGTTATCAGGCTAGCATCAAGATGGCACCCTACGAAGCTCTGTACGGCCGCCCTTGTCGATCACCGGTTTGTTGGACTGACGCCGGAGAAACGGGATTGCTAGGACCTGATTTGGTCAGAGACACAACGGAGAAGATCAAGTTGATTCAACAGAGACTGCTTACTGCGCAGAGCCGACAGAAGAGTTATGCGGATCGAAGAAACAGACCTTTGTCATTCAAAGAGGGAGACCACGTGTTTCTGAAAATTAGACCTCGGAGAGGAATAATTAGATTCGGGAGGAAGGGAAAACTATCCCCACGATATATCGGCCCATTTGAGATTTTGGAGAAAATTGGACAAGTAGCATACCGGTTAGCATTACCGCCGCAAATCGACCGAGTGCATAATGTTTTTCATGTCTCTATGTTAAGGAAGTATCTTGCCCTGCCAACACACGTATTAAACTGGGGAGATCTTGATATAGATGAAGACGCAACTTTTGAGGAAGAGCCGGTTGAAATTCAGGATAGTATGGAGAAGAGCATCCGCAATAGGACTATCCGATTAGTACGAGTTTTGTGGAAACATCGGGGGATGGAGGAAACAACTTGGGAAAGAGAAGAAGCCATGAGGGCAAATTATCCGCAACTGTTTCCACCTGTCGAGTAATTTCAATTTCGAGGACGAAATTTGTTAAGGGGGATAGGTTGTAATAACCCGAAATTTTGTAAATAAAAAATTTCGATGTATTAATGCGGTTTTATTTTTAAATATTATAGTTTATAATTTGGTTTGGTTAGATTAACGAATTAGATTTAACCTGTTTAATTATACTTTTCGCGCCGTAAATAAACGCGTACACACCGGGTATTTCACCACACTGCGTCCGGAAGCCTTACTAAATCCCCAACTCTTATTTTATTTTATTAAAGCTAACCTTGATTAGGTGGGAGATTACTTATAACCTAAAACTAATCTTTAAGTTGGTGGGAAATTTGGTGGGGAATTTCTTATAACCTAAAACTAGTCTTTAAAACCTAATTTTTGCTTTTGCAAAAGGTTGTTTGGACACTTGTGGGGAGGGTTTTTGGCTGGTGATTATTTTTGGGGGAGGTGAACCTCATTACTTCCCTATAAATAGCTCACTCTCCTTGCTTCATTTCACACCAAAACCTCCCAACTTCTCCACTTTGTGCTTTCTAGTGTTATTGAGTGAGTTCTTGAGTGTTCTTCTTGAAACTCATCCTAAACCACCACACTCCACCACCCTCGACCACCCCTAGATCTTAGAAAGGTAGAATAAGTTAGCAAGAAAGCGTTCGAGCAAAGGTCGACTAGTCGTTACGCCGCCGGAATTCAACTAGCTTATCGGCTTCCGACTAATCATCGGAATTAAGGTAGATACTTTATCTTAACCTTAGATTAGTATTTACTAGTTCATATTGATTATGTTATTATTTTGCTTAAACATGCCTAAATATGATTAAACGTGATTATGTTGGTGATTAGTGATTTTATGAACAATTAGACTTTGAAAAAAAAAAAAACACACTTAGTCGTTACTATGCACGAATTAAAATTGACTATCAAAATGCACCGTTATAATGTTCGATGGACTTTTGGGAAACTAAATTACCCAGTTATAATGCCTGAATGAAAATCGACTTTTCAAATTTACGCAGTTATAATGCCCGACCAATTTTCTGAGAAAAGAGCTTTTCAAATGAAATGAGATTTTCCGGGATTATTGAATAAATATTCTTAATCTATTTAGACTAACAAATAGAATCTATGGCTAGCATGTCTAGTCAGGCTTTTTCTTGGCGATTCGACGAACGAATCTTAAAACACGCCAAACGGATTCAACTACTAGAGTTTTCTAGTAGGGTACTTTCTTGGTTTAGACAAACCAAGTGGCAATTTGACGTACGAATCTTAAAACACGCCAGCAAATCTAAGAACGAGAATTAATCCTTATGTTTTGATTTAAATCCCCGGAAGAAAGAACTTTTATCGTTAAGTAACATGTTTTCGTAAGATGGGTTACGAGCGGAAGGTTTATCATGAACGATTCTAAACGGAGGATTTTGTTTTATGAAATTAATGCATGTGCACGTTCTTTTTCAAAGACGATACGACCCGACACATTTTTCGAGAAAGTGATCGAATGTTTTTAAATGGAAGAGATAGAAATGAGAATGAAAATGTTGATGTGATGAAAGTTGAGATGTTGATGCTGTTGGAGTCCCGCCTCAGTTCCCCGGGGTGAACTGGTGGTCAAAGCCCAACGGAACTATACGGTAGTGCTGTTTGAAGTTTCTCCTCAAATTCCGTGGGTGAATTTGACGGTTAGAACTTACTCAGTACAACACATAGCAAGCGGACCTCATAAACAAACTGGTGGGGATTCAGTGATATGGGTAGCCGGGACTATGTCGTGTGTGACGCGGAGTTAGCGGACCTCATACTGCAGGAGTCAGTTTATGGGTGGCCGACCCTTCGAACGGAAAGGTTGGTGACCGTTAGAACGGGGTTGTAGAACGGGCCAATAACTTTCGAGAGATGTGAGATGTTGACATGGTTGAAATTTGAAGAAGAATGCTGTTATGAGAAAATGATACGAGATACTGACACTATACTCTGGATTCTGAAATAATACGAGATACTGATTTTATTTAAGCTGCACTCTGATTTGATGTGATACTGATGCATTGACACGCATGAACTTACCGTTTTGATAAATGATTTTCAACTATTTACCTGCCAACAATATTGTTCTAGAATTGCTAGTTTAATGTTGGGGTACGGTATCTATTGAGCGTCCTCGCTCACGGTTTGCCCTGGCATAATACGACGATGTTGCTTCGCAACTCTGACGTATTATGCTAGATTGTCACGATGGACAGGAGGACCTCTACGGAGAACACGGAGCCGGAGAAGCTGCCGACATGGAGCATGATCTGATCAGGGAACGTACGGAGCCATAGAATCCACCCAGTCTACCTTTTTGTAATCTGCGGAGGGCAGATCATCTATATGTATTTTTGGTTATTGTTATTATTGTGTAAAACCGACTTTAAAATGTAATAATAATCCATAACGCTTTTCCCAAAAATGCGGGGCGTTACAGGACGTGTTTTTACATCTAAGCTACGTAATTACCATCTGTGTAGCCCCATGCCACATGTGTTTTTTCCTTATAGTTGTTGTTTAAGGATATTAATTGTTGTTAATTCGGAAGCGATTGGTGTTGCTTTAAATCGATACTACCGGATCAAACGTATTTGCTGTCCCAATTAGTTTGATCAGTATTTTTTTTTTGGGTTGTCCCAATTGTTTGCACATTTTCCTGAATTGGTTATAAAGATTTGATAAACTCTCCATTCTACCATTTTAACTACTTCAATGAATAATCCTTATCATTTTTGCATTGAGGAAATTATTTTGAATTAGCACAAAACATACAAAAAGTAAATCACTACATTGAATTTCCAACAATTATATATACAAGGGTTGACATATTCAATTGAGCATACAAACAAACAAACAAAAACGCATGAGGTTCATATTTCCCGTTCAAATAAAATATGCCTCAATTATATTTCGAGCTCCACGTTATTAGATACTTATTAATCTCCTCACGTTAAGATTACAGATACCCGTTGATTCCATTAAATTACTGACAGTTTAATCCTACATTAAAAAAAATGGTGTTGTTAATTTGGACTTTCAAATAAATTTCACTACCGTTTTCTTTTTTCTAATGCTATTTTTATTTGGTTTTGCTTTTGCTTTTGCTTCGTGCTATTTGGTATTTGAACTTTGAAATTGTTTACTATATATATGTTGCATGAGGTTCAATATTTCCCGCTCAAATAAAATATGAAAAAAAAAAAAAAACAGTATCTTCTCTTTGTAAAAAGTCATCAAAGAAGTTTAAGTTGGAGACCTTGCAAAAAATTCCCATAACTTGTGCAGAATTCACCTTAACAAGAAGAAAAAAAAAATCAAATTGTGATCAACTTGGATTAGATATAAAAAGAATAAAATGGCACAGATTGTTATCATTGACCAAAAAAAGAAGAAGAAGAAGAAGAACTAACCTTTGTGGACACCAAAATTATGAGAGAATTTTTATAATTGATATTTAAATAAACGTGGTAGATTTTTATCAGTGGCCCCGATTGGATGGTGCTAAAATTCCAAGGGAATATGTTATATAGGGGGTATAAGATAAGAGGGGTATTATTTTTGGAGGGTTGGCCCACATTGATGTGATGTTTATGGAGGGGGGAATAAAAAAGTAGTTGGTTTGGATGGGGTATTAAAAAGGAGTGATAAAATAGTACTTGGTTTGGATGAAGGATAAAAAGGGGGATAAGATTTTTGGTAGTTGAAATAAGGGAGAGGGGTGTTATTTTTTCCCTATACCCGGGGATAACTTTTGGAGGGGTGAAAATTTATCCCCTGCATTTTTGCCCAGCCAAAACTTGTTAAATGTGTCACATCAAACCTTGTATCCCCTCCAAAAGTTATTCCCCTGTCTTTAACCTCATCCAATCGGGTCCTTAATATTTGTGCATAATAACGCAATCCCATTCGTAAGATTTGCGAAGATTCTAGCTTGAATTTTCTGCTGATCCAGTTTTGAGCCAATGGTTTTCTATATCTTAAAATGTGGGATACAAAAAATCAGTTCATGGTTTGTAGTTAATAATTGAAGTTGAGCTGAATTTTTCGTAATCTCCATAGTTATCAGTTATGGGGGCAGATAGAGAGATGGACAAAAACAGGAACGATGTATGAGATGACATTTAAGTCTTCATCAAGGGAGTAATTTCCAATCCGCGTTACTTACTTACTACAACATCTCTCAATACTTTCTTTATTAAGACCCGGCCCCCAAATCTCGCATATTTAGCACGCGTAAAACGTGAGGCAGGAAGCAAATCAAAGTGTTGATCTCTTAGCAATATGTTGTCTCAGTAGACGCTCCCTCTTTCGTGTTACAAGATGTAGTTGATGATGATGGAGGGATTACATACCGCAAAAATGTTTACGTAATTTTATGAGATTTTCCTTTTCACCCCCAAAAAATAGAGAGGATTTATTAGTATTGACAAAACAACATTAAAGTCTGAAGAGTGAAGACATTGTACAAAGATCCCATAGAGGTCTATTTTAAGCAACTCTTTTATTAGATAGGTACTTGAAATGAACTGTAGAAAGAAATTGACATCTTTATTGATGGTTCAGTCATAAAATAATAATAATAATAATAATAATAATAATAATAATAATAAAACAGCTCTCAAAAATAACCCAAGGGGTTTTGCCGGATGAGCATGAGATAGCCTTGAATTTATAAACTTCATAAAATAATAATAATAATAATAATAATAATAATAATAATAATAATAAAACAGCTCTTAAAAATAACCCAAGGGGTTTTGCCGGATGAGCATGAGATAGCCTTGAATTTTATAAACTTTTACATGTAGATAATCAAATTTTATTATTTGTACATATGAAAATTTTTAGAAGTACCCTAAATTAATTTTTAATATGTTTCTATACTTTTATATGTGTGTGTATGAACATATTTGTGCCAAAACAAAGTTTTATTTGAAATTTTAGACTTGTATGAGAGTATTAATATCTACTCCTTAATATTTTGACTCGTTAAGGCTCGTGAACAAAGTTTGAGTTCGACTTAAATCTAGGCCAGCTCGACTCGTTAAATTTTCATGAAATTTGAATTTGGCTCGAAATATTCTAAAAGTTAAGCTAGTTTGGAGCCCTACGGACTAGGAAAGTGCCCATGCCTTGTCAATTCTTGTAAAGTTAAATATAAAGAATTTAACCAAAAATTATCAATATCATTTTTATCAACTTAAATTAATCAGAAGGAACTTGAGATCAAATGGCCACTAAAAAATCAAATTCTCCCATCAGTGCAATTGGGAATAATTTTCCATTATATTATGGTAATACATGGGAATAGGTATGTCGAGGACTGTGGCAAGTGGCACCCTTTTATTTAAAAAAAAAAAACGGTTTATACTAATAAAAAATCGATTAAGTACTTATCGGTAATGGAACAACTTGAATTTTTTTATACAAATTGTAAAAAATGGCAATTTAAAAAATGAACAGTTTGGATTATAAAGTAATTTCACGATGACTTTAATTTAAAGACCACAAGATATTTGAACTAAGTCTTTATTTTTTTAATGAAAAGCTAGAAACAAAATTCGGTAAAAAGACTGACTTTACACTTAGGCCCAGTTTTTCAAAAGATTTTAGCACCCAGGTGTTAAAATCACGATATTTCAAATGAAAAAATGAAATGGTTCCGTGTATCGTTTTTCGATTTTTTTTACACCAAATTAAAAATACTCCTCATGTACTTTAATTTGGTGCAAAAAAATCAGAAAACGATACACGGAACCACTTCATTTTTTCATTTGAAATATCGTGATTTTAGCACCTGGGTGCTAAAATCTTTTCAAAAACTGGGCCTTAATCCTTCTCATTATATTTTCACAAAAAACATATATGTCACTCCCTAATTAATCCATGCATGCCATGGTTGAAGAAGTTTCTAGGGTTGAACAAAATCTTGGTAATCAAAATTCAAAGCGTGTGGATGTTGGGTTCATCTCCTTTGAAAAGAAATAATCTTGTCACTGATTGATGCTTCTTGACATGGAACTCTGAGTTTTTTTAAATCACAATTTCTATGTTGCCAATGTTGTTACTTCCCACATACTCCTTCCGTCCCCAAATTTTGGTCCGTCGTTCTATTCTAAACGGACAAAAAATTAGTTATAACTTTAAATCAGTAACAAACTTTATATTCAATATGGATCTTGTTTGATAGTGAAATTCCTATTTTGTTACCAATTAATTAAAGCAAATAAATAAGAATTGAAGAAAAACGATGAACACAAAGATATACGTGGAAAAACCCTAAATGGGCAAAAACCACGGGAAGGAATCAAACACTATAAAAATCATTGTGCGGTTACAATTGACCTTACTCACAATTGAGACTCCTCGCAATTGACCTAAGATCGATTGTCGACTCCTCGTTCACCACACCCAGTATTTGATTGCCGCTGCCTCGAATCCTCGAGCCTTCCAAATGTTCTTCCGGAAATCCACCGAAAAATCGAACTTGATCGAAGATGTAAAAACCTCTTGAAGCTTTGATTAATAATCCATGAACAAAAGTGCTTCAAGATCCACCGCCAACCCTCTTGGTATTAGTATATTGAAGAACAAACAAAAACACGGCTCACTTTCTTCTTGGCCGACACTCCTGCGGCAGTCCTGCCCTAGATCTTAAAAGGACGGCATATATTTATAAAGTTGTCAATCCGATCAATCGCATCATAAGCCGATTGATCGGAACATTGTAGATCTGATTTTCGGAGATACCCGAGTAAGAACCCGATCGATCCCTCTATTAATCGCTATGCTCTGAAACTTGTTTCATACCACGGTCCACGGCCTGTGCTAAAATCAGAGTTACGCGATTGAGAAGCCGATTGATCGCATGATTGATCTTCCCGTTCCGAATGCCGTCAACCGACTAAAAACACTAACACTCAAATTACATTACAAAGAGATTCCTTCCACTCTAATCCTATACAGACTTCTACTTAGAAAATTACAACTCGATAATAAATATGTGTTTTGTCATATGGAATTGCCAAAAACAAGACGACTCCGGAATTTGGTCCTTACAGATAGATTTCAATTAATTCTATAAAACAATGTATAGAAATTAATTACGTAAAACAATATAAATTACGAGATATAATTAATTAAAAAGTGACATGAACTCCCAAAAGGAACAAATAAATTGGGACGGATAGATTATATATTATGTTTTTCATTTTTAAACACTTTCAAAAAGTTCATCAAGCTCCTTTTTTTTTTGGTTGGAAGAGCAACAACTTCAAAATATAGAAAATAATACTACAACAAAAACAAAGAAAATTAACAAGATCGTAGGATCTGAACCAAAATACATACCAAAAAATAAAATAAAATAAAATAAAATAAAAAAGCCGGTGTTGGAAACCAAGATCCCTCACAGGGCTTCAGATCACCTGCACCGTTTCTCTCTGTACCACTCCTGTGTACTGGCCTTTTTATGCTGGACCCGGGGGTGCCTTTATATGCTGGACCCGAGGGTGCTGGAGAGTGCATGCTCTCCAGCAACCCCCTTATATGCTGCCATGTGTCCCAATTTTCACTATCATGTTACCTCCGGCTCTTAATGCTTTCAAAGTCTTTTAATTATTGACATAAAATAATTTCAAAGAATTTCGTTACCATTGAAAGTCTTTCACTTAATGACAGCAAACAATATAAATCTGAACCCACACCTCCATGTTCTTCTGTGGCGAATTACCAAACCTTAGTTTACTTAAATCATGTCATGGTCAATGGTTCGTCTCAACGAAAGAAATTTAATAAAGTAAAAAAAATCCGTTTAGAATTAAGTTTTCGAAGAGAGACGAAAAATAATCCAAACTCTATTTGCATTGCATTTATTTATGTCTTTATCCAGACAAATAAGTTTTGAACAAAATTTTGTACTTTTTAGAACAAATTTTCCCCATTAAAAAAAAAAAATTTGATGCAAAATATTCTCCCTAAATTATAAAGGCACGCCACCACTGTATATTTTTTATTTTTTTATTGTCTTTTGTTATATTGAAAGTATTTGAACCTCTAGTTTTTATTTTAATAAATTAATAAAGGAGGCCTAAAAAAATAGTTCAAAATCAAGTTTAATGGCCCAAGTGATATCTTATGAAACAAGGTCTAAATTAATACAAACCAATCTTCAAACTTTGACTTCTATGCAAGCTCTCTTTGTATTAACGTATCAGATTAACCCAAAAGAGAAAAACCTAAAAACAAACTGAAGAAATGAAACGAGGGGAGGCCGATCTAGGCCCCTGACACCGATGGCAAGCGGCGTGACAACGGCGGCGATTGCACCTGCGGTTTCTTTTATGCTATTTTATTTATTTATTTATTTATTTTTGTTAGTTTTTGTAGGTGGTTTTTTTGGCCGGCGATTTTGTAGGCCGGTTGTTTTGTTTTTTGGTTGTTTTGTTTACCGGTTTTGGGCTGATGGTTTGATTTAATACATTTCTATCTCTTTCCTGGAAAAAAAAAACTGAAGAAATGAAAGCACCATAATCAAGCCACTTCCACAAGTTGTGATACGAGCGGCACAATAGTACTGGTTATATGAGCAACATCCACGATCTGTGATACATTCATTTAATAAATGAGAAACATCAATTACTATCATTTTTTAGAGTTCGATTTTGATTTTTCAGAAGTCGATAATATTCATTTTGTAGTTCATCTTTTCATTTCTACATATTTGCCACTACTAAGAGCATCCTCATCAGGGGAGGCAAATCTCCTTGATGGTTATTTTGTTGAGTCAAAAGGGAAAAAACACCTCAAAATTAGCCTCAACAAGTATTTGGTTAATTTGCAAAAGTTGTAGCTTTGCTACAGTAACTCGGTATTTGGGTAAAGGTATTGTTCACTGGCTAAGAATATTTTAATAGTTTCTCTCTCCCTGACTTCTTTCCCTCTCTCTCCGCGTCTCCCCATTAACTCGGTATTTGGGTAAAGGTATTGTTCACTGACTAGGAATATTTTAATAGTTTCTCTCTCCCTGACTTCTTTCCCTCTCTCTCCGCGTCTCCCCATTCTGCCACTTGCACAACACCCCAATTGGGGAGAATAATATTTTAAGAAAAAGGTTTTTTTTTTTAAAAAAAAATTTATGAGACTTGAGAGGAATAGTAAAGTTAGGATAGAGAGTCTAATTTTGTGAATTTTTGGATAAGTGACTTGTTAATTTATAAAAGGTGTTTTTGAGGTTAAATTTGATATTTTTTTTGTTAAGTCTGATAAGGATGCCATAAGGTAAATTCCGAGCTTCATCCATGAATGTGAGAAGGGTGTAATTGGAAGTGTCTTTGGTGAGTGTGTACCTTTCTATTTTTTTTTTCCCCTGAGATCAGTGGGTGTGTACCTAGGATTCATTTTTTTGTTTGTTGTCGTTTAAGTAAAAAAACTTTGAAAGGCGTTGAAATTCTTTTAAATTATTCTTTGCCAATAATTGGAAGACTTTGAGAGCATTCAAGGGCCGGAGTTAACGTGTTGGTGAAATTTTGGACACATGGAAGCATACAAAGGGCGGTACAAAGGACTGGTACAGAGAAATGGTACAGATGACCTGATGCCCCCTCATGGAAATAGTGCTGGAAAAACCAGGCTTGGTCGTTGTCATCAAAGCCTGACTGTTACTGAAGAAATTGGAAATCACACAGTGGGATCCGATCCACCAAAGATTGACGGTGGTCAGTCAAAAAATGCAGTCAAAAAATGCAAGGGATTAGGGAGATCTCTCATCTTATATGGATAGAGAGGGCATCATTGTATCCACAAGAGATAGTGATAGAGGAGAGGAGAGGAGAGGAGGAGGAGAGGAGGAGTGGCAGGCGACGGGGGGACGGGTTGGGCGGCGGCGGGTTTTGGAGAAAACCTAGGAAAAAATGTCTTACACTTTATCTCTCTCTCTAAATCTCTCGAACAACATTAAACATTATGTTTAATCCAAGTGAAGAACTACAGAGACTTGAATTTATATACTTACCGAGTAAAATCATGTAATGTAGGACACTTAAATACTGAGGCTGTATATTCAATCTCTTTAGAGAGAGTGGCTTTATATGGTTGTCGGGAATTTTACGTGGAAAGTAGATTCCCAAGAAAAGTGAAAATGAAATTTATTTTTACGCGCAAGATCCATTTTGTAGGAAAGTATTTCCTAGTGGGAAAATTGAACATATGGATCCCACAACTTTCTTGGTAACTGAACGTACAGAAAGTTACGGGAAAGTTGATTTTCTCATCCTTTCTGTGCAACTGAAACGGGCCAAAGTTGACACTCTTGTCAACAGGTTGCAGGGAATTCAGATATTATAAACAACAAAAAAGAAAATTAAAGTAACAAATCACACTCTCTCTCGAACGCTGCTAGGGGTACCCTTTTTTTGCACCGAAAATGCACACCGCGCCTTCGGGGACCCTCTTTTGGGTGCCACATGAGTGATCCAAACCGTTCATTGTTCTTAAAACATTTTTCCGAGGGGGCCCACCAAAAATCAGCTCAATCGGACGGTTAGAAGTGCTTGAACCAAAGTCTCACCATTTCAAATCAAAGTATTTTTGGTGGGGCCCATTGGAAAAATGTTTTAAGAACAATGAACGGTTCGGATCACTCATGTGGGACCCAAAAGAGGGTCCCCGAAGGCGCGGTGTGCATTTTCGGTGAAAAAAAGGGGTGCCCCAGGTTTTCCGCTCTCGAATTGAATCAATATTCAATCACTTATTGGTCCCCTCTTGCTTATGAAAAGTAGGAGCACTTTTTTTTTCCTGCTTGGGTCAGATAAAGCTTTTACTGTGGGCCAATAAACCATAACTGGGCTGGGGGTCCGGAAGTAGAAAGACACTCAACGTAGGTTCAAAACGGTTGTCAAAATTGTTTGATTGTGGCCCACCCAATCCTTCATTGAGTCGAGCCCACTTTTTGAAGTCAGCAGCCATTTTTGTTTCCCAACCCGCTTGCATGTGGGTCTTCATTTTTCGTTTGAATTTAATGTAGAACTAGTATTTTTAACAGACTATTTTTGGGTACCTGAAATTTTGGATAAGAATGTTAATTTAAATATTCTGAAATTTTGCATAGTGCAATTTATTTTTGTTAATGCAAAAGTTTTATCAAGTAAATATTATTTTCAAACCTTATTCGAGTAAGCTGGATTGACTTCAGAATTTTGAATTTCCATTGAGAGATAGCTCATCAGATTCCCATTAGTTTCAGAATTTGATTTCTATTTGAAATTAGAATTTAGGATTTCCATGGAGAGAGAGCTCATCAGATTCCCATCATGAAAACATTTATCTACAAAATATTTATGTTGTACACTTTTTCCCTTCATCTAAGGTTTTTTTTTTTAAACAGAATTTTCCTTCCTAAATACAACATGAGCCGATTATAATAATGTTGATAGGCTTCAATTTTGTTACGAAGCAAGTCAATCTCAAATGAACTTTGATTAAGGCAATCATAAGTCGATCTGTAGTAGCTTAAACTTTTTAAACATCGTTAGTCGAATGAGCCAATTGGTTGCTCATTTAAAGTTGATTTGAAAATTTAACGAATTTCAAAAAATGCCTCATCCTGAGTTGTTCATGTACCGAATCAATCTCCAATGAATTTTTTAACTAAGGAACACAAACTCAAACTCGAATAATACTAATTTAGTTCGTTTTATCAGCCCAAATTGCAGCATCTCCTGTGCTTAAACCCGAATATCCTGATCAAATGGGCCACAAACTGCGTTTACACCACAAGCAAACTTGCAAAGTGGACCATTTGGTCGGGTAATCAGCTGCCGAACTTTGACTGTAGCGTCGGTAGATAGTCCGAAATATCCACGTGCATTTTTCTTGATGCTCCTTTTGGAGTTTGGAACTTTATAGATTTCAATGCGGTGGGATACTAGGGGAATATGCGGATATATCATATGAGTAGGCTAGCGCAAATGGAAGAGTACAATCGCATTACTTCTCTCTTCTTCTTCTTCTTTTTTTTTTTCTCCCAACAATCAGAGGCTGTCTGGGTTAATTTACGCGTACTTCAATTATTCCCCTTTCTAGTTCGGTTAAATTTAAATGCATGCCATCAACGCTGACACTAGGGAATTCACAGAAGAATTTTTTCTTGCGGCCTGACCCCAAGAGGTTACCCAATTTTAAACTCATGATGTCTAGACTTATAGCTCTCATCCCCTATTAGCACTTGAGCTACCATTGAGATTCAATGGCTTTACTTCACCTTTTGGAATAGTGAGGGCATCCTTTACACAATTGTGAGAGTTTTTTTTTTTATTTGCCTATATTAGGTAAAGTTATTGAAATACCCTTGTTAAATTATAAAACACTTGTTAAATGATAAAGTGCAAGAGTGTTTTAGCAACTTTACTTGATAGAGATTAAAAAAGGAATATCAACTCCTTTAGAAAAACATACTTTTAAAATTGTGGCGGTTAAATTATTTAATTATCGGTATTCAACTAAAAACTTGAATAAAAATTAAAATAAAGATTTAAATCATAAAATGAGATGATCTATTTATTTTTTTTTATCAGATCATGGGATGACGATTGGAAAGTAATCATGCAAGATTGTGCTAAACTTCTATGCGACGAATGTACGCCACTTGGCACGGGTTTTCCCAGGACAAACGAAAGACAAATTGATTACTACTTTCTCCCCCCAAAAGGAAGTAAATTGCACCCATCTCCCATAAAGTTTCTAACTATTTGAAAAACTTCCCCTATTTTTGCTGAACTTGCAGTGACTCCCTTGTCAACTCCATTGTTATAAATGCCACCTTGAATATGTTAACAGGTTATGGTGTTTTACAAGTTTTGCCTTTGTAGATAAAAGTGATGACATATCTATCTTCTGCTCGATATTTGTGAGATAACAACACTTATGTTTCACTAAAAAAAAAAACAGTTTTTTTCTTTAAAAACTAAGACAAGTCATTCTCTCACAATCCATCACATGAAAAACCAGTTTATTCTTAAAACTCCCTTAGTGGAACACCCCCTTAAACGGTCCATCAACCATCATCATAATTTCTCCCTTAATTTATCTTTCTCAAATAAATACACAATCAATTTTCTTCCATAACAACCCCAACTCACAAAAATCACCACCACCTCCCCAAAATGTCCTCTGTCTTAGACTCTCTTTCTTTTCACCAAACAACCTGAACATTCATCTTCCCACTTTTATCGCACATGCAACCACTATCCTCTATCACTAAAAAAATGCCCTCGGTACCTCCTTTTCCAAATCCTACAAGAATCATTTAGAAACAAAAACCTCGCCAATCGAATGTCCGAGTGAGATGACCTAATTTGCAAGTAACATTTTTTTGTTGACTCTATGTGTTATGTGGATGTAATTAGATCAAAACATATTTGTAATCAATAGCCACAGAGGTCTTTTAAATTTTCATAAATTACAGGGCAGGTGGGTGTAATTTAAAACCCCCGGCCCTAGCAAACCTTGTCCATCTACTCATAGTCTCATACCCACGTTATTGGAAAGCAGAAGGAGAGAGATTCAGGAATCAGGAGGCAGCAAGGACAAGAGAGAGAGAGAGAGAGAGAGAGAGAGAGGGACCAAGTAAACACACGGCTCACGCCAGGCAGCGTCGGTCATAATATCAGCAGCATGACCATCTTATTAAACAATTGCATTTCTAACAATTCCTTCCCCCTCTTTTCGCTAAACTCCTGTTCCACTTCCATTTCTCCAATAAAACAGCAACAACGTCACCCGATTCGCCTCTCCCTTCTCTCTTCCTCCTCCTCTCTCTCCGGTAAACCTTCTCATCTCTCTCTCTCTCTCTCTCACATACATTTACCTTCAGACATTTCAGTTTTGTGCGGAGATTTGTAAATCTTGTTATAATTGGGTATCATACTCGATGAATACTTCAGGTTGATTCCATTAATGGTATAATCGTGATGTTGATGTTTTCAAATCTTATATTGTGTTCGTGATTTGAAATGTGTTGGTTGTGTATTTTGGTGGTTTTCGTTTTGGTTATTTTGCACTCTGGATTGATCTGAGTTCTTTGTCGAAGTGATAACACAGGAGGATTTATGCGGTGAAATGAATTTGTGCGTCTGTGTATCTGCTTGCGTAGTGTATCTTTAATGTGCTTACGCTGGAATTATTTTTCCTGGATAAATTCTTCGAGTAAATACGGAGGAAACGGTATTGAAAATGCAGCCTCGCTATTATATGAATTTATTCTAGTTATTGGTCGTCAAGATCCTGTGGTGAGAATTGCTAATCCAAGGGCTGATTTGATTGTCCGGACTAGACCTAGATTGTGATTGCACAACACATAAGTGTTGAAATTCGGCGAGATTTGGGTTCACTGGGAATCCCACCTGGACAGGATTTAGTGCCGTCCGGACGGGTTTGGCAGATTGGTTTTTTTGGTTGCTCTCTGAAGATTCCGGACGGACGGATTTTTTTGGGGTTTCTTAACCCAATTAGGTTTCCTTTTTGGTAGACAACTTGTTTTTGGCTATAAATACATGTGTTATGCCTCTTTGTTTTGACTTTTGGTAGAAGAGTTCTACAGATTCTTCTTTGTAGCTCTTTGAGAGTTCGTATTTGTTTGGTGAAGCCATTGATCGACTGGTGTGGACTAGGCTTACATCCCAAAGTAAGGCCGAACAACGTAAATCTGTTTGTCTCTCCCTCCTTTTTGTTTGTTTTCTCTCTCCTTCTCTCACGTTTGGCTTCGATTTTTTTGGTTAACTTCGCACTTGGTTTTTGTTCTTTGAATCGATATTCAATAATCACATCTGTCTAATTTGGTGCATTTGAGTCTTTGTGGGCCCGCCGCACAACAATAAGTTATTTGAGTTTGTAAGAGTCTCATATATGGCATGTGGTTATTTCCTTTCATAATGCCAGTTTGAAATTGCTGTATGGAATGTGGTTTCCCAAGCTTCTGTGTCGCTTAAAATTTCTGGTTTATTCCTCATTTCTTCTATATTAGCTTGCAGCTATGGATTCCAGCGTGGGCCAGAGCTTGTACCCTCTGCACCGATGTAAAACAATTCACCTGGTTTGTGCCTTTTTTTTTTTTCTCTTTGGCTTTCTTTCTATGTTTTGAATGGGAAGGTCCAATGATGTGTAGGATATGAACTACCAGATAGTTTATCCAGATGACTGGATTTCTTGGTTTTTCTTTCGCACTTCCCATGGCATTTTGGTGCTAAAGTCTAGTGATATAGGTGAGGCATGCACAAGGCATTCACAATGTAGAAGGAGAAAAGGACCATGAGGCATACTTATCAGAAGAACTCTTTGACGCACATCTCACCCCTCTTGGCTGGAAACAGGTAATAGCTGTTAATATATGGTTTTAATGTCAATTTGTTAATCCAAACATCTTTTGCATCAGTTTTATTAAGAGTACACGTTTTCTTTTAGCTGTCCTGATTAACTGGATCTTAAGTGAGTCATCATGTTCCGATATGGTTTTGTAGAAAGTGTGTTATCAACTTTTTGTCCTATGGTCTAGTAGGAAATATTTGGTCAGCGGAAAGTATTGTTTTGCTGAGAAACGTACTAGATGTTTTCTTACCTGGTATATTCTTGAATCAATTACTTTGTAGTTTGTATTTTAGCTGTAAATAATGCTTCATCTGGACTCTGTGGTTGTCACAGGTAGCTAACCTCAAGAAGCATGTTGATGCATGTGGCCTTTCCAAGAAGATCGAATTAGTCATCACTTCCCCTTTATTAAGGTATTAGTTTGTGCTGATTTTTCTCCATGCTTAAGCTCGTATGTTATAAGCTGTCCAATGTTATCTACAGTAGTTCTCTATATGATCTGACAAGCATGTGAATTTTGTGTATGTATATGCACGCACATGCGCAACTTAAGGAACAAAGGTTGGGAAGGAGAAGAAAAATAATTACAAAATATTCTAGTTCTCATGGTTGATTGAACCGTATTGCTAATATAATTGTGACTTCTGAAACTAGCTCCTTGTGCCCATAGTTACATTTATCTTGTTAAGGTAATTGAACTCTTATGAAGCTGATGTTCAGGTATTTTATCACACCTTATTGTGTTGCAAATAAGTGTTCCATAATTTGAAAGTGCAATTAGATCTTAGTGCTGCTGCTGGGGAAAGATGCCTTTGGTCCACAACACTACTTAAATGTGTACCGCGCCTGGCGTTTCGTGTTTACATAGCATGTACTTTTCTAACTCAATTAAGTTGTATCCTACAAAAGGCGGCAAGGTCTTGAAAGAGCAGTATTTTTGTCTAAAAAAGGCCAACTACATATGGGCATACGGAAGAAAGAAACAAAATGCGTTGAATAGATATCGTATTTTGTTTGTAAATCTCAATTGGCTGAAATGTTCATGGACCAATCATCATACAAATGGCTGAAGTATTGTGACATTGGTTATGATAACCACTGGCTGTATTGTAGGACCATGCAAACGGCAGTCGGAGTTTTTGGGGGTGAAGGTTACATGGATGGGATTGATGCACCTCCTTTGATGGTGGCAAACGCCGGGAAGAGCAGCCATCCTGCAATCTCAAGTCTAAATTGCTCACCATTCATTGCGATGGAGCTTTGTCGAGAACATTTGGTATGTGACATCTTCTGTCTGTTTTCTTGTCCCTCTCTTTTTTTGTGTATGTGCGAGTAATAAAATACACAATCCCGTTCATAGAACTCGGGGGAGTGCAGTTATAAAACCATGAAACGTCTCCCTTGAGGACATGGTGGAGGAAACAGTTTTTGAACTATTGGGTTAGGCAGCCCTTTGAGTTAGGAACTCCAGGTTCTTCTTGTTTGATAGATATCCTTGCTGAAATCATCTAGTTTTCTTATTTAGGTAGTTATTAGAAATAAATTTTCTCTGTCTTTGAATGATTTGAGGATGATTTAGGGTTGTGATCTTTTTCTTTCTTCCGTCTTTGCGAATGCTTGAGAGAAGAAACCATCAAAGCATGTGTTTTTGCTCATAATTCTGATGATATTCTCCTGCATTCTCATCTTCAATGAATTGCTACGATCATCAGGTGCTCTATTATTCTGACTTTGAAGCTTCTCAAGGGTGTTTACTGTTTCGTCTCTTGTGCAATTTTGAGGCATAGGAATTTCCAGTGCACTTTTGTAGGTTGATTTGCCTCATTTGACTGTGAATAATACACCAAATGATTTGTTGTATGGTTGGTCTCAGCCATTGACAGATGCATGTACACGGCCTTAGGTGCTAGTTATTTAGTGTCTCTCAATATTGCAGCTCTTAAAAACTGCATTGGCTTTGTAAGACATGTTTGTCATTTTACTTTTCATGTTCATGGTACATCCAATGTGGAGTTTCAGCACAAATAGTTATATTACTTAAGGGCCTTGCAGGGACACAGCAATGATGAAGGGCGAATTGACATTGTCAGTAAAATAAAATAAAAAAAGACTCATTTTTTGTTTAATGGATGATTAGACCCCAATTTTGAGATGATCAATGAAACTATCTGGCTGCCGACTTTGATTTTTAGGATTTTGTTTTATTAACTTTATAGCTTGCCTTGAAACAAGTTGAGGCATGTCTTGCCCAGAAACCTTGATTTTTTGGGATTTTCCTTTTATTGACTCTCTGGTGTCTCTTATATGGGGTGCAAAATGCCTCAAGTGGACTAAATAAATAGTAGGCTCTCTATGTCAACTTGTTCCTCCTCTTAACTGCTGTGTTAGTATAAGATAGTCGCAATTGAAACCCATTTGAGTACCTTTCTGCAGCACTTCCTGTTATTTAGCTTTAATGCCGTTGTAAAGTAGGCCGTCCCTTAATTAGGTTGGTATTTTACAAAGTACACTGGCACATCCCTTGATGTATATCATACTGGGAAATTGTTATAGCACATTTTAACTCGACTTTAATATAAGTTTTCTTTGTGTATTTCCTTCTACCATTCCTCATTCTCCTTGTCTTATGTAACGACGTTTAGATTCCTGGATAACTTGTATCTGTGTTACAATGCAGGGTGTTCATCCATGTGATAGGAGGAGAAGCATTAGCGAGTATAAGCCTATTTTTCCAGCTATTGATTTTTCCATGGCAAGTTCTTTTTTTGTGATTCTTACTTACCTGTTGTCATTGAAAGGAGAGGAAAATACTTTAACTATGGATACAGCCATACAGGATAGCATATCAATGGGTTATGTTTGCATTTTTCTTCAGATAGAAAGTGATGCTGACATTCTGTGGAAGCGCGACACAAGAGAGAAGGATGAAGAACTTGCTACGAGGGGAATGAAGTTTTTGAACTGGTGATTCCTTGTCTCAGTTGCCTGAATTTCTTGGTGCGAAATTTAATGTTTCCATGGAAAGAATTCTGGCAGTCAAATATGTCATCTCAGTTTATGAAAAATCAAACAGATAGGGCTTTGGATAAAAGATTACATTTTTCTCCCTTCACGTAACGCTGCAGTTACCCTAGGGCAATCACACCGAGAATCACAACTGATTCTCTCGAGTCAGGGGGTGCTTTTACGAGGCAATAACAAACTAGCCAAAGAGTTGGTTGTCTCATTATCGGTTATCAATCATTGTTATTAAATACTCATCCCTATTTTCTTTTCTTTTCTTTTCCTTCTTTGGGCAAATGTTGCCAACAGTTAGATCTGTCTCTAGACTTCCCCCGCCCTTACCCCATCGATTGGGGATTACATGGGTACTGGTATGCTGTATCTGTTGGTACATCATATGGCCTGTTAGTCTTCTTGTGTATTGATTCTGCTTTCTTTTCATGACTATTGCATCTTTCCCCACTTCTCCTACTGTTGAATATTTGAAACTTTGTGTACACATTAGGACCTTGGACCCCAGTGGCAGAGCTATTGTGGGATTGGAGGGGGCCAGGCCTATCCAAAGTTTTATTTCTTAGTATAATTTTCATAATTTTTGTAGATATTTGTAAAAGAACTATAAAATTTCATGAACAATTAAGCAATAAGGACAATTTTCATTTTTAGCGCATCAACTTATGGTGAATAATACCATGCGGTAATAATACTGCATGTCATTGAATGATATGATAGCAACAATACTCGAGATTAATTCTTCAAGTTATCAAAATCCTAAACGACTGGATTTAATCTCGAAAAAATCATCATAACAAAATTTCTATCTAGCTCATCATCCTCCGACTTCAATTTCTAGCTCTGCCACTGTGGACCCCAGTCGTGTATATCTCTGTGTTCTGTTTGTAATTGTGACAGTTACATGCCTACTTCTCCTTTTTATACTATTTCCATTTGGTACAGGTTGTGGACGCGGCCAGAGAAGGAGATTGCTGTTGTTACCCACAGCGGATTCTTGATTCATACCCTAAGTGCATTTGGAAATGATTGTCATCCATCTATCAAGAGTGAAATATGCAAGCCGTAAGTGTATTTTTTTCTTCTCAAGTTTTACTCGTTAGATCGGAGCATATGGGCTATCTATCTGATCCAATGTTCTAAAACTGGACCGGACCGGCCGGTTCAACCGGTTGGACCATCAACCTGTCTCTAGTCCTGTTCGGTTTGACACCAAAACCGCTTATTTTAGAAAACCAGGTTATTTTGAGAAAACTGCCTCAAAATTCCGGTCAAACTGGTGAAACTGTATGGATTTAGCGACCCAAACCGTTAAATTTTATCACTAACGCATGTCATGGGGCCTTAGAAGCCACGCACTGCCTTTAAGAGGCTCTAGGGGATTGTTTGTACTGCATTAGAACTTGCTCCTAATAGAAAGCAAACTTTCGCTTTTCCTCAAATGGCTGATGTGGGATTGCAAACAATGTGGAGTGCAGAGCTTCATTTACTTTTTATCACTTCTTGAAAGAGCAATTTTGCCTACCAACTATTAAGTCACATGCATGAACCACAAAGATTTTTCTTTACATATTAATGTTAATAGATATAGCAAAATTTAATTGCTGTGTAATTTAGGTTTTTTTTTTTTGCTTATATTTGATGTGTATTAAATATATATGTTGTCACGGTTCAATAACAGTTCAACTCCTGTTCAACCGGTGACCCGTCCGCCTGGTCCCTTTTCTGATTTGCTCACCAGTCCGGTTTTCAAAAACATTGATCTGATCTACATACACCCCAACCACAAGCAACCAGCGACCTATTTTTTAACCCCTGTTACTTGGGGGAAGATTTTTGTTCTTTTGAATATTTGCAACTGCCACAAGCCTTAATCTACAATCAACATCACCTGTTGGTTGGAAAAAGCTTACTGTCCTATTCGTAGAGTATCCTTTTCAACACCAAAAGTATGTAGTCTTAGATAAAGCCGTAGAAGTACTCAGTCATATTAGAGCTAACACGTAACACATGCACACGCAGCATACTCAGACTCAGGGAATTATCCACTGCCAGTATTAGTTGAGGCTCTCCTTGCTGCTGTGTAATTTCATGTCTTTTGAAATTATTCACAAGATTCTGCTCCCTGTCCTTGTTTTCGTATCTTTATTTTCTTTTCCACAGAGAAGATGTGTTACTCCATCTCCGCCAAAAGTATTCTTGAATAGATTCCCTTCTGAATTTCCCAACAAGAATGTTAGTCACATATAACCCAGTTGCCACAAAAAGTGTCTTCATACTGCTAGCTCTTTTTCTGAGAATGATTTTCAGTTCTGTTTTGTTATCTCACCACAATCCACTATTAGTTGCCACTAGCCACAAAAATCGTCTTCATACAGCTAGTTCATCTTTTAAAAGGTGTTCAAGAAGTCTTCTGTTATTTCATGTAATCCTGTAATGGTTGCCACTGAGGTGGTCTGGTCATGTAATACATCCATTTTTATCCCTTTTCTTGTGTCCCCTTAGTAAATGGACCCGAAGTTGGCTCTTCGCCTGCCATAATACCGTAACCTACTTTGCTGTGTAAGGATAGTTGCTGGGAAAAAGTTGACCAAGCTCAGAGACATGTTCCTTGGCTTGACTTTTATAGAAGCAATTTCAAGTGTGTTTACAATAGGTTAGCCTGTTCGAAATCACATTTCGGGAGATGTGGATTTGGTAGGTGGTCGAGTTCAGTTACCAGTCTACTAGTATTGGTTGTGAGAGAAATTCTGAAAACAGTGGCCGTAACTGGGAAGTAGGAGCCTTTTTGTTAATTCAGTATCACACCCTAAACCTCATCCTCTTTCCTCGTTAAAAAAAAAAAAAAAAAGCACGCACACATTTGGATAAATGTTTTATTTTCGTCTGAGTTGTAATTTCTCTCAAGTCTGATGAAGCTCGTTTGTTGAGTGATACTTTGATGTTGGACAGATGTAGATTTAAGTTTGCACACAGACACATTGATGACTGCCTGCAGCAGTGTTGCTCCAGGATATACAAAACCATACAAAAGGGAACAAAAGGAAACTTTACCTCCAAATATACAAAACTATACGATTGCCAGCGACGAGTCTTCATTTGCTTGCCCTATTGGGTTCATTTTGCGTCGGAAGAATATTATACATGTAATTGTTTAAAATCTTTCTGGAACCTCAGTGTGTTCCTTGTACCCCACTGCTAAAGCATTGGAGCTGCCGCTGAATGCATGCATTGCGTTATCGTTCTTTTGCAACTGACCTAATGTTCTCCATTGTCATTATTCGTTGGACTGACCAGTTGCTGTCTTGGCTGTGTATATTCAGCTTTAACAACTGCGAGCTTCGTTCAGTGGTCATTGTTGACAGAGGGTAAGCCAGTCATTCTTTCAACTCAGAATTTGGCCCTCATGCTTCATGCTTAATTAATGTCTTGGTTTTGTTAATCTGCAGCATGATAGGATCAGATTTTTCAACGACGAACTACCCTGGAAAAATTCCTAGCGGGCCCGATCTCCCCAGTGATGTCACAAAGGAGAAGCATCCAACCGATGGAGTGCCTACATAATCATTGCGAATGTAGGAAAGCTCCATAATTGTTTTCGTATTCGTTGATTTGATTCTTGAAAAGTGATTTGGTGAAGTATTACCTTACATTTTAGTGACTGCTAGTTTTTCAGTGAATTTATATTGCCTTCATATCAAGAGGGGTTAGAACTGAGGCAAGTCCAGAAGAGAAATTATGTTTCCTGTTTCTATCTGATGAAGTACTGAACATTGAACAAACAAATTTAGGTGAGTTTACTTTAATATGAAGTTACTTGGAACAGATTAAAAAAGGTCTTGTTTTGACTAATATGTATGCAAGAGTTGTTGTCTTACTTTCCATATACTCTGTCCGTCCCTTTTTTATAGTGTCTAACTTTCTATTTTGGGCTGTTCTTTAATAAGTGTGTGTTTTGAAAAGTTAGTACGTGCATTTCCTATTTTGCCATCAAAAGTATATTCCTTTTTGAAAACTTAGGGGGTATTGTTATATTGATAATGATAAGTAGTGGAAAGTAGATGTAAAAATTGATGTGAGAGAAAATAAGATGGAATTACGAGGCTACACACTTAAAAAGGGTTGGAGGGAGTATTATTAAAAAATTTCTGATTATATTTTTGGTTTTCTTGAAGACTACACGTGTATATATATATATATATATATATATATATATATATATATATATATATATATATATATACATATACACACACACATGAGTGATTGATTACAATATATTTTCACACATCAAAGGATGATGTAGAAAATATACATGAAAAAAGAAAAAGGGAGTGCGGATGGTGAAAAGGAGAGTGTGAAAATCAATTCATTATATATACGATGGTAGAGTTTTAAATCATAAAATGAGATGATGATTTTTTTTTTTTTTATCAGAACATGAGATGATAATTGGACTAACTCGCACAAAGAAATCATGTGAGACTGTGCTAACCTTTTATGCGGCCAATGTAAAACGCCACATGGGGTACCGGTTTCTCCTAGAATAAAAGAAAGATAAGAGTACAAAACAAAGCATACTTTCTCCCACCAAAAAGGGGATAAATTACACTTGTCTCCTTTGATGTCTCTAACTATTCGAAGAACTTGTCCTAAGCCAGCTCGACTCATCAAATTTTTATTGAATTTGAATCCGACTCGAGATCATTTAAAAACTTAACGAAAGAACTTGAACTTTCTTAAAACTCAACTCGATTCGGCTCGTTTGCAGTCCTGTTAGACTATTAGTAATCATTAGCCACAGAGGTGTTTGAAATTTTCACAAATCACAGGGTGGGTAGGTGTAATTTAAGAACAAGGTGCTAAAACAGAAGACGGCAGCAGTTAAAAAAGGAAAAACAGAAGACGAACAACCTTCCCGTTATTGGAAAGCAGAGAGAGAGAGAGGTTTGGGATTTGGAATCGTACGCAGATATATATACAATCGTACGCATTATGATTTACGACCATCTTAAACAATTGCATTTCTCCAATTTCTTCAACCTCTTAAAATATACATCAGCGTCGGTCATAATATCGGCATTATGATTCTCTGTTCCTACTCCTCCTCCTCCTCCTCTCTCTCGCTCTCTGGTAAACCTTCTCTCTCTCTCATACATGTTTTATTTTGGTCAATTTCTTATATGCATGTTACTAATACAAAGACATTTCAGTTTTGTCCGGAGAGATTTGTATAATTTTGTTATAATTGGATATCATACTCGATGAATACTTTTAAATCTGGTAATATGATCAGGTTGATGTTTTGAAATCGTTTTACATTGTGTTCGTGGTTTGAAATTGTGTTGCTTGTATTTGGTGCTTTTCGTTTTGGTTATTTTGGCACTCTGTATTGATCTGAGTTCTTCTGGCAAAGTGATAACACGGGAGGGTTTACTGCGGTGAAATGATCTTGTGCATGTGTGAAGCGATAAATCTACGGGTACCAAAAATGTACAACGGCACGCGGGGCACAATTTTTGGGTTCCATACGTATAATCCGGACCGTTCACTAATTTTAAAATATTTTTCTGAAGGTCCCTGCAAAAATTCAACTCAATTGGATATATGATCCTAAATATGCAACCTCACTGTTGTTTGAATTTATTCTAGTTATTGGTCATCAACATCGTGTGGGGAGAATTGGTATTCCAAGGACCGATTTGACTGTCCGGACTAGACATAGATTGTGATTGCACCACACATGGGAGGTCAATTCGTGTGTTTGACTGCAGAGCAGCACTTACTAAATCTGAATCTGCAAGACAGAAGAACTGTTAGTGCCTCGTCCGCTGCCGATGGCTAGAAGGCACTCCAATGGCTAAGTAAGTCTCAACTTAAGGAGAGGAAAACTATGAGTGAATAATAATGGCATATATTGGGTTTACAACTGTACTTTATATATAGAGAGACTTGACTTCACGTGCAAGTTAGCTTGTGCCTTCCCTGACAGCATGAATAACCACCTCACAGTTTGTCCAGCTCGCAATGCCACGAATGCTCAGCTGCTGGGTCGTCGGCCTTCTTCATTTGGATGGGCCTGTTCAGATGGAACGGGCATGGGCTGTTGGTCCGACACTCCGACCCACTACTTATACCCTAACTATTAGTCTGGTCAATCAAACATAGCCTATTAGCCTTAGAGAAAGATGGAAAATTAGTGGGTATGATTGCTTCTGGTTGGCTGTGACTCAATACATGAGTAAGGTTCTGTTAGACAAAGTACTTTGGTTGACAACTAGATAGGAAATCAGATCCAGAGCACTGTTGTAATACCATGCCTCTTGGTTAGCGTGCTTAATTTATTTCCAAAAAACCAATAAGAAGGTTAGATAATACATGATGACGTACACACTATATACGGTGCTAATGCTGCATTTGCATGCTAAGGTGGGCTTTTGAGTTGCTAGTGAAGTATTAGATGCAGTCTACCATAGTATTTGGGAAACTGTTGCTAAGGCTAAGCCCTTTAGCGCCAAAAGAAAGGGTTGTGGGAAACACGTCGGTTATCAGTACGATGTGGATGGTTTGGACTATGCTCATCGAATGCAGGGGAGTTTATTTTGTTGGAATGTGTGATGGGTACTGGGTATTAAAAACCGGTTACTTCTATGTAAGCATGTGAATTGGAAGTTGAAAAATTAAGCTATATAGTTTATTTTGCTCAGTGCATCAGATAGCTTAGCTATTCCGTTGCCTCTTTGATTCTGATACTAAAACACAGTTGCAAATGTTTATCCGATTTTCGCTTTGGCATAAGTTGTTTGAGTTTGTCAGAGTCTCATATATGGCATGTGCTTATTTCCTTTCAAAATGCCAGTTTGAAATTGCTGTATGGAATGTGATTTCCAAAGCTTCTATGTTGGTTAAATTTCTGGTTTATTCCTCATTTCTTCTATATCAGCTTGCAGGTATGGATTCCAGCGTGGGCCAGAGCTTGTACCCTCTGCACCGATGTAAAACAATTCACCTGGTTTGTGCCATTTTTTTATTTTCCCTCTTTGGCTTTCTTTACTATGTTACTGAATGGTCGGAAAAGGAAGGTCCAATGATGTGTAGGATCTGAACCACCAGATATTTTATCCGGATGACTGGATTTCTTGCTTTATTTATTTTTTTCTTTTTTCTCTCGCGCTGCCCATGGTATTTTGTTCCTAAAGTCCAGTGATATAGGTGAGGCATGCACAAGGCATTCACAATGTAGAAGGAGAGAAGAACCATAAGGCATACCAATCAGAAGTATTCTTTGATGCAAATATCACCCCTCTTGGCTGGAACCAGGTAATAGCCATTAATATATGGCTTTAATGTCAATTTGTTAATCCAAACATCTTTTGCATCAGTTTTATTAAGAGTACACGTTTTCTTTTAACTGTCCTGATTAACTATATATTAAGTGAGTCATCATGTTCTGATATGGTTTTGGAGAAAGTGTGTTATCAACTTTTTGTCATATGGTCTAGTAGGAAATATTTGGTCGGCAGAAAGGATTGTTTGATTTGTTTCGCTGAGAAACTTACTAGATATTTTCTGTCTGGTATATTCTTGAATCAAGTACTTTGTAGTTTGTATTTTAGCTGTAAACAATGCTTCGCCTGGACTCTGTGGTTGTAACAGGTAGCTAACCTCAAGAAGCATGTCGATGCATGTGGCCTTTCCAAGAAGATCGAATTAGTCATCGTTTCCCCTTTATTAAGGTATTAGTTCGTCATGATTTTTCTCTATGCTTAAGCTGTATGTTATAAGCTGTCCAATCTTATCTGCAGTAGTCCTCTACATGATCCAAGAAGAGTGTGGGTTTTGGTCCACAACACTACTTAATGTATACTGCGCCTGGCATTTTGTGTTTACATAGCATGCACTTTTCTGGCCCAATTAAGTTGTATCCTCTAAAAAGTGGCAAGGTTTTTATTAGATTGTTAACCACGAACTCATCTAAAAGCTTAAGCTATTAGAGATAGGGGTAACTTTATTATTTATATCTTCAACATGCCCCCTCACGTGCAACCAGACTTTCCTCCGTAAGCTACTAAACACGTGCAAGTATTTAATTATTAGATAGGCGGCTAGGTTCGAACACAGGATCTATTGCCTGCTCTGATACTTTATTAGATTGTTAACCATCAACTCATCTAAAAGCTTAAGCTGTTAGAGAGAGGGTTAAATTTATTATTTGTATCTTCAATAGTCTTGATGGAGCAGTATTTTTGTTTAAAAAAGGTCAACTATATATGGGCATACGGAAGATAGAAACAAAATGCGTTGAATGGATATCGTATTATATTTGTAAATCTCAATTGGCCGAAATGTTCATAGACCAATCATCATACAAATGGCTGAAGTATTGTAACATTGGGTATGATTACCACTGGCTGTATTATAGGACCATGCAGACAGCAGTCGGAGTTTTTAGGGGTGAAGGTTACATGAATGGGATTAATGTACCTCCTTTGATGGCATGGGAAGAGTAGCCATCCTGCAATCTCAAGCCTAAACTGCCCATCATTCATTGCAGTGGAGCTTTGTCGAGAACGTTTGGTATGTGACATCTTCTGTTTGTTTTCTTGTCGCTCTCTTCTTTTATGTGTATATGCGAGTAATAAAATGCTCGCACAATCCCGTGCGTAGAACTTAGGGGAGTGCAGTTAAAAAACCATGAAACCTCTCCCATGAGGATATGGTGGAGGAATTTTTTTTTGAACTATTGGTTTAGGCAGCTTGTTGGAACTTGTGGCTCATATTGAGAGGTACGGTACGGAATTATTAGGGTTGGAATAGAGTAGGGCTATATATACTCTCTATTGTAAAAACCCTAGCCGATTTTGATCATAATAATACAGACTCACTCTCGCTCCCGTGGAGGTACCCGATCTTGGGGAACCACGTAAATTCCTGTGTTGATTACTTTGCTGTTTTCGTATTTTGTTGTGTGAGTGTGGTGATTGTTCTAACACAGCTCTTTGAGTTAGGAACTTCGGGTTGTTCTTGTTTGATAGATATCCATGCTGAAATCATCTAGTTTTCTTAATTAGGTAGTTATTGGAAATTATTTTTCTTTGTTTTTGAATGATTTGAGGATGATTTAGGGTTTTGATCTTTTTCTTTCTCTACTCTTTGCGATTGCTTGAGAGTAGAAACCATCAAAGCATGTGTTTTTGCTCATAATTCTGATGATATTTTCCTGCATTCTCATCTTCAATGAATTGCTACGATCATCAGGTGCTCTATTGTTGTGACTTTGAAGCTTCTCAAGTACGTTTAGTGTTTCATCTCTTGGGCAATTTTGAGGCATCGGAATTTCCAGTGCACTTTTGTAGGTTGATTTGCCTCATTTGACTGTGAATTTTACAGCAAATGATTTTTTGAATGGATGGTCTCGGCCATTGACAGATGTGTGTAAACAGCCTTAGGTGCTAGTTATTTAGTGTCTCTCAGTATCGCAGTTCTTAAAACTGCATTGGCTTTGGAATACATGTTTGGCATTTTACTTTTCGTGCTCATGGCACATCCAATGTGAAATTTCAGCACAAATAGTTATATTACTTAAGGGCCTTGCAGGGACATGGCAGCGATGAAGGGAAAATTTACGTTGTCAATAAAAAAAACAAAAAAAGAAGACTCCTTTTTTGTTTAATGGATGATTAGACCCCAATTTTGAGATGATCAATGAAAACTATTTGGATGCCGACTTTGATTTTTAGGATTTTCTTTTATTAAAATGCCTTGAAACAAGTTGAGGCATGTCTTGCCCAGAAACCTTGATTATTGGGATTTTCCTTTTATCGACTCTCTGGTGTCTGAAGTGTGTCTCTTATATGGGGTTCAAAATGCCTCAAGTGGACTAATAGGCTCTCTATATCAACTTGTTCCTCCTTTTAACTGCTGTGTTAGTATAAAATAGTCGCAATTGAAACCCATTTGAGTACCTTTCTGCAGCACTTTTCTGTTGTTTAGCTTTAATGCCATTGTAAAGTAGTCCCTTAATTAGGTTGGTATTTTGTAAAATACACTGGTGCATCCCTTGGTATATATCATACCGGGAAATTGTTATGCCACATTTTAACAACGTTAATATTGGTTTTCTTCGTGTATTTTCTCCTCACTTTCTCCATTCTCTGTATTTCCTTCTCATTTTCTCCATTCTCTGTCTTCAATAAACGACGTTTAGATTCCTCTGGATAACTTGTGTCTGTGTTACAATGCAGGGTGTTAATCCATGTGATAGGAGGAGAAGCATTAGCGAGTATAAGTCTATTTTTCCAGCTATTGATTTTTCCATGGCAAGTGCTTTTTTCGTGATTCTCACTTACCTTCATTATCGAAAGGAGAGGAAAATACTTTTAGTATCGATACAGGATAGCATATCAATGGGTGATGTTTGCATTTTTCGTCAGATTGAAAGTGATGCTGACATTCTGTGGAAGCCAAACCCAAGAGAGAAGGATGAACAACTTGCTGCAAGGGGAATGAAGTTTCTGAACTGGTGATTCCTGGTCTCAGTTGCCTGAATTTCTTGGTGCAAAATTTGATGTTTCTATGGAAAGAATTCTGGTAGTCAAATAGGTCATCTCAGGTTATGAAAAATCAAACAAATAGGCCCTTGGATAAAAGATTACTTTTTTTCTCCCTTCAGATAATGCTGCGGTTTCCCTAGGGCAATCACACCCATATTCACAACTGGTTCTCTCGAGTCAGGGGGTGCTTTTACCAGGCAATAACAAACTAGCCTAAGAGTTGGTTATCTCATTGTCGGTTATGTAATAACCTTCTGAGTTTACAAAGAGAAGCAGTTTAATTTTTAAATATCAGTCATTGTTATTGAATACTCATCCCTTTTTTCTTTTTCTTTTCCTTTGGGCAAATATTGTCAACAGTTAGATCTGTCTCTAGACTTCCCCCACCCATACCCCTGTCGATTGGGGATTATATGGGTACTGGTATGCTGTATCTATTGGTGCATCATATGGCCTCTTAGTCTTCTTGTGCGACTGATTCTGCTTTCTTTACATGACTATTGCATCTTTCCTCACTTCTCCTACTGTTGAATATTTGAAACTTTGTGTACACTTTAGGACCTTGGACCCCAGTGGCAGAGCTATTGTGGGGTACTGGGGTTGGAGGGGGACCCGGGCTCATCCAATTTTTTATTTCTTAGCATAATTTTCATAATTTTTGTAGATATTAGTAAAAGAACTATAAAAATTCATCAATAATTAAACAATAAGAAGAATTTTCATTTTTAGCTCGTTAACTTATGGTGAATAATACTATCCGACAATGATACTGTGTGTCGTTGATTGATATGATAGCAACAATACTCAAGATTAATTCTTCAAGTTATCAAAATCGTAAATGACCAGATTTAATCTCGAAAAAATTGTCGTGACAAAATTTACGTCATAGCTCGTCCCCCTCCAACTTGAATTTCTAGCTCTGCCATTGTGGACCCCAGTCACATATATCTCTTTTGTGTTCTGTCTGTAAATGTTACAGTTAAATGCCAACTTCTCCTTTTTCATACTATTTCCATTTTGTACAGGTTGTGGACGAGGCCAGAGAAAGAGATTGCTGTTGTTACCCACAGCGCATTCTTGCTTGAGACCCTAAGTGCATTTGGAAATGATTGTCATCCATCTATCAAGAGTGAAATATGCAAATTGTAAGTGTCTTTTTGCTTCTCAAGTTTTACTTGTTAGAGCGCAGCATATGGACTATCTGATCCAATGTTCTAAAACTGGACCGGACTAGCTGGTTCAACCGTCAATAGGTCTCTAGTCCAGTTTGGTTTGACACCGAAACCGCTAATTTTAGAAAACCAGACTATTTTGAGAAAACCGCCTCAAAATCCCAGTCGAACCGGTGAACCGGCTAAACCGGTATGGATTTAGCAACCGAAACCATTAAATTTTACTACTGTCACATGTCATGAAGGCTTAGTCACGCGATGCATATTGTCCTATTCGTAAAGTATCCTTTCAACACCAAAAGTATGTAGTCTTAGTCTTAGATAAAGCGGTACAAGAAGTATTCAATCATCTTAGAGCTAACATGTAACACATGCACATGCAGCATACTCAGACCCAGGGATTTGATCACCGCCAGAATTAGTTGATGCTCCTTGAGAAATAGGAGCCTTTTATTAATTCAGTATCACACCCCAAACCTCATTGTCTTTCCTCGTAAAACAAGCACACACACCTGGAAAGATGTTTTATTTTCGTTTGAGTAGTAATTTTCTCTCAAGTCTGATAAAGCTCGTTCGTTGAGTGATACTTTGATGTTGGACATATGTAAATTTAAGTTTGCAAAAATTTAAATTTGAGCTGTACCTTTCCCTTCTTCGTTTTTCCTGGTTATCATGCTTTGGGATGCCTCTCAATGCAAGGTCCTCGCAAACTTTTAAGGAGATTGGAGGTAAATGGGGCCAGTTTATCCAGGTGGATGAGAACATTTTGAGAGGAAAATCCTATGAGAAGGGGAGAGTTCTCATTGCTACTGAGCAAGTTCAAAAGAGGTAGAAGGGAAAGTCAAGCTGGTAGTAAGTGGGAAAAGGTACATTATTAGAGTAGAGGAAGAAGAATCTTTCAGAAAGGTTGTATCAAACAAATCATTCATTGATCTGGATTCGGAAGCAAAGGAGGAAGATGATGACATGGCCCAAAACAATAATGATTTGGAGGATGGTTTTGATGGCATGGAAGCGACCAATGATATTGTTGAGGCCAGCAAAGCAAAGAATAACACCGAGAAGGAATTTGAGCCGGACCCACCTAATCAGTTCTTTGTAGAATGCCAACTAGAAGAGCATGGGGAAAGCAAAAGACGTGTGGAGGATGATCAATAGTCCCAGGTCTCAAAGTCTGCTCATTTGATGGAAGTTGAGACAGGTGAGGATTGCAATGGGGAAAATTCAAATTCAGTTCATGGACTGGACTCTTGGGTAGAGGACTCAAAAGGCCCATATTTAGTCACTCATCGGGGCCAAGAGAATGGAAGCAAAACCCATGACAATAACCAGAGTTTGGCAAACCCTGCTACAATTGAACACGTGCAGAATAGTGAAAGGGTTTAATTTTATTGAATGAACCACTAGTGATTGATTCAAGGAACAATCTCAAAGCCTCTCAAATAGAGGGGATCAATCTATTAGTGGACCTTCACCCAGCTGAACGTAGAAGAAGAATTAGAAGTCAGATGTATGAGGCTTGCATGAACTCGGTAGCAAGTGAGTTTGTCCAAAACACAAAGTCTTCACATGGAACAAGGCAAGATCAGGAGGTAATAAATGCTGAGGTTCAATCAACAATTAATACTGACAAAAGGTTAGGGGCGGACATGGTCGAGAGTGTTGTTCACATCATGAAAAGATGATTGAGATCGAAGTAAAGGAATCTGCGCTTCTGCAGAGGAGCAACTCTGCTTGCTGAATAAAGTCAGGGTAGTATTTTGGAGCAAGTGCTTGGCTGCAGATTTCTGGGATTGCATGTGAGTGGGGTGTGTCTCTTGTCATGTCTTTTGGGAGGGAGATTGTATGTGATGAGGTTAATTTGGGGGTGAGAGTGGTCCTTTGGTAAGGGGTGTCTTCTAGTTGAAGTTTGGGGAAGTTTTTTCAAGTTTGTCGGTAGTTTTGTTCAATTTTCAGGTTTGGAGAGATTGGGGTCCAGTTTTGTTTGGGTTTTGGATGGTTGGGGAGTTCTTATGTCTGCTGAGTCCTCGTACTGCACTGCGAATGATGAAGATGATTGTAAAACATTTCGCTGCTGTCGGATTACTTTTTGGTGTGATCACGGCTACATTTTCTGATTCAATACTTCTATACCTGGTGATGCTGAATTCTGCAGTAAAGGTTGCCAATAGTTTTGTAAGGAATATTGTTGTTGAGTTTGGACTCCCTACTGCTGCTGCTACCGAATTGCGACTGATGAAGTTTCTGGGATGCTACTGTACTGATGGAGTTTTGTAATATCTGGTTCTGATGCTTCATCCCTTGTGGTGCCGCCAAGGGTGATGAGCCAAGGGAGCTTAGGCCCAGGGTGCTTCTAAGTTCTAATGCATTTGTTATCTTTTTCCTTCTTTTTACATTCAGCTTAGGCCCTATACTTTGCCTCATGACTCCTTTTGTCAGATGGCTTGTATTTGGCTAGGGATTTTCTTTTCTCGATGTAACCTTTGTCGAGTTCTAATGAATTTTTTCCTATCAAAAAAAATTTAAGTTTGGACACAGAAAAGTAATGAATTGATCCGACACATATCTGACATTCGCAGACAGACACACTTATGACTGCCTGCAGCAGCATTGCTCCAGGATTTCAGTCAGTGGCAAGTCTGGTGAGACATATATAACAGAAGGGAACTTTACCTCCAAATATACAAAACTGTACAATTGCCAGTGACGAGTCTTCATTTGATTGGCCTATTGGGTTCATTTGCATCGAAAGAATATTATACATGTAATTGTTTAAAATATTTTTGAAACCTCAGTGTGTTCCTTGTATCCCGAGATGCCCCTGTATGCATGCGTTGCGTTATCGACTTATCGTTCTTTTGCAACTGACCTAATGTTCTCCGTTGTGATTATTCGTTGGACTGACCAACTGTTTTCGTTGTGTATATTCAGCTTTAACAACTGTGAGCTTCGTTCATTGGTCATTGTTGACAAAGGGTAAGCCAGTCATTCTTTTAACTCAGAATTTGGCCCTCATGCTTTATGCTTTACAAATGTCTTGATTCTGTAATCTGTAGCATGCTGGGATCAGATTCTTCAACCACTAACTACCCTGGAAAAATTCCTAGCGGAGCCGATCTCCCCAGTGATGTCGCAAAGGAGAAGCATCCAGCCAGTGGAGTGCCTCCATAATCGTTGCAAATGTACGAAAACACCATAATTTTTTTCGTATTCGTTGATTTGATTCTTCATAAGTGATTTGGTGAAGTATTACCTTACATTTTAGTGAATGCTAGTTTTTCCTTCATATCAAGAGGGGTTAGAACTGAGGCAAGTCCGGAAGAGAAATTATGTTTCCTGTTTCTTTTCTGATGACTTACTGAACAAATTTAGGTGAGTTTACTTTTATATGAAGTTTCTCCGAACAGATTCAAAAAGTTCTTGTTTTTGACTAATATGTATGAAGGAGTAGTTTTGTCTCACTTTCAATTTATTATTAACGAATTTTTGGTTATATTTTTTGTTTTCCTTTAGACTACGCTCATATTTATGTATGTGTAATTGATTACAATATATTTTCACACATCAAAGGATAATGTAGAAACTATACATGAATAAAAACAAAAACAAAAAATGGAGTGCGGATCGTGAGAAGGGGATTGTGAAAATCAATTCCCTATATATACGATGGTGTTTTTCAAAGCCCCCTAAAAATGTGTATACTCTTTTTTGTTTTATTTATGTAAAATTACACCATTATCCTATCACTTGTGCAATTTCTCATGTATGAAAGGACATTATCATAATCTTACATGAATAAAGATTGGAAAATGTTAAGTGCAAAGAAAATTTATCCAGAAAATTGCGATCAATATGAATTTGGGCGCAATTTTCTGTGTACGTTCCGGGTAGATTTTTTGTGTATGTAGTAGTGCTGATAAAAGATTAAAAAAAATTGAGGGCAAAAATCAATTGTTTTATATATTTAGAGAGATTTGTGTATGCTTGTAAGTTGTAACTGTTTAAATTGGCAAATGTAGGCATCATGTATATCTAGACTGCTAATTAGGGATGGCAATTTCCACCGACTCATTCGAATCCGATCTGCTCCCCGAGTGTATTTAACCCTACCTTTCCCCTTCCATTGCCACCAAAATAAAGTCAGAAGATTAGAACTCTCTCTAGATGCGGCAGCAACCATGGATGATATGAAGCACCAGTGGCGATGGGAAGCAGCACCAGTGGTGACGGGAAGTAGCAGAGGCATCTTTGCCTCCTCACACAGAGATGAAACAAAATGAAGGAAGGGACCTCCATGGACAAGCAGATCGGGAATCATCTAGACGAGAGAGTGATGTACAGATCCAAAATGGCGATGCACTGCACGGTGCCAGCTGTAATTGACCTCAAAATCGATCTCTCATCTCCCTCTCGAGTCTCGATCTCTCTCTAATTTCTTCTTCGCAATCTCTGTTTCAGTGAACCCTAATCCTCAAAGCCCCGTTTTGGATCTCTGTTCTCCATTTAGGGCGGGGATGGAGGGAAGAAAATGATCCCCATTGGGGATCGGATCGGGGACAGGGACGTGGACGGGGACGGGGAGAGATTTGGAGATCGAGGTGGGGATAATAGTCTCCGGCCCCGCTCCGTCCCCATTGCCAACCCTACTGCTAATTGAGCAAAAATTACTAAATTTGGACTAAAGCAGCCATTTTCATTTCATTGAAGGAAGGTTAAACTTTTGCGGCGCCTCTCATTCCAAGTACGGAGTAGATGTTGGGATACGTAACCATTTCTTCTCTCTCTAAACTCTCCTCTGCTCTCTAGAATAAAAAAGTTAGGGTTTTCTCTTTTAACTTTATTTATTTAATTACTTATTTAATTTGGTTTACTCGAATCACATTTGCAAGTAAATTATTTTTTTACATTGACATTTAAATTTGACTTTATATTTAGAAACTTTACATTATTGATAAAGTCAAGCCACCTGGGTCACCCCTTCCTCCACTATTTTTTTGAGGAAAAAATGAAAAAGTATATGAACAATGTTTGTGATTTTTATAAAACTTTTTTAAATCAAAAGTTGTTTGACCTTATTTTAAACGATTCTGATTTTAAATCAAAAGTGCCCACATTTTTTTAAATACATTTTGTATAGGAGTAAAATCTAACATGGGGCACACAATTTAACATTAAATTTAATAATTTGATTGGGAGAGAAAGTTGGATATTTTGTATTTGGGTAACTGAGGCAACCGAGAGCAAAATAGAGATAAAGGTTGGGAAATTTCTACTTAGGCTCTATTCTTTTGTCTTTTTGTGAAAAATAAGGTCAAGCAACAGTGAAAAAAATTAAATAAAACAAATGAATTAAATAAAAGAAATGAAATTAAATAATTAAATGAAATTAAATATTTAAATGAATTAATATAAAGAAATGAAATTAAATAATTATATAAATTATATAAAGAAATGAAATTAAATAATTATATACATTATATAAAAAAATGAAATAATATAAATAATTAAAGGAGTGGAGGAGGGGTAAAACGGTAAAAATGCCAAGGAAAAGGGGGTGGGGCTGGGGTAGTAAATTCCTTTTCCTGGAGGAAGGGGGGGCAGCTGCCTCCTGCTCCTCCACCCCTCTCTTGGTCGGTAGATCTCTCTCACCCTCTCACCTCTCCATCCTGTACTCTTCTGCTCCCGCCCCCTCCACCATCTTCACCCATCTCCGCCTCACCTTCACACCATAGTTACAAACCCCCTTCTTCTTCGTGACTAAGTTTGGGGTTGTTTTAGGACTGGTCTAGTCTTGAGGGTGCTCGGGTTTGCTACTCAGCCAAATAAAGATGTCGAATCTGGTGCGGCAGAGTCTGGCAGACCTCTCCGGCGATGGCGATTTTGGTTTCTTCTCCGGGGAGGTTCTTCAATCCGGCTATTCTTCCATCTTCGTCGTTTTTCTTTCTAATCACGGTGCTGCTGTTGGTTTGCTTGGGTGTGTGGGTAGTGTAGGCTAGTCAAATTACCGCTGCCATTTCTCACCCCTCTTGAGGCTGATGGCGATCGTTGATGGGTTTGAAGACGGTTATGGATCTGACCAGATTTTTCCGTTTTCTATTTTTTTTGTTTAGTTTGGTTTTCTTTTATGGCAATTGCTAACATTAGCCTAATAGGCTGAGGTTAAATGGGTCCCATTTGCTTTGTTTTTTTATGCATTCCTCTGTCTAAAACAGAGTCAAGATTTTGTATCTAACTTGACCATTTTAACCCTACCATTACATATGAATTACAAAACTAGCACCAAAACAATTGACGAATAATTTCCCCCCAATCTGTATGTCCTTTTCTCTTCACAAGCATACAAAAAGCACTTTCTTCTTCTTCACTTTTACTTTCCCTTCTCATCTCCTGAAGAGGCCTTACAAATAGAAAGTGAGAAATTGGGAATCACCAAGTGAGTTTGTCTCTATTTTGGTTTTATGATGTCTACCTTTTTGTATTCTAAAATGAACCAATTTTGTTACGCAGGTTTTTCTATTTTATTAGCACAAACCTGGAGCCGTATGTCTTAAGTAGGTAAGGCTTCTTTTATTTGATTCTTGTTGTTTTGAGTTCACCATGTATGCTTTTATTTTTACAATTTCAACTATAATTTTATACTCTTTGGATTCGTCTCGTCTCGTTGAGACGAATCCATAAACCACGAAAACTTGACGCAAAACTAACAAATGCAGAAAAAAATTGAATAAGGACAAAACAAAAAAATCACCAAAACACCCCATGCATCAATGGACTTAGGACCCGACTACATGTACAGACGCCATTGTCCAGAAAATGTACCGATCATGTTCGGGGACTCACTTTTGGGTCCTACACGAGTGATCCGAACTGTTCATTATTCTTAAAAACATTTTCCGGGGGACTCACAAAATTTTAGCTCAATCAAATGAACATGATCAGTACATTTTCTGGACAATGGCGTCTGTGCCCATATGTTTACCGATGGACTTATCTTATTGTGACTGTCGCAATTGGACGCCTAGTTCTTTAGTTTTTTTGGAACGGAGCATTGTTTTTTTAGTTAGAGAGAGTTTGATGCAGGGTAAAATTGACACCTAACAATAGAAAAGTACACAATGATAAAGATAATGTGCATTGTGCAGGAAAAGGACGGTAAAGTAATGGAAAAAAGTATTAAAGTATTTTGAAGAGGCATTATTAAAGTTTGCCTATTAGGCACAGAATAGCCGGATCCTTCTTTTATTCCTTGTGTGGAATCATTACCCCTTTGAGGGTGGTTGTTTGGTACTCCCTTTCGGGGATGGTTGTTTTCTGTACTCGGTAGATGCTCATCCGAACAACATGGATAACCTGTTTATTGGGGGTTTCTAACTTTCTACCCTTCGATGGGCTCCGGTTCGGTGTTTGTAGCCCTTTGGGCGGTTTTTGAGTAATAAAAATTCTCTGAGTTTGATAAAAAAGAAAAAAGAAAGCACCGAGTAGATAGATAACGTAGTGATTTTGCTGTTGATAACGTGTTTGGTGGTTGATAAACTCAAGAACTGAAACACAAAACTGAAAATTGAAAAGATTCAAGTGAACCCTTCTCAATCTCTATTATACGAAAGGAATGCTTACAGGGAATGTGTTGGGATTCCACCCCGTGTGGGCCTTGGGCTTAGGCCCAGATGGGAGGGCTAGGGTTTATTTGATGTAACTTTATAAGCTCATTATTGCCTTGTTTATTGTGTGTGGCAAAACAGAGAGAGAGGCAGAGAGTTTGAGAGAGATACACGAGTGACTGGTGAGGATTCAACTATTGTGAGACAGAGTGAGTGTGTAACAATATTCACGGATTAATCTCCGGATCATAGTGAAATCCCCTTCCCCGTGGACATAGGTCTGATTGGCCGAACCACGTAAATCTGTGTGTGTTTGTGTTTCTCGTGATTTACTGTTTTTTGTTGCGAGTGGTGCGTGCGTTGGGCGTAACAACTGGTATCAGAGCTTTGGTTGAAGCACCGGAGAGCGCAGAGCAGTCAGATAATCACTCGGAGGCCATTGGAGCACGGTTTGAATCTTTGGTCGGACAAAACAGGTGACGAAACTTGTTTTTGATCAGAGGGAAAGGTGCTACTCTCGGAGAGGATCACCACGGTGTGTTGGGTGGTCGGTTTTGTCACAGGTGGACGGAGCACGAACAGTTTGAACAGAGGCGGACGGAACCGAGAGGTTACGAGCGGTGAGATCGGACAAAAAGTGATCAAATCCAAGTTTTGAGCACATCACCGTGTAGGGTTTTTCGAGACGATCACAGTGATATAAGGAACGTCGCCGGAAACCACCTAGAAACGCCGCACGCGCCGGTCAAAGGCGGCGCGTGGCAATCGCGTCAGATCTACTCGCGCGGTGGAGTTCATGCGCGGCGGCGGGTGAACAGTGGTAGGGCTGACGTCAGCAAGAGCTAGGGCTGACGTCATCAAAGGTTCAGACAGGTCAGCGGAGGTCCAAAAGGGTCAGACAGGTCAGGGTTCAGGGTCAAAGAGGTCAAAAAGGTCAAAAGGGCCAGAGGTCAGGTCAAAAGGGTCAAACCGGAGGTCAGACCGGCCAGACCGGCGGTTCAGAGACCAAGCCGGACCCAGATCGGCCAGAGCAGACCGGTCAGCGGTTCGCAAGCAGACCGGAAGAGGTTTTTTGACCGGTTCAGGTGGTTTTATACCGGTTCACGACCGGTTTGGACCGGTTCCTGACTGTGTTCGACGTCCCGGATCCAATCCCGGGCTCGGTTTGCGGAGATTTGGTACGGATATTGACGGTACGCTTTATTTTACTGCTTTAAATCGTTCCGGGGAGTATCAGATTGCTTGTGGGAGTTTCTGGGGGTGAGTTTTTCAGATTATCTTGTTTGCTGAGATGTCAGAGATTAATATGAATGCTATGCTAGTATTGACGGCGACCAATTATGCGATTTGGAAGCCTAGAATGGAGGATGTGCTCATTTTGAAAGAGCTTTATGAGCCCTTGGAACACGTGGGAGTCAAACCGACGGAGGTGAAAACCGAAGATTGGAAGAGTTTGAATAGGAAAGCAGTTGCTTTGATCCGCCAGTGTGTTGGACAGGAGGTTATTCATCATGTAGCGCATGAGACAGATGCTTATGCCTTGTGGACTAAATTGGAGGGGATGTATCAGTCGAAAACATCCCGGAATAAGGCACTACTGATGAGGAGGCTTGTGAATTTGAAGCTCCGGGTTGGGGATTCGGTTGCCGGACATTCCAGTGAGTTTCAGAATTTGGTTAATCAGCTGTCTAATGTTGGATTGAAGTTCGATGACGAGTTGCAGGCTTTGTTGTTGCTCAGTTCTCTACCGGATAATTGGGAGACACTGGTGGTTTCCCTGAGTAACTCTGCGCCGGAAGGAAAGTTGACGATGGCTATGGTTAAGGATGCTGTTTTCAACGAGGAGGCGAGGAGGAGAGAGATGGGGACTGAACAGGCTTACGAGACACATGCACTGATTTCGGACGGATACAGGGGCAGAAGCCATGGAAAGGGAAACGGAAGGAAGGGAGGCAGAAATCGTTCCAAGTCTAGAGGGCATAGTTTCACTTGCTATCATTGCCAGGAAGAGGGGCATATAAAGAGGAATTGTCCAAGGTTTAAGGCGGGGAAAGAGAGAATTCCACCAAAGGAGGCAGCATTGACTTTTCAGGATTCCGATAATGATGAGTTGGCATTGGCAGTGTTTGATGCTACGGATGCAGGGAAATCAGATTGGGCACTGGATTCGGGGTGCTCATATCATATCTGCAGGGATAGATCACAGTTTTGGGAGTACGAGGCATGCGATGGAGGTATTGTCCGGATGGCTAATGGTTCTGCGAATAGGGTTGTTGGCAAGGGGACAGTGAAGTTTCAAGTGCCGAGTGGGAAAATTGTGAAGGTAGCAGGAGTGAGGCACGTGCCAGGGGTAAAGAAGAACTTGATATCTCTCGGGATGCTTGATGAGAGAGGATGTAGTTTTTCTGCTGATTCTGGAGTACTTCGGGTTTCTGCTGAAAAACGGGATATATTGCTGGGAGAGAAATTTGGTGGGCTGTACAGGCTTGCGGGATCTGTTGTGACAGGAAGGGCTGCTGTTAGACATGGAGCAAGCGGTATAGGGAGATTATTTGGGCAGGAGAAGCGCCATTTGTTGACACGCACACGGAGAGAGCAGGGTTGCTCAAGAGTTGTGCGGGATTCAGGCCTGAAGGAGAAGCAATGGGTGCGGGTTGTTCATGAGAAAGCCCAGGGGAAGGAGACGGATATTTTGGGGGCCCCGACGAAGCCAAAAGGAGTTTCTTTCGCTCTTGAGATGCTTGATGGTAGTGGTCTCTCCGGATTTGTCGACACAGGGGGAGGGACACTATCACCAAGGACGCCGAGCCAGTGAGTCTCGGCTGCACCCCAGTTGAGGGGGTGCGGGCACCCTAGTTGAGGGGGTGCGAGCGCTTCTTTGGTGAGCACATTGATGGGCGCTTCTGTTGGAGAGTGCGGGCGCTTCTGTTTGGTGAGCGCATACACTTCGGATTTGAGGTGTGCGAGTGGAGGCATTCTTTTTGAGGGGATGTGGTACTCGGGATATTCTGATTGGCTGCGGAGTCTGGTTTTGCAAGGATACACTCTTTCGGGATTTGTGTACTCTGTTTGGTGGTGCATGGATGCTCGACTGGTTAGTGACACAGGCGCTTGCCAGAGTTAGCTGATTGGAGGAGGCGACATGGGGGTGTTGCAGACGACTTTGCCCACTCGGTGTGGAGGGGGTGATTGTTGGGATTCCACCCCGTGTGGGCCTTGGGCTTAGGCCTAGATGGGAGGGCTAGGGTTTATTTGATGTAACTTTATAAGCTCATTATTGCCTTGTTTATTGTGTGTGGCAAAACAGAGAGAGAGGCAGAGAGTTTGAGAGAGATACACGAGTGACTGGTGAGGATTCAACTATTGTGAGACAGAGTGAGTGTGTAACAATATTCACGGATTAATCTCCGGATCATAGTGAAATCCCCCTCCCCGTGGACGTAGGTCTGATTGGCCGAACCACGTAAATCTGTGTGTGTTTGTGTTTCTCGTGATTTACTGTTTTCTGTTGCGAGTGGTGCATGCGTTGAGCGTAACAGAATGATTTCCAAAAAATGGAAATCAAAACACAAGAAAAGAATACAAAATTCCACGCACCAGAGATCTCCCCTCTGTACTAGTTATAACCGCTTCAAACAAATGAAGCAAAAATATTACATCAAAATCCTCTAGTTACAGCTATTGACAGAATAAACCTTGAGGCAATATCACTTGAGCCCCTACACATATCATTAATATCACTTGAGCCCCTACATGTATCATTCCCCACCACTTGAAACTGACCTTGTCCTTAAGGTCGAAAATTAGGGAAACGGCGTTGCAGATCATACAAACATTCCCAAGTAGCATCCTTTGGGAAAGAGTTGGACCATTGTATCAAAACCATAGTTTAGGGTTTGTTATTGCGCTTAACAATTCCTCTATCCCGAATAGCCACTGGCTCAACTTGTAACTGGCCCTCATCACCTATAGATGGTAAGTTAGTTTGTGGAACAACACCAGTGCCCAATTTCTTTTTGAGAAGAGAAACATGAAATACTAGATGAATTGTTGACTGGGAAGGTAGGTCCAGCTTGTACGCCACTGGTCCTATTTTCTGCGGCACCTGATATGGGCCAAAATATTTAGGTGCAAGCTTTGCATTTTTCTGTATGGCCACAGAAGTCTGTCTGAAAGGATTAAGCCTGAGATATCTGAAAGGATTAAGCTTGAGAAATACCCAGTCCCCTACCTCAAAAACCGGCTCAGTTCTGTGCAAATCAGCGATTTGTTTCATCCTATGCTGTGAGAGAGTCAAGTGTTCCTTGAGAATTCGAAGAATAGCAGCCCTATCCCTCAGCATAGATTTAGCTGCCGCAACAACAGTACCTCCTGGAGCATAGTGTTTCAAACTTAGAGGTGGTTGGCGTATAAAGCTTCATAAGGAGTTATTCCCGTAGACACATGAAACGTTGTATTGTACCACCACTCAGCTAAAGGTAACCACTTAACCCAAGCATGAGGTCAATCACCACTAACACACCGCAAATAGCCCTCGATACATCTATTTACAACTTCAGTTTGGCCATCTGACTGAGGATGATAGGAGGTTCCCATACACAACTGAGTACCCTGCAGATGGAACAAGGCCTTCCAAAAGTTACTAGTGAAGATGGGGGTCTCTATCAGATACTATAGAAGTAGGCATCCCATGCAATTTGAACACATTATCCAAAAAACATTGTGCCACGGAAGAAGCAGTGTAAGGGTGTGTAAGGCACATAAAATGAGCATATTTGCTAAGCCGGTCCACTACCACAAATATAACAGTCTTGTTGGAAGAACTGGAAGCCCTTCTATGAAATCCATCGATATGTCACTCCAAAGCCTGGTAGGAACTGGTAAAGGTTGCAGCAAACCTGGCATGCCCACATTCTCATTTTTATTCTTTTGACAAGTGTCACATTCTGCCACGAACTTATTGACATCCTTTTGCATTCCCTTCCAATAAAATCCATGTTTGAGTCTCTTGTATGTCCCTCCCCCCGCCCCCCAAGAATGTCCCCTAGTAGGGCTGGCATGGTGTTCATGGATTAATTTGGACCTGAATTGAAGATCTTTTCCCACTACTAGTTTGGTCTTGTAATATAACATCTGATGTTGCCAACTATAGGGTGGATGACTATCAAAATTCTGTTAAAGATCAGTGATTACTTTCTGGAGTTCATCATCCTGTACCCAACTGGCCTTGAGGTCATTCACCCATCCACATACCACTACAGACAAGGCTATTATTGATCCCTCTAATTCATTGGAATATAGATCAGTTGATTCCCCTTTTCTCGATAAAGCATCAGCAACTAAATTCTCCTTACATTTCTTGTAAGTAATCTCATAGTCAAAACCCATTAATTTGGAAAGCCACCTTTGTTGCATCAAAGTGGTAACCCATTGTTCAAGTAGAAACTTTACACTTTGGTGATCAGTGCGGATGATGAAATGCCTCCCTGACAAGTAATGTCTCCACTTAGTAATAGCCATTACCACTGCCAACAATTCTTTCTCATAAGTGGACAACCCAAGATTCTTTGGGGATAAAGCCTTGCTAAAAAATGCAATAGGTTGGCCGTCTTGCATGAGAACAACACCTACACCTCTCCCTGAAGCATCACATTCCAAAACAAACACCTTGTTATAGTTCGGCAATGCTAAGACAGGGGTAGAAGTCATAGCAAGTTTCAGCTGTTCAAAAGCCATCTCAGCATGGTTTGACCACAAAAACGAATCTTTTTTCAGAAGATCTGTTCAAGGTCTGCTAATTTTACCGTAGTCTCGAATAAACCTTCTATAATAACCAGTTAGCCCCAGAAAACCCCTTAGTGCTTTGAGATTTGCTGGCCTTGGCCAACTAGACATGGATTCAAACTTGGCTGGATCTGCTGCAACACCCTACCCACTAATCACATGCCCCAAATATTCCACTCTATTCTGCCCAAAAGCACATTTGGACATTTTTGCAAACAACTGGTGTTCTCTGAGCTTAGCAAGGGTCTGGCTGAAAGGAGTGAGGTGCATATCCCAAGTGGAACTATAGACAAGGATGTCATCAAAGAACACTAAGACAAACTTCCGGAGAAAAGCTCTAAATACCTCATTCACAAGGCTCTGGAAAGTGGAAGGAGCATTGGTGAGCCCAAAAGGCATGACTAAGAACTCGTAGTGCCCTTCATGAGTCCTAAAGGCTGTTTTTTCCACATCTCCAGGATGCATTCTGATTTGATGATAACCTGACTGTAGGTCCAATTTGGAGAAGAACTGGGCACTGTGGAGTTCATCCAATAATTCATCTATTATTGGGATGGGGAACTTGTCTTTGATAGTATCTTTGTCGAGGGCCCTATAGTCTATGCACATACGCCAAGAATTATCCTTACTCTTTACCAACAATACGGGAGGAGAGAAAGACTAACACTGTGTCTTATAGTACTAGATTCGACCATTTCCTCTACTATCTTCTCAATTTCATTTTTTTGTATGTATGGGTATCTATAAGGTCTGATGCTTGGTGGTTGGCTACCTTGTTTGAGAGGAATTTTATGGTCATAAGACCTTACTGGTGGTAAGGAAGTTGGTTCACCAAAAACATCAGCAAACTCTATTAAAATTTGGGAGATAGCAGGATGTACCTCAGAAGTGCTATCAGCAGTTTGCAGACTGCGAAACTGTGCCACCATCCCTTGAGGTCTGGATTTCACCAATTTCTGCATAGCTTGAAGAGATACCTGTTGAACTTCCACTGTGTTTCCTCCTCTCAAAACATGTTTTTTGCCATTAAAAGAAAATTCCGTCTTCAAGTTTTTAAAATCCCAAAGAACAGGTCCAAGTGTTGAGAGCCACTATACCCCTAAAACCATGTCGCAACCACCTATAGGTATGAGCCTCATGTTTGCAGTGAATAGAGTTCATTGCATTGTCCATTGAAAATTCTGTATAGAAGCTTTACTCTATAACTTTGTACCATCGGCAACAATCACAATAAGGGGGTTTGTGAACTAGATGTCAAAACCAGAACTTTTAGCCATTATAAGATCCAAGAAGTTGCGTGTATTTCCCGAGTCAATGAGTATGGTGATCACATTTCTTTTAAACTTGCCCTTAATACGCATGGTCCGATAAGACAACGCCCCTGATAAAGCGTGTACAAAAATCTGTAATTCATCCTGAAAATTGAGATGGTTTTCTGATTCAAAACTTGGCTCTTCTTCTTCTTCTTCTTCTTCTTCTTCTTCTTCTTCTTCTTCAAGAATGCCCTCTTCACTTCCAACCTCTATCATGAACAATTGCTTCTTTTTGCATATGTGTCCTTTGAAGTACTTTTCATCACAACCATAGCATAAACCCTTCCGTCTCTTTTACTCTAACTCCCCTTGTGTAAATCTTTTAATGGGAACAACCGGTTCTTGGGGTTTGATAACAGGGTTTGAGTTGTAAGAGTTAGGCCTTGGGACAAACTTAGATTTCCTATTTACAGCTTCCATTGTTTCTTCTTCTAAGCAAGCTAATCCCATAGCTTGGGATACATTTTTGGGTTGAAACATTTTCACACCAGCCTGGATTTCCTCTCGTAACCCACTTACAAAACAGCTTACAAAGAATGTTTCTGGCAAGCAAGTAGTTTTGTTGGACAATCCTTGAACTTTTCTTGATAAGCCCCAACTTTAGATACTTGTTTGAGTTTGGTTAACTGTCCCATTGCATCTTCATACACACTATCCCCAAATCTTGAAATAATTTCCCAAGAAAAATCCTTCCAGGTTCGAAAGGAGTGGGTTCTTTCAAACCATCGATACCATTGTAAAGCCTTATCATCCAAATAGAGTGCAGCCAATCGAACTTTTTGATTTTCCTCCACAACATTAAATTCAAAATATTTTTCACATTTATAAATCCACCCCTCAGGGCACCAAAAAATCTTGTGAACTCAACCTTTGTGAAACGAGTGGAAAAATGATTCATGCAACTACCTCCATTGGCAAAGAGATTTGCCTGCTAATAATTGGTGGTAGGGTCAGATGTAGAACAAGAAGGGGCACCTTTTCAGCAATCTAATTGTATTTGACGTTTAGGGCACAAACCATCTCTTTGATTCCAGACACCGTTGCAACCATGACTTCTACTTGTTTCTTTGCATTTTCCTTCAAACTCCGCATTGCGTCTGCCATTATTGATTGATTCTTCACTGATGCCAAGGAAAGACAGCTCTGATACCAAATAATAAACTCAAGAACTGAAACACAAAACTGAAAATTGAAAGGATTCAAGTGAACCCTTTTCAATCTCTATTATACGAAAGGAATGTTTACAAGGAATGATTTCCAAAAAATGGAAATCAAAACACAAGAAAATAATACAAAATTCCACACACCAGAGATCTCCCCTCTGTACTAGTTATAACCGCTTCAAACAAACGAAACAAAAATATTACATCAAAATCCTCTAGTTACAACTAATGGCAGAATAAACCCTGAGGCAATACCACTTGAGCCCCTACACGTATCATTAATATCACTTGAGCCCCTACATGTATCAGTGGTTGTCTTTAAAAGGTCAAACAGAGAGAATACACAAAAACTGTTTTTCCCTCTTAAAAATAATTTTGCACCCTTTTTTTCTTTTTTGAAGAGCGACTTTGCAATTTGCACCCTTTTTTATCAAACTTTACTGCAATACTAATATCCTATCGTCTATTTAAAAATAAATAAAAAAGGTAGGGAAGCGGATTACATGACTTTAGACATGAGAATTGAGATTCCCCTATACAAGTTTTTTTTTTTAACTTTACAAATTCAGATGAGGCCGAACGGAGCATCAAAATTTATTGTTTTTAAAAAGATTTGGATTTGTCATGATAGGTAAAGAAAATTAGCTACATGCAAAGGGCAATGAGAGATTGTGGATTTCAAGATCCGAGTATTACTAGACCGAGTGATCCTATTTTGGTGGGTATAAAAATTCCCGAAACCCACATTTATCTAATCAATTGTGTACGGTATTCAATTAAGAACTTGAAATATAAAAATATAATAAAGATTTAAATCATAAAATGAGATGATGTGTTTTTTTTTTTTTTTGTATCAGAACATGAGATAATGATTGGACTAAACATTGATAGGGAGCTGCAACCAATCATTGGCTGGCAGAAATTCCCCTTATCATATGAGGACACATGCTCTCTCCGTGTACTAGGACCACGTGGGTGATGTCACCCGAGGATAACCCTTGCGACATTAGCCAATACACATCATTCCATCGTGGTATCTTAATCCGCCAAGACATTTATATCTCCCTTATTCCCGTTATGTATTAGGTGTGGTCTCGACCTCATTTGGTCACACCATTTCGCGCGAGCCTCAAATGACCCTCCTGACCATGCATTATGGTCAGATGTTGGTCTCGAGCTTGATTAATGGATGTTGATAACTTCTCGTCGTGTTAATTCCCTTTTGGGAGGGTCGTGACGGGTGAATAATTGACTTTATTCAGGGTCTGATGTGTCAATAACTGACTTGTCCTCCACGTGGCGAGCTCTGGTGGGCTAGTCAATGGTTGCCCAAAGTCAAATGGGTCTACACGCTGACCTTTTCCACAAAATGGACTAACAAATCTGGACGGATGGAGTAAATATTTTCTCAAAAGAACGTCGTTGCAAACTTTACATATTTGTCCGAAGATTACCTCACAATATTCTGTACTTATAATAAACGATAACACTAAATTCGGCACCCGGATCCCATACGATGACATGTCTTAAAATATTACATTCTTTCAAAGTGTAAAGTTACAATGCTTCAAATAACTCTTCATGCCATGTTCTAACTATGTCATGCACATGAAGCACTCCATCTCATGCTCCAAAGCAGTACCTGAAAACAACAAGGGTGAGCATTCACTTTGCCCAGTAGAAGTTTCTTTAATAAGTTTAAAAAAAAATGCTTAACAAGATAATAGAAGTAATGAATAATCAAATTCAACGTCCACAACTAGTCTTAAGACACAATATCCTACTTTACTTTTTAGCATAACGACACTCTGCATACTACTTATTCACTCCATACAGCAATAATTGTTGACTATCAACTCTCGTACTTTCATCTCTCCGCACAACCCATCACTATGTTATCACCAAATCGATCTCTGTGTGTTTCCTCGAAATACAATTAACCGGATTCAACAACCCTCATACTAAACCATGTTTAAAATACTGTAACGTTTGTTTCAACCAAGTAACCATTTTTCTTCATTCTTTCTAATCCCTCAGTAAAACAAAATTTCAACATCCTTCATTCACTCAAGCATATTTAATTATCCTCCATCAAGTTTATCAAGCACGTCCATCGACTCACGCCAATAAATGTCATATATGTACTTACTACTTAATATAGTACTCACCACGTGTCCATTGTACAACATAATATTTTGCATATAATCACAAGAATATTGTAAAGACCCGAAAATTTGTGTAATTTTATTTTTCCCCTTAAATTAGAATTGGGGAATTGTAGGGGAATGTTTTTAAAGTTTAAATCATGTGTTAATGTGAGAAAACGAGAGAAACATGGGTTTATTAGTAGCACACAAGTTAGTAGAGGGAGGTGTTGTGTAATTAGGTGATTGGGAGTATAAAATGAAAGAGGAAGAGAGAGAAATTCAATTCTCCCCTCCCTTCATCAGCTGATCCTCATCCACTCTCCCTCTCCCACCTCACGGCTCCCCTCTCTCTCAATCTCGCTGATGCAGGACAAGATACCAAGGGTTTTAACGAATGGAGACGTTACTTTAGTAAAAGATTAATTTAGGATATTTTAATTTTTTGCCACCTATTTTGGCATGTTTTTATTAGGTATTAGCCTTAATTTCCTAAGTAGGTTAAGCAAAATCTTTTATTTTTATTAGTCTTTTTAGTTTCCTTTCATTGTTTTTCTTGGTTAGCAAGATTCTATTATTTCTTAGTTGAGTTAGGGTTTAGCTTATAAATAAGGGTGTAAGCCTATGGCATAATTGATCTTCCAATTAATAAACAAACTTTGAGAATTGTCTCTCTTTTTCTTATGGATTTAAGAACATCTCATGGATTCGAGAACCTGTCTCGTTTGGATTAGTATGCTAACTAGTCTCTCATGAATTCTGCTGCGTCAAGTGGTATTAGAGCCAGGTTTTTCCTGGCTCGATGTCACCAAACAAAGTAGATGACACACCCTTGGACGTTGCCCAAAGGTTTTCTGATCCGAGCAAGATGGTGGAAGAACAGACAAGTACCCTGACAGAAATCCATGAAATACTACTGCAGTTGTCTCTACGGCTAGACCAAAGAGCAAGAAGGGTTGAAGAAGATCGCACAGTTGGGGTTGCCAAATGCCGTCCTCTTAACCAGGTTTGGGAACGCGCGGTGGGATTTGCCCAACGCCAGCCCGACAACCAGATTGTAGTTGGGAGACACCCAACTAATCGTGTGGATAGCAAAGAAGAGTCATAACTCAAAGTTGAAGAGGAACCAGAAGAAGAATGGGAGCAAGTAAACTGTGTGGTGCAAAGGGTGTTGTTTGCACCAAAGTCGGAGGATAACAACTAGCGGCACGACATCTTTCGATCAAGCAGTTCGATCAACCACAAGGTGTGTGATCTGATTGTAGCCAATGGAAGTTGTGAGAATTTTGTGGTGAGGAGGTTGGTGGACCATCTAAAGTTGCCAACAGAACACCATCCTTCACCTTACAACATTGGATGGATAAAGAAAGGCCTTATAGCAAAGGTAACTGAAGTCTGTAAAATTCCTCTTTCAATTGGAAAATTTTATAAGGCTGATGTTATATGTGATGTTATCGAGATGGATGCTAGTCATATATTGTTAGGCAGACCCTGGCAATTTGATGTTGATGTGGTATATAGGGGTCGTGACAACACCTACTCTTTCATTTGGGAGGGTCGTAAGGTTATGATTCTTTCTAGCCTGAGGGTGCTTGCCAAACCGAAAATAGAGCATCCATCATTTCTAACTATTGCTAGTTCAAAAGCTAAGTTTGTGACAGATTTTAAGGAGTCTGAACAAATAAACAAGGCTGCGATTTCAGTGCCTACTGAGATACAACCGTTGTTGGAAGAGTTTGACAAGCTAGTTACTGATGATGTGCCTAACGAAGACCATCCAATGATGGATATTCAATATAAAATTGATTTGGTGCCTGGGGCAATTCTGTCCAATTTACCACAGTATTGTATGAGTTCGAGGGAGAATGAAACTCCGAGAGAGAAGCAGGAAATTGTTATTGTTGTCGGTAATCAAGTTGTTGAGGGCCAACACAAATTTTCACAAGAGGTGATTGATGCTGCCACCTTATGTGATGGCTATATGGTCGACCTTTCTAGATGGGTCGATCATTGAGGTGTTAACCAATGCGAAACTGGTACAAAATCAAGAGAACCCGCAAAGTCAAGTTGACTTTGTTGATTTTCTTGGAGTGCAACAATATAATTGGATTCTCAATATTCATCTAATAGGTCTTATCAATCAATTGAAGCATGCAGAGAAGATATCATTACAAATATTATTTTCTGTGATGTTTTGGAAATAAATAAAGGGGTTGAAGTATTCCAAGTATCTATTTATTTGGCATGGAAGATGGCAGATTCCTAACGAGAACTTGTGGTTGAGTTCTTTTGAAGAAAAAGAGACTGATGCAGGACAAGATACCAAAGGTTTTAATGTATGGAGACGTTATTTTAGTAAAATATTAATTTAGGATATTTTAATTTTCTGCCACTTGTTTTGGCATGTTTTTATTAGGTATTAGTCTTAATTTCCTAAGTAGGTTAAGCAAAATCTTTTATTTTTATTAGTCTTTTTAGTTTCCTTTTATTGTTTTTCTTGGATAGCAAGATTCTATTATTTCCTAGTTGAGTTAGGGTTTAGCTTATAAATAAGGGTGTAAGCCTGTGGCATAATTGATCTTCCAATTTATAAACAAACTTTGAGAATTGTCTCTTTTTTCTTGTGGATTCAAGAACATCTCGTGGATTCGATAACCTGTCTCGTTTGGACTAGTATGCTAACTAGTCTCTCGTGAATTCTGCTGTGTCACTCGCACTAAAAAACTCAACTCAATCCACCTTTCCACCTTGAACTCTTGACGAATCAAACTTGTATTGCGTATTTGAGCTCGAGGAAGGCTATATTTCGGTGGATTTGAAGATCAAAGTTAGAGTTTTGCTTGGATTTGGGGGTTTTGCTCAAAACCCATACAAGTAGGGGTTTCTTCTCTCTCTCTCTCTCTCTCTCTCTCTCTCTCCATATGCTTGTGCTATATTTTAAAAATCTGTCTCAGAGAAAGTTTTGATTTCGCATTCTACGTCCATGAATTTTTAGACAGGGTTTTACACCATGAAATTTTGGGAAACGTTTATGGGATGTTCCCCTATGAGTTGTGTACATTGTGTAAAAATTTCAGATCCAAACTCGTAGAAACGAAGTCTAGAAAAATCTCGCACCGAGCTGTACTCTGTTTCACTGTCCTGCTGAATTTGTGTTTTTAGCCTTTGGTTTTTGGTGTGTTAGACCTGGTAAATCACCTCCTTATTTCCTGAAATTTTTATGTGAAGTACATATATGAGTATACTAGATCGTGTCCAAAAATTGGAGCAAGATACAAAGCGGTTATTTTTAAACAATTCTTGTACCAAACTGCATTCTGAGAATCTGGAAATCTGGGCAGATTATGGGAGCTGCGTATTTCGTTAATTTCATCGTAGTTAACAAGTTTATTGGTTATGGGCCCTCATGGATCTTAAACCCTGATAAGTTAGCAATGTTTTCACGTTGGAATCATTGAAAAATATTGAGTACGCGATTTTTAATGGATTTTCGAACACGAGGCTGTTCTGCTATTGTTCCTGCTCGAATCTATGTTGCACCAAAATCTATTTTTTAATGGATTTTCGAACACGAGGCTGTTCTGCTGAAAGTTTGTTCTTACCGTGCAAGAATTTCTGGGCTTGGACATGAAATTGACTTGGTCTTATCGCGTATAAAAAAAATCCGAGAAAAATCATGGATGAACTTTAATGTGTTGTTATAATTTGTACTAAATATCAGATCGTTTTAATGGATATTTAACGTCTGGTGGATTTTACACGGGTGTGTGACCCTGTGGAAAATGTTAGTGTGTTGCGATAGGGAGATTAAGTTCGAGGAGTTGATTGATTGACCTAATTAGAGTATTATTTTGTGTTTGGATCTATGCAGTGCCTAGATGTGATAAATGATGGTTTTAGAACTCATAGTCTTGAATTAGGAGGAAATATGTTTGAAATGGCAAATTTAGGATAAGCATGTGAGGTTTGACTGCGAAAGTTGTTTGGGGCTTTGGTGGTGTGGTCGTGAATTGTGAAAATGAACATATCTAGGTGAAATTGACGTGTGTTGGCACGAAAGGATAATGAAATTGAGACACGAAGGTTAAAACAATATTTTGGACACGTTATGGATATGTATATTGGTATTGGATACAAACAAATGAAATGAAATACAGTTGGATGAAATAAGAGGGTTGATTTGTACGACGACACTTACGTGAGTTTACATGAAATTTAAATGAGAATGCATAATTGAAATGATGGATACGGGGTCACTCGATACTCAGAATGATATTGAATTGCACGAGGTCACTCGCTGCCCGGAACTATACTAGGAGAACTTTCAAGTGAGTGGTTAGGAATCTCTAAAACATATAATGATGATGAATTGACAATGTGAGGATTTGGATGTGTTTGACACGAACGGAAATTTAATACTTATCGGGCACGATTAGTTGAAATAAAGGATTCCTTAGTACTTAGGAAAGTGTACCTTACCTTGATAATTCTAGTGAGTCCTGAACATTGCCTTGTGATTTCCATTTCCAGTTTCGTCTTGCTCATTCATTCCACTTGCATTTAGTATTGGTAGTACACGGGTACGCACAGTACATATGGGTACATAAGATACATTGGATACCTTTGCAATGAAATATTTGTTTAACTCGTAGTTATACATTATGTTGTTCTTATGGACGTTTTTTGATGAAACGTGAAGGACACTTGGTAAATTGAAGCATTAGTGAAGATAACGATAAGAAGGTATGGTATTACACTAGGACCACCACTCGGTGTGTCGCTAGGAAAGGTTCCACGAGACCCATAAGACTCGGACAAGGGTTCCACGAGGCCCGAAAGACTTGGACAAGGGTTCCGCGAGGCCCATAAGACTCGGACAAGGGTTCCACGAGACCCACAAGACCCGGATAGGGGTTCCATGAGGCCCAGAAGACTCGGAAGAGAACTACAAAGTTCTCTATGAATAGAAGGGTGAAAATTGAATGAAATGAACTTGGAGCTAACTAATGTATGGACATGGATACTTGCGGGATATGTGGGTACTTATCGGACACGTCAGGTACGACGGGAACATTTGGACACTTATGGAACCTTTCTTTGATTTGTGGGATTACTTGGTTCAATTGTGAATATGATGAATCTTGTTTACTTCTGTTATTGATACTGTGTTATCTTTTCCTTGGTGTTCCATGCACATATCATTTCTCATGCATTTAGAGATTTAGAAGATTTTCCTACTGGGCTAGTGTAGCTCACCCTATCATTTTCAGGTATTCACTAAGGAGCATGAAGCAGAGTGTATGGAGTGTGTGAATCATTTGAAAGCACATCGGAAAAGAGTTGTATTATTCATCCCATGAACTTTTTTTTCTTTTTTTTGAAGATGATTTGTAACTCTGTCCATTCAATCTTTTGACTATTGAAAAAAAAATGTAATTACTTTAGTTCTTTTCAATTATCAAGTCATGTGGGACATGGGTACCCAATGTAAACTTGGTATTGGTTATAACTTGGGATCACTAAAATGAGTATTTTGGAAAGTTATGAATGGGACCGTTGGATTATTTTACTTGAGGAATTTTTAATTAAAATGTTGAAAATCGGGGGTGTGACAAATATCCATGGAATCCATATAACTCCTAATACCATCATTATAGTCCTCTAGAGACTCAACAAAGGTCCAAAGTGACCCCGGTACCACCACCATTAAAAGAAGACTTTCAGTACATCAACATCAATATAAAATTTGTCTCATTCGAAGTCTGGATGACCAAGATATATTTGTCCGAAGTTACACGAAAACAACCCAAAATTTCGGTTTCAACAGGTACACCAACTTCAACAAAAAACTGTTATTTCCTAGAAGAAATTAAGGCACAACCCTTATATGCTTTCGAAGGTATACGCGTCTAGTTTTGGAATCAAAAGGCGGATTGAAGTTTCAAGCTTCCTAGACAAAAAACATAGTCATTTTCGTAAGGTGTGACAGTGCTGTCTACACAGTGAGTTCACTACCACGGTCCGATAAAACATTTCTCATATACTCTGTACTTTGAATTAATTTCCGAAACTTTTACAAGATTTAGTAAACACAATAACAAACCTAAAATAAAAATATCAGAAATTCACAAGCCTTTTAGGTACTTCGAATAATTTTGGTGAAACATAGATTCGAGCAGGAACAATAGCAAAACAGCCTCGTGTTCGAAAATCCATTAAAAATCGCATACTCAATATTTTTCAATGATTCCAACTCCAAAACATCACTAACTTATCAAGGTGTAAGACCCATGAGGACCCGTAATCAATAAACTTATTAACTACAACAGAATTTAAGAAATACACAGCTCCCGTAATCTACCCAGATTTTTAGATTCTCAGAACACAGTTTGGTACGAGAATTATTTAAAAATAACCACTTTGTATTTTTATCCAATTTTTGGACATGATCTATTACACTCATATATGAACATCACATAAACAATTTAGAAAATAAAGATACGATTTACTAAGTCTAAGACACCAAGAACCAAAGACCAAGAACACAGATTCAGCATGACAGTTAAACAGAGTACAGCTCGGTGCGGGATTTTTCTAGACTTCGTTTCAAGGAATTTGGATCTAAATATTTTCCACAGCATATACAACTCATAGGGGAACATCCCAGAAACTTTTCGTAATATTTGAAGATGTATAACCCTGTCTAAAAATTTGTGAATGTAGAGTACGAAATCAAACATTTTTAGTGACAGATTTTCTAGAACACAAAACATGTGGAGAGGATGAAGAAAGTAAGAAACCCCTACCTCAATGGGTTTTGAGCAAAACCCAACAAACCCTAGCTTCCTCACTTGTAACCCACCGAAAATCAGCCCCTTTTCCGAGCTCCCTTGCGCGATTTGTGCTCCTAAACACTGGATACTCGAAGGATTTGAAGTGGTTTGACAAGGTTAAATAATTTTTTAGCAACAATCACAATATGAGAAAGTCAAAACAATATAAAGTTCCATTAATCATTGCTCTTATATAATAACAAAAAAGTCAAAACACAAAGTCTCCAAATACATATGACGCATGAGTATCACTTGAATATTACTCGTGTTGCATTTTTAAAAGCAAAAGTATCAATTACACTTGTATAATCCCTTTTTAAATTACACTCGTATAATCCCTAAAGGCTCAACGTTCATTACAATTGTTTAGGCCCTTTTTAAATCACATTGAACCTTTTTATTTTTCTTCTTGGATTAGAAAAGATCCCTACTTAAGTCCACTTCTAAAAATCCTTGGAGTACTGATAAGCCCTCAATGTTGTATATATATGGGCTTATCTCGCTCGTTGTGATCACACACACGTGCATTTTGTGCCTTTGAATGATTGATTTTGCGCGAGTTGTGTTTTTGATAAGTTTCAGAAAATCGGAGCTAAAAAGGCGTGTCCAAAGCTCCAAATAATCCCCGGTTGTATCCGGAAGTACCCAAGGCCCCGCAATGCCGTGGAGGACAATCGCCGAAGCTTAGAAGTTGATTCAAGGAGCTTTGGAAGGTTCAAGGAAGGCCCGGAACAAAGGAACAAGAAATCTAGAGTTATGAGCCTTGAGAAACTTTGACCAACCGATAGAAAAAGGCTCATTTCTCTCAAGATACAAGGGCTATGAAGATGAGGTCAATTGGGTTTGAAAGTAGACTCATAGAGCTTTCCAACGGTTCAAGAATCATGTCATTCCGAGTTCGGACGAAGCCGGGGCGTGCTCGCGAAGTTGGGGCAAAAATCTGTCTGAACAGATGCTGATGGATCGATCCATCACTTTCCATGGATCGATCCAAGCTTCAAAAATTCCCAACAGAAGCCCTTGGATCGATCTAAGGTGTTGATGGATCGATCCATGGTGGTGTCCGGACTTATTTTTGACAGCACATAAAGGTGTTTTGGGTTGGGCTTCCACTTGAATTACTTGCTACTTTGAGCATGCTTCTAGATGTATGGAGGGGAGAGATGGCTTTTGTATAAATATCTCTCCCTCTCCTCTCTCTTTCTCTCTCTCCCCCACTACTTACTCTTTCATTGTTAGTTTTAGTTTAGCTCCTCCATTGGAGGATTTTGAAGCTTTATCTCTCTAGATTTCTCAAGTAAGTTTTCATTTCTAGTTAATTTGTCAAGGTTTATTGTTGTAGCTACAATCATTCTCTCTATATAAATCTAGTTTATTTGTGTTTTTATCGGTTAAATCTTGTTTTTCATTTCCTAGCTAAATCCTTCTTAAACTCTAGTTTTTATTGGTTGTTTGTTATTTCTCTAAGGTTTAAAGTTGTTGGCAAGTTTGTTATCATCGTTAAAAATCACTTTTCAAAGTTATTGGTCTTGTTTATAACTTCCTTAATTAAATTAATTAGTCTTTGCCTAATGAGTGAGTAGTCAATTAGGTAGGGTCATGGGGTGATTGACTCCCCATGACCAAGGTTAATCCAGTTCCTCGCGCAATTTAAAAAAGGCTTTCAACTTTTGTCGAGCAATGAATCGGGATTCACTTTTACGAATCAAAATTAGGGTTTGTAAACCCCTTTGATCGCACGTCGCTCGGGGCTTGACCACTTGGTACGTGCGATGCTAAGGGATAGGGCGACTCAAATGTTTGTCTAAATGGCACAAGAATCCTATTCTTTGTGGAACGCATTTTTCTAGGCGATGGTTTAGTTTCTAAACCATTTGCTCGGGTGCACCTAACGGTGGCTCGAGTCGGTTACCGAGCGTGAGGATTTGGTTAGCTTTGGTTGTGATTGCTATGAACCCCTAGGCTTTACCTTTGTTAATTTAGTCTTTTCGTATTCCGTGTCATTCACGAAGTTAAGTGAATCCATCAACAAATCACAAAAGCCAAGTTTGCCGCTTTAAGACTAAAAACATCATTCGCAAGTCAACTCTCACGCCGGGTGCGTTCGGTCCCTGTGGATTCGACCCGGTCTTACCGGTTATTATGCTACTGCCGACCTAGCCCTACGCTTGGGGCGACACTCTCTACGACACAATCTAAGGTTGCAAGCAAGTACCCCTATTTTTTTGGACTTTTTTGAAGGCCTTAGGCCCAGGCCTCTTGTGCCTTAGGCCTGGGCCGGCCCTGGGTGGGTGTAATTAAATCAAATCATATTAGCAAATTAATCATGGGAACTTTAACGATAAGGATATGGTGTCGGGGTCAATCATGCAAATAAGATACAAACTAATTTAGTCAAGTGTACAAATCACCCCTCGTTCCAAAAATGCCCCCGCTAGTCCATTAAAGTGCCGAAACCCCCAAAACCCTTATGAAAGTGCCTAAACCCCCATTAAAGTGCCTAAACTCCCAAAATCCATATGAAAGTACCTAAACCTCCAACACCGTATGAAAGTGCCCAATCCTCCAAAACCCTATAAAAGTGCCTAAACTTCTAAAACCCTATGAAACCATATGATACCCTAAATGCTTAAACTCATTATACCCTACCCCAAAAAGCCTAAACGCCCTAAAATTGAACCACAAAATTTAACCCCCTAAGCTTCTTGGACTCGAAAGAAAATTCATGGAAGAAATCTCTAACATTTTCCGATTGGCTTGATGTCTGCTTCATCTGCAACGAAAGATGACGAAGAGCGGGAGTGGTTCGGTCAAAGCACGAGAAAATCAAAATTGGGTTAACATTGTTACTCCTACAACGTACAAGAGGATGAGAGAGAGAGAAGACTTCAGCACCACATTTCTCCTTCACGTGCGCGAATTTACTACTCCATTTCATTAAGGGTATTATTGTCTAGTAGTGTCCTTAAGCCCTAAAAAACTTTCAATCCATGTATTGAACGCTTTAAAATAAGGTAGGCTGGGCAAAAGCACATGAAAGGCCCCAAACTTGCCCTTTCGGCCAATTGTCCGATTCATTAGCCGCGGTCATAGGGCTGTAAATGAGCCGAATCGAGCCGAGCTTTAGAATGTTCAGGTTCGTTCATTAAGTTTTTAAACGAACTCGAGCCGAGCTCGAACTCAATGAAAATTTGACGAGCCGAACTCGAGCCGAGCTTGCCGAGGTTTGGATCGAACTCGAACTTGTTCACGAGCCTTAACGAATGAAAAATATCAGATATATATGTTCTCATACAAGTCTAGAACTTCAAATAAATTTTTTATTTTGTTCATAAAGAAGTCTATACATATAGAAAATTATAAACACGTGTTAAAATTTAAGTTTATAATACATTTTTTTAAAATTTATACATGTACAAATGATAAAATTTTCATTATGTATTTGAAAGTTTATACATGTTCAAGGTCATATATGAAATTCTTATGAGATATTCATATATATTCCAAGTTTGCGAGCCTAATCGAGCCGAATATTGTCAAGTTCAAGTTCGGCTCGTTTATTAAACGAGCCTAAAATTGAGGTTCAGGTTCAGTTTGTTTAGTATTTGAACCGAACTCGAACGAGCCTTTATCGAGTCGAGTCTCGAATAGTTTGCGAACAGCTCAGTTCTTTTAGAGCCAAAAGAGCCCACGGAGGCCTTTGCAATTTTCACAACTCACTGGATAGGTGGATGTAACCCCCAGGCCTGGGCCCAAAAAAAAACAAAAAAAAATCGGAAGACGAACCTTGATTATTGGGAAGCAGAAAGAGAGAGAGGGAAGTTTGGGATTTCGAATCGTACGAAGACGAAAGTTCACGTTGTTGGAAAGCAGAGAGAGAGAGAGAGAGAGGTTTTGGGATTTGGAATCGTACGCACATAGATTATACAATGGTAAACAATACAGGTATCATCGTGATTCATGACCATCACGGCACAGCCAGCGTCGGAATCGTACCCACAAGGAATATCATCATAACATCACGGCACACGCCACCGTCGGTCATAATATCATCATCATCATCATGATCATCTTAAACAATTTCTTCAACCTCTTTTCACTAATACAGCAACAGCCGATTCTCTGTTCCTCCTCTCTCTGGTAAACCTTCTCATACCTCACGCCGCCCTCTCCCTCTCTCTCTTATATACATGTTTTATTTTGGTCAATTTCGTATATGCATGTTACACATACGCAGACATTTCTGTTTTGTGCGGAGATTTGTATTATTATGTGATAATTGGATATCATACTCGATGAATACTTGAGGTTGATTCCGGTAATAGTATAATCGTGATCTTGATGTTTTCAAATCTTATATTGTGCTCGGGATTTGAAATTGTGTTGGTTGTATTTGGTGCTTTTCGTTTTGGTTATTTTGGCACTCTTTATTGATCCGAGTTCTTTGGCAAAGTGATTTACTGCGGTGAAATGATTTTGTGAGTGTGTGTATCTGCTTGTGTAGTGTATCTTTAATGTGCTTACGCTGGAGTTTTTTTTTCCCTGGATAAGTCTTTGAATATACAAAAAGGAAAAGGTATTGACTATGCAGCCTCGCTATTATTTGAATTTATTCTAGCTATTTGTCGTCAAGATCCTGTGGGGAGAATTCGTATTCCAAGGGCCGATTTGATTGTCCGGACTAGACCTAGATTGTGATTGCACAACGCATGAGAGGTCAATTCAGGTGGTTGACTGCAGAAGTTAGTGGAGGGATTATGTATTGGTTGGATAACCAATACTACAAAAACTAGGATTTGGGGTTGCTGCTGTGTAGCCCTCTGCACAGCAGCTGCTGTGCACCATCCGAGCCGTCCGTTGCTCGGATGGACGGCCCAGATTTCATTTTGCACGCACGACAACCTTTCGGATGCAGAGGTGCTGAGGTGAAATCTGGGCCGTCCATCCGAGCAACGGCTCGGATGGCTCGGATGGTGCACAGCAGCTGCTGTGCCGGGGCTGCACAACAGCAACCCCATGACCCAAAAACTAGGATCTTACCTGTTTGATAACAGAGATAGATTTGGTAGGATTGGTAAAGGGATGGATTAGGATTGGGATTTGTAATGAGTAGGATTAATAGTGAGGTTGCTAGTCCAATCTCCATGTTTGTTTTGCATGGGATTGAATGATAGGATTGTTATTATCATGTTTGTTTCACACGCATACGATAGGATGGAAAGTCTCAATTTCCAACCTCGCCCTTGTCCATGTGTAATTTTCAAAAATTAGGATGTGTTTCCCATTTGCTTTATGGGAAATTTCATAAAATCACCACTTTGATAAAATTACTTTTTGATCCCATTAGGTAAAAGCCAATGGTGATAAAGCCAGTTTAATATAAAAAAATGTTAGGAAGATTTGATAAAATCATTGCGTGGCTTTTAACAAATAAGGAAATGATCTGATAAAATTATTGATTTTATCAGAGGGGCAATCATGCCTTAACCTAATTTGTTCCTCTCTATCAGCCAATTCTATATGACTACATGCATATACACCCAAAAAAAATAAAAAAACTGTGAGAGCCAGTGGAGGTAAAAAATAAACCACTCACGAGAAATGCTCCTAACTCTACAATTTTCACGCACAACTTGGTTTACAATTTTGGGGAATATGAACAGTGTTGAGATGCGTAGGTAGCACTTTTCTTATATGTAAGGGCAAGTCAGTCTATAGAATAAAAAATTCGGGGTAATAAAGTCAATCAATATTAATGGGGTAGGATAGGATTACTAATACCATGTTCCCCCTGGGATGAGTAATCCGCCCTTTTTGGGGGATTGCTAGTCCCATGGGACTACTAGTCCGATCCTCAAATTGCACACCAAACATGATATTAATGGGCCCACTGGATTAGTAATCCAATCCCATGCTCCATCTCTCTTATCATATTTCGAGGATGTGGTATTGTGGATCCTCTCACTTTAGTCTAGTGATATCACTCATCGTATGAGATTATATACACTGTGGGGTGTTTCTTTTCTGGATCTCCTTCTTCTGGACCTCTAGTTTGGATCTGGAGCAGAGCAGCACTTACTAAATCTGGATCTGCAAGACAGAACAACCGTTAGTGCTTAGCCCGCTGCTGATGGCTAAGCAAGTCTCAACTTAAGGAGAGGAAAACTTTGAGTGAATAGTAATGGCATACATAGGGTTTCGAACTGTATTTTTTTATGTGGAGAGACTTGACTTAGCGTGCAAGTTAGCTTGTGCCTCCCATGACGGCATGAATAACCGCCTCACAGTTTTTCCGGCCCGCAATGCCACGAATGCTCAGCTGCTGGGTTGCCGGGCTTCTTCATTTGGATTGGCCTGTTGGGATGGAACGGGCACGGGTTGTTGGTCCAGCCCACTACTTATACCCTAACACTACTTATACCCTAACTATTAGTCTGGTCAATCAAAACATAGCCTTAGAGAAAGATGGAAAATTAGTGGGTTAGGATTGCTTATGGTTGGCAATGACTCAATACATGAGTAAGGTTCCGTTAGACAAAGTACTTTGATTGACGACTAGATGGGAAATCGGATCCACAGCACTGTTGTAATACCATGCCTCTTGGTTAGCGTGCTTAATTTATTTCCAAAAAACCAATAAGAAGGTAGGTCTTATTTGCTGATTCAACTAATATTTGTGGGGACGATTTCAAATCATTTCTTCATTGTCTATATTTCATTGTACTGAAATTGCATTACCTCATGCTGAAACTTCTCTGGTGATGTTTCTACTCACAATAATACAGGGAAGGCAATTAAGACTTGGGATAGAGTTTACAATCCAAATTCCACCTAGTTTTTGGTAGCTATTTAAAATACCTAGTTCCAAATTCGAGTAAAGCTCATTTGAGATCGGCTCACTTCATAAACAAGATTAAGCTTGAACAATATCTAAAACTCATGAAGTTTTCAAACCTTAGTTGCGGGATCCTTCTAAAATGGGTGCACTTCCTAGACGGGAGCTCGAATCCGCGCCCCCTAGACAGGAGCTCGACGGGAGCTCGCTTCCAGATGGGAACCCGTTCCTAAATAGGTTGGGAGCTTCCATACTAATCTTAGGGATGAAATTCTCACATCTCTTTCCAAATATATGCAAGGAAGAAAAAAAGTAAAATGAAGAAAGAGATATTTAGGACTCTCTCTTTCTCCTATTGTATTCTACTACTTATCTACGCGTTTAGTCCATACACTTGGCGTAAATGCCAGTTTGAAATTGTAAGAGTCTCCTATTGTTTGAGTTTGTAAGAGTCTCATATATGGCATGTGTTTATTTCCTTTCATAATGCCAGTTTGAAATTGCTGTATGGAATGTGATTTCCAAAGCTTCCATGTTGATTAAATTTCTGGTTTATTCCTCATTTTTTCCATATTAGCTTGCAGGTATGGATTCCAGTGTGGGCCAGAGCTTGTACCCTCTGCACCGATGTAAAACAATTCACCTGGTTTGTGCCATTTTATTCCCTCTTTGGCTTGCTTTTCTATGTTTTAAATGGTCTGGAAAGGAAGGTCCAATGATGTGTAGGCTCTGAACTACCATGGCCTTGTTCGTTTCCCAGTTTAGTTTTAGTTTTAGTTTTGATGACATCATCATTTCCCTCATTTCTCTCTCTATCTCTCTCCACTCATTACACCTGCTGACATCATCAAAACAAAACTAAACTAACTAACCAAACACAGCCCATATATTTTATCTGGATGACTAGATTTCTTGGTTTTTTTTGCACTGCCCATGGCATTTTGGTACTGAAGTCCAGTGATATAGGTGAGGCATGCACAAGGCATTCACCATGTAGAAGGAGAAAAGGACCATAAGGCATACTCATCAGAAGAATTCTTTGATGCACCTATCACCCCTCTTGGCTGGAACCAGGTAATAGCCGTTAATATATGGCTTTAATGTCAATTTGTTAATCCGAACATCTTTTGCATCAGTTTTATTAAGAGTACACGTTTTCTTTTAGCTGTTCTGATTAACTCTATCTTAAGTGAGTCATCATGTTCCGATATGGTTTTGGAGAAAGTGTGTTATCAACTTTCTATCATATGGTCTAGTAGGAAATATTTGGTTTGCAGAAAGTATTGTTTAGCTGAGAAACTTACTAGATATTTTCTTGTCTGGTATATTCTTGAATCAAGTACTTTGTAGTTTGTATTTTAGCTGTAAACAATGCTTCGCCTGGACTCTGTGGTTGTAACAGGTAGCTAACCTCAAGAAGCATGTTGATGCATGTGGCCTTTCCAAGAAGATCGAATTAGTCATCGCTTCCCCTTTATTAAGGTACTTGGTAGTTTGTATTTTAGCTGTAAACAATGCTTCGCCTGGACCCTTTAGTTTGTCATGATTTTTCTCCATGCTTAAGCTTGTACAATATAAGCTGTCCACTGTTATCTACAGTAGTTCTCTATATGATCCGACAAGCATGTGAATTTTGTGTATGTATATGCACACGAATGTGCAACTTAAGGAGAAAAAGTAGGGAAGGAGCAGAAAAATCATTACAAAATATTCTAATCCTCATGGTTGATCACTTGATTGAACTGCATTGTACATATAATTGTGACTTCTGAAACTAGCTCCTTGTGCCCCTGGTTTACATTTATCTTGTTAACGTACTTGAACTCTTAGGTATTTTATCACACTTTATTGTGTAATAGGCGTTCTATGATTTGAAAGTGCACTTATATCTTAGTGCTGCTGCGGGGAAAGATGCCTTTAGTCCACAACACTACTTAATGTGTACTGCGCCTGGCATTTCGTGTTTACATAGCATGCACTTTTCTAACTCAATTAAGTTGTATCCTCTAAAAGGTGGCAAGGTCTTGATGGAGAAAAAGGCCAATTATATATGGGCATACAGAAGAAAGAAACAAAATGCGTTGAATGGATATCTTATTTTATTTGTAAATCTCAATTGGCGGAAATGTTCATAGACCAATCATCATAGAAATGGCTGAAGTATTGTAACATTGTGTATGATTACTGCTGGATGTATTGTAGGACCATGCAAACAGCAGCCGTAGGTTTTGGGGGTGAAGGTTACATGGATGGGATTGATGCACCTCCTTTGATGGTGGCAAATGCCGGGAAGAGTATTCATCCTGCAATCTCAAGTCTAAATTGCCCACCATTCATTGCGGTGGAGCTTTGTCGAGAACGTATGGTATGTGACGTCTTCTGTCTGTTTTCTTGACGTTCTCTTAGTTTATGTGTATATGCAAGTAATAAAGTGCACAATCTTGTGCATAGAAGTCGGGGTAGTGCAGTTATAAAACCATGAAGCCTCTCCCATGAGGATATGGTGGAGGAAACCATTTTTGACCGATATGGTGGAGGAAAACAGTTTTTGAACTATTGGGTTAGGCAGCCCTTTGAGTTTGGAACTCCAGGTTCTTGTTTGATAGATATCCTTGCTGAAATCATCTAGTTTTCTTATTTAGGTAGTTTTTGGAAATTATTTTTCTTTATTTTTGACTGATTTGAGGATGATTTAGGGTTGTGATCTTTTTCTTTCTTTACTCTTTGCAAATGCCTGAGAGTAGAAACCATGAAAGCATGGGTGAATCTGATTATATTCTCCTGCATTCTCATCTTCAATGAATTGCTACGATCATCAGGTGCTCTATTGTTGTGACTTTGAAGCTTCTCAATGGTGTTTGGTGTTTCATCTCTTGTGCAATTTTGAGGCAGAGGAATTTCCAGTGCAATTTTGTAGGTTGATTTGCCTCATTTGACTGTGAATTTTACAGCAAATGATTTGTTGTATGGATGGTCTCAGCCATTGCACGGCCTTAGGTGCTAGTTATTTAGTGTCTCTCAGTATCGCAGTTCTTAAAACTGCATTGGCTTTGGAAGACATGTTTGGCATTTTACTTTTCATGCTCATGGTAGAGTTTCGGCACAAGTAGTTATATTACTTAACAGCCCGTTTGGATGCCGTTTTATGCCCCTGGCTATTTCGTCCTTGTTCCCCTTATCCCTCTTCTCAGCCATATCCGTTGTTTGGCACAACAAAAGCCACCCGGATGATTCATCCGGCTTCCCTCTTCTCCCGGACTAAACATGGGGGGGGGGGGGGGGGGGGGGGGGGGCCTCCATATCCGGCACAAATTACCTCCCTACCCCCACACCTCCTGGTCTCATCGGCAGTCGCCGTTCTTGTCCAAAGCCGGACAAAATTAGATCAGATCTAGGAAAACTTGAAAATTGAAAATTAACATAATTGAAAATTGAACAATTTAGGCCCTTCTTCTCCGACGCCGGGTTCATGCATGTTTAGAAAAATGAAAGTTAACATACAATGGAGATGAAAAAATGAAAATTAACATACGCCGGGTTCGTCGCCGTCGGACCATTGTCGTCTGTTGTGGGTTTGTAGAGAGAGAGAGAGAGAGAGAGAGAGAGAGAGAGAGAGAGCGGTAGAGGGGTTGAACGCAAGATGCAGTGGTTGATCGGAGATGGAGATGGCAGCGTATAGAGTGGCTGTGATCAGAGAGAGAGAGAGAGAGAGGGTCTCGTTGCTGGGTTTCTGGGAAAATCAACCCCTGGTGTGTTTGTTTAACAAAGTAAATGGGTGGGTTTTTTAACAAAGCAATGATACATATACATATACTACATACTGTACTACATATTATATAAAATAATAATACAATGAAGTGTTATAATTTTGTTGTTAAAAAACATATCAAATTAATAATTTTCGGCATTTATATAAATACATAAATGCATAATCTAATATATGAATTATCAAGGGTAAATTTGTCTTTTGACACGATTTTACATCATCCACCCTCTTTTTTATCCCTCATCCAAACCATGCACTATTTAATCCTCCCTTCTTAACTGTCACATCAATGTGGGTCCACCCTTCTTATTTAATCACCCCTACTATTTTATCCCCCCTTACTATTTAATCCCTCCCAAACTAATACATCATCCAAACGGGCCAAAGGGCCTTGCAGGGACATAGCAATGATGAAAGGGGAATTACATTGTCATTAAAATAAAAAGGGACTCATTTTTTGTTTAATGGATGATTAGACCCCAATTTTGAGATGATCAATGAAAACTATTTGGCTGCCAACTTTGATTTTTTGGATTTTGTTTTTGTTGACTTTATAGCTTGTTGAAACAAGTTGAGGCATGTCTTGCCCAGAAACCTTGATTTTTGGGATTTTCCTTCTATTGACTCTCTGGTGTCTCTTATATGGGGTTCAAACTGCCTCAAGTGGACTAAATAAATTGTAGGCTCTCTATATCAACTTGTTCCTCCTCTTAACTGCTGTGTTAGTACAAGATAGTTGCAATTGAAACCCATTTGAGTGCCTTTCTGAAGCACTCTCTGTTATTTAGCTTTAATGCTGTTGTAAAGTAGTCCCTTAATTAGGTTGGTATTTTATAAAACACACTGGTGCATCCCTTGGTATATATCAAACTGGGAAATTGTTATGCCACATTTTAAGTCAACGTTAATATAGGTTTTCTTCGTGTATTTCCTTCTGACTTTCTCCATTCTCTGTCTTCAGTAAATGACGTTTAGATTCCTGGATAACTTGTGTATGTGTTGCAATGCAGGGTGTTCATCCATGTGATAGGAGAAGAAGTATTAGCGAGTATAAGCCTATTTTTCCAGCTATTGATTTTTCCATGGCAAGTGCTTTTTTCGTGATTCTCACTTAACTATCATTATCGCAAGGAAAGGAAAATATTTTTAGTACGGATACACGATAGCATATCAAACGGTGATGTTTGCGTTTTTCTTCAGATAGAAAGTGATGTTGACATTCTGTGGAAGCCCGACACAAGAGAGAAGGATGAAGAACTTGCTACGAGGGGAATGAAGTTTCTGAACTAGAGATTTCTTGTCTCAGTGGCCTGAATTTCTTGGTGCGAAATTTGATGTTTCTATGGAAAGAATTCTGGCAGTCAAATAGGTCATCTCAGGACTTCCCCTGCCCATACCCCCATCGATTGGGGATTTCATGGGTACTGGTATGTTGTGTCTATTGCATCACATGGCTTGTTGGTCTTCTTGTTTGACTGATTCTGCTGTCTTTTCATGACTATTGCATCTTTCCCCAATTCTCCTACTGTTGAATATTTGGAACTTTGTGTACACATTAGGACCCTGGACCCCAGTGGCGGGGCCCTGGCGCATCCATTTTTTTAATTTCTTTGTATATATTTCTTAATTTTTGTAGGTATTAGTAAAAGAACTATAAAATTTCACCAATAATTAAACAATAAGAACAATTTTCATTTTTAGCGCATTAACTTATGGTGAACAACACTATGCGATAATGATTCTGTGTGTCGATGATTGATATGATAGCAATAATACTCAAGATTAAATCTTCAAGTTATCAAAATCGCAAGGTTCTAAAAGACGCTAGTCAGTCCCAGTTCGATCGGCTGCTGACTAGCGATTTTTGGCCAACTAATCTCTGACTTTTGCCCCACTAGTCGGGTTTTGATCAAGTCGGGGGACCTTGTGGACCTCAGTCGTATATATCTCTTTTGTGTTCTTTTTGTAAATGTGACAGTTACATGCCAACTTCTCCTTTTTCATACTATTTCCATTTTGTATAGGTTGTGGACGCGGCCAGAGAAAGAGATTGCTGTTGTTACCCACAAGGCATTCTTGGTTGAGACTCTAAGTGCATTTGGAAATGATTGTCATCCATCTATCAAGAGTGAAATATGCAAACCGTAAGTGTATTTTTGCTTCTCAAGTTTTGCTTGTTAGAGCGCAGCTTATGGACTATGATCCAATGTTCTAAAACTGGACCGGACCGGCTGGTTCAACCGGTTGGACCATCAACCGGTCTTTAGTCCGGTTCGGTTTGACACCAAAACCGCTTGTTTTCTAAATCACACTATTTTGAGAAAACCGCGTCAAAATTCCAGTTGAACCGGTGAACTAGCTAAAACCTGTATGGATTTAGCAACTGAAACCGTTAAATTTTACTACTGCCATATGTCACCCAGCCGTAGAAGCCACGTGCTGCCTTTAAGAGGCGCTAGGGGTTTACTGATGCTGCACTAGAATTTACTCCTAATGGGAAGCAAATTTTTGCTTTTTCTCAAACGGCTGATGTGGGATTGCGAACAATGTGAAGTGCAGAGCTTCATTTGCTCTTTTAAACTTGTTGAAAGAGCAATTTTGCCTTCCAAATATTAAGTCATATGAACCACAGATTTTTCTTTACATATTAATATTAATAGATATTTAGCCAAATTTAATTGTTGTGTAATTTTAGGTAGGGGTGTTCATGGTAGAGATTATTGGTCCGGTTCTCCAGTAAATTAGGAATCGGACCATTCTGAACGTTTCTAAAAAATTGGGAACCAAAGCCTGGCCAATATATGTGTAGAACCTGACCAGAACCAAAATGCAAGACCGGTCTGGTTTTGGTTCAGTTCTATTTCTATCCAATTAGCATCCAAACACTTTTTCAAAGCACATGAAATCATAAAATAATTATAACGAATTTTATTAAGATTTCAAAATCATTTAAAGTACTAGAGTAGGAAAGAATGTAATTGGGTACTGAGTTTTGTATACTCACACTCTAAGAATCCTTAGAGATCAACTTTGTAAGAAAAAAATTATCTAAATAAATCAAAACACATAATTATAGGTATATTTACGTTTATATTAATACTAAATGGTCTGGTTCAGTTCTAACCGCGGTTCTTTAATTGATAACTAGTAACCAAACTAAAATCAACTGTTCTTATTTTTCTTGAACCATAACCAAACCAATGAACCGTAGAATAATGCCAAATAGGACGGTTCGGTCCGGATCAGATCGGTTAAGTGATTATGTCGGTTTTCTTGAACACCCCTAATTTTAGGTATATTAGATAGTTATATGCTTATATTTGATGTATATTGAATATATATGTCGTCACGGTTCAATAATGGTTCAACTCCGTTTTAACTAGTGACCCGTTGGCCCGGTCCATTTTCCGATTCGCTCACCAGTCCAGTTTTCAAAATATTGATCTGATCTATGTACACCCCAACCTCAAGCAACCAACAACAATCACTTTGTTCACTTCACATTTCCAAAAAATTTTCCAAAAAGATTCTTTCCCCATCTCTCATCTCTCCAATCATTAATCATATTTCTCTCTCTACTCATACCCCTCTTTTCAATCATTATTCTCATTTCTCTCTCTCTCTCTCTCCAATTATTACACTTCTCTCTAATTATTACTTTTTCCAAAAACTCATCCAAACACTATCTCCGAAATATTTTTCAAAATATTCTTCTCAAAATTATCAACCAAACACAGCCATATTTTTAACCCCTGTTACTTGGGGGAAGAATTTGCTTCATTTGAATATTTGCAACTGCCACAAGCCTTAATTTACAATCAGCAGCACCTGTTGGGAGGATAAAGCTTATTGTCCTATTCGTAGAGTATCCTTTTCAACACCAAAAGCATGTAGCCTTAGATAAAGCGGTAGAAGAAGTATTCAGTCATCTTAAAGCTAACACGTAACACATGCACATGCAGCATACTCAGACTCAGGGATTTATGCACCGCCAGAATTAGCTTAGGCTCCTTGCTGCTGCGTAATTTCATGTCTTTTGAAATTATACGCATGATTCTGCTCCCTGTCCTTATTTCGTATCTTTATTTCTTTTCGACAGAGAGATGTGTTACTCCATCTCCGCCAAAAGTATTCTTGAATAGATTCCCTTCTGCATTTCCTACCAAGAATGTTTACTCAAATATTACCCAGTTGCCACAAAAAGTGCACGTCTTCATACTGCTAGTTATTCTTCTGAGAATGTATTTCAATTCTGTTCCGTTATCTCATCATAATCCACTATTAGTTGCCACTAGCCACAAAAATCGTCTCCAAAAATACAAAACTACACGATTGCCAATGACAAGTCTTCATTTGCTTGCCCTATTGGGTTCATTTGCGTCGAAAGAATATTATACATGTAATTGTTTAAAATCTTTTTGGAACCTCAGTGTGTTCCTTGTACCCCACTACTAACGCGTTGGAGTTGCCCCTGAATGCATGCGTTGTGCTATCGTTCTTTTGCAACTGACCTAATGTTCTCCATTGTCATTATTCGTTGGACTGACCAATTGTTGTCTTTGTTGTGTATATTCAGCTTTAACAACTGTGAGCTTCGTTCATTTGTCATTGTTGACAGAAGGTAAGCCAGTCCTCTTAACTCAAGAATTTGGCCCTCATGCTTTATGCTTTACTAATGTCTTGATTCTGCAATCTGCAGCATGACGGGATCAGATTCTTCAACCACTAACTACCCTGGAAAAATTCCTTGCAAGTCCGATCTCCCCACTGATGTCACAAAGGAGAAGCATCCAGCCAGTGGAATGCCTACAAAACCAACGGATGCGAAAACAATAAAAAAAGCAACGATTATGCGAAAACTCCATAATTGTTTTCGTATCCATTGATTTGATTCTTCAAAAGTGATTTGGTGAGGTAGTAATGCTTGACACCTAGCGTTGTTGTAGTTAGCGTCGCCCCAAGCGTAGGGCTAGGTCGTCGAAAGCATAGTAACCCGGCAAGACCGGGGTCGATTTCCACAGGGACCAAATGCGACCGGCATGAGATTGACTTGCAATGAGATTATCGGCGTTAAGACGGCCAACTTATAAGGTGGTTTGTTTGGTGGTTCTCTCTCTTCCTCTAATACTAGAAAATTGAAGGTTTTACTAATTTAACACTAAAGGCAAAGTCAAAGGGTTCAAAACACCCATGACTTGAATTACATTGTTCTTCTCAAGATTACTCGGTTAAACCACGTAGTCAAACATGCTTAACCGGAAGATTTAACATTATAGCACATTTGGATTCTAGAAAATGGGTTTGATCAAGAGTAGGGTTCATTGAGGCATTTTTACAAATACTTAGAATGCCATAGCTCAAAGCATCATGTGTGGCAAGTAGTCAAGCCCTTGCCTACACAAGATCAAAGAGATTAACAAGACTAAATTTTGATACATAAATTCGAACCCCAACTCTCAAACAAACAACTTTTAATGCTCATTTTGAGAGAAGAACAAAAATAACCCAAGTCATGGGGTGCTAATCACCCCATGACCTAGCCTTGCTACACTACTCACACATAATCAAAGAAGAGATGAACATACTACGTAGAAATGCCAAGAAAACATGAAACATAACGAAAATGGAAATAAATTAGAGATTTGAAGAGCTAAGAAGAATGCTTACAATTTTAATGAAGGCCGTAGCCTTGAATCCAAAAGACAAACACCTAAAAACTAGAGAGAAGGTAGAGCAAATGTGGGGGAAGAAGAAGGGAGGTAGAGAGAGAAAGTCCTTGGCTCAGAATGCCCTAATAATCTGAAGTTTGGAGGCTTTTATAGCCCCCAAATGTCGTGCTTGATGTTACAAAAATGCCCCTACAATTGGTCTTGATCGGGCTCCAAAAATCCAGAATTTTGGTGCTTGAACCGGTACAAAGGAAATGCTTGAACTGGTTCTGGCATGGTTTTTGACATTCTGTTTAGCTAGAACCTGTACAAGGGTTTTGCTAGAACCGGTTCTACTGTGGCTAGAACCTGTACAAGGGTTTTGCTAGAACAGGTTCTAGTGTTTTGGCTCGACTTCTTCACTTCACTTTGACTTCTCGATGCCTTGACTTTCCGGCTTCCCGCGTCGTGTTCAATGCTTCATTCCTTGACTCTCGGGACTCGGTGGCGGAGTGCCATGCGACCTTAGGAGCTCGGGCATCCCTTAAATCAACCTTGGCGTCAAAGCATGCCTTAGTCTCTAGTTTACCTGCATCTAACCAAAACACAACCTCGCGCGAAATCAATCATATAAAGCCACAAAATGCACGTGTGTGTGATCAAAACGAGTGAGATAAGCCCCTGGATTTACACTATTGGGGACTTATCAAGTAACCTTACAATTTAGTGAATGCTAGTTTTCCAGTGAATTTAAATTTCCTTCCTATCAGAGGCAAGTCAGGAAAAGAATTGTGTTTCTTGTAAATTTATGTGGGTTTACTATCAGGCCCGGCCTTGGGCATAGGCCCAGTAGGCCGGTGTCCAGGGCCCTTTCAAATCTGGTCCAAAATGGGGCCCCCAATCAGCTGTAACCTTAAATGATTTAATAAAATATAATGAAGCGAAATTTATCCTATAACGCGTACTGGCCCAGCGGTAAGCCCAAACCACACTAATCAAGAGCTATTGGTTCTTTTCCTACCTAGCAGTCACACTTTTTTGTTCAAAACTGTTCACTTTCCATACTGCTCTTGATTGCAATAGTTTCAATAGATCCAAAAATAGATCATATTTGGGGAAGTAATATATACTTTTGACTTGAGTGGGCATTTCTAATATTATTTCAAATTTGCTTTATTTTTTATAATTTATGTAGTGAACTACATTGGGCCCCATTTTATAAGTTTGTCTAGGCCCCCGAAAATCTCAAGAGCCGGGCCTGTTTACTACTTATATATACTAAGTTTTATATGTATGCAGGTATGGTTGTCTCACTTTAAACTTCTTGTTAACGAATTTTAGGTTATATTTTTGGTTTTCCTTATCTTTTCTTTTTTTGAACAGCAGTTCACCTTATTCAATATGCGCATATTTCGGAAAAACTACCCCTTTTGTACAGACCGTGTACAAACGGTATTGGGGACCCCGTTGTGGGTCCCAAACGATCAATCCGAACCGTTGATCCATCTCAGAATCAAATTTTGAGTGGGCCCATGCGGGAATCGATGCAATCGGACGGATAAATGAGCTCGACGTGTTGAACAACCATAAAAAAAATTAAGTTAATCGGGCTTCTTCAACTTATGAGCGATTCATATTTTTATTCAATTAAAGAAGAAAAAAATGAATAAGAAAAATACATAGCTGAAAACTTTTGTTTGGTCACTTAGCTAATGATGTCTAATAAGCTTGATTTTTACCATTTGTCGCTGCGAGCTCCACGAGTATCGGTTTGGATTATGTTTTTCAGCTCGGGACAGCAAGTGTATACCATGCGTTATGTATATCCAGACTGTTACGTATATCCAAACTGCTAACTGAAATTTGGACTAAGAAGTCATTTTCATTTTTCATTGAAGGAATGTTAAACTTTTGCGGCGCAACTTATTCCAAGTACGGAGTTGATAGGTAACTAGTGATTTTGCTGTTGATAACGTGTCTGGTGGTTGTCTTCAAAAGGTCAAACAGATAGTAGAATATACAGAAACTTCTCAACTGCTCAAGGGATTGTTTTTCCCTCTTAAAATGATTTTGCACCCTTTTTTTTTATCCCGATACATTTTACTGCGATACTAATATCCTATCGTCCGACGAATTACATGACCGGAGACACATGAGATTCCATTACAAGTTTATTTTTTTCTTTAACTATACCTAATTCAGATGAGGCCGGATGGAGTGCCAAAATTTTTTCTTTTTCACAGATTTGGATTTTTCATGATATGGCAGTATGGCACCACACGTTCCTTTATTTCCTAAATAGCCCCATCCGAGGATGTACATGGCCCAAATTGGTGCGGTTTAGAGTAAGTGCAACAGACTCAACAAATATGCTCCTATCTCTATTTCACCCAGCCATGCATCAAAAAGGGGCTCCAACGGCCTCCACAAATTGGTTGGCAAAACACAAATGTGAATAGTGCCTCCCCATACCACCCCTTTTTAGGGAGGCACTATTCACTCCCAAACCCATTTTTTAATTGTTTTTTTAATTGTTTTTCCTCCCCCAGCCAATGGCAGCCATACATAAATGAAGGATGAAAGAGAGAATGTATATAATAATAGAGAATGTGTAAAATAGGGAGTATTGTTGGAGTGTTGATAGAAAAAGTGTCAAGTTATAATAGATATATGTATTGTACACTGCTTAATTTACCAAGTCATTGTTGGGCTTGCTCTTATAAACCTTTTTGAATTGTACTCAGTAGTTGAGAAGCAAATTTTGACCATTACAAATGGAGAACCTGACAGAGCCGGACTGCAGGTCGTTTTTGGGTTCTATCTCGCTAACATCTAAAGATTTTCAGTAGTACAAAATGAAAAAGTAGTTCAAAGATTTATTAGATTAAAGAGCTGTTGCAATTAAATTTAGCACTCAAAATATAAGTTAGTCCAAAAACTCGTTAATAAGTTACACTACTAAAGAAATTCGTAACAAAAAGTTTAGTAACATTTGTTGTAAAAAGTTCAAATCGTTAACAGGTTCGTTCTTTTAAAAAAAAAAAATCAACTTAACCCAAACTACCCTCGCTTTTTCTCTCAACAAGTAACCCTTCCACCAGGGAAATGATAATGCCAAAATCATTTTGTTTGTACCAAAACTGTAGTGCATAAAAGGTTTATACCTTGCACGTGGCACAAGGTTTTTAAGCATTAAAATTTTGGCACAAACAAAAACTGTTTTGGCATTAGCACCACTCTTCAAGAAACTACCTTTTGGGGCTTCTCTGAGTTGATGTATCTAATGAGAATGACCTGCTTCTAAAAACATAAAAAGCCAAAAGTCAGTGAAATGGGGCTTAGGCACTTACAGAAGAAAGAAACAAAATGCGTTGAATGGATATCTTATTTTATTTGTAAATCTCAATTGGCGGAAATGTTCATAGACCAATCATCATAGAAATGGCTGAAGTATTGTGACATTGTGTATGATTACTGCTGGCTGTATTGTTGGACCATGCAAACAGCAGCCGTAGTTTTTGGGGGTGAAGGTTACATGGATGGGATTGATGCACCTCCTTTGATGGTGGCAAACGCCGGGAAGAGTAGCCATCATGCAATCTCAAGTCTAAATTGCCCACCATTCATTGCAGTGGAGCTTTGTCGAGAACATTTGGTATGTGACATCTTCTGTCTGTTTTCTTGTCCCTCTTTTTTTTTTTTTGTGTGTGCGAGTAATTAAATGCACAGTCCCATGCATAGAACTCGGGGGAGTGCAGTTATAAAACCATGAAACCTCTTCGGGCTCTCCCATGAGTATATGTCGGAGGAAACAGTTTTTGACCGATATGGTGGAGGAAACAGTTTTTTAATTATTGGGTTAGGCAGCCCTTTGAGTTAGGAACTCCAGGTTGTTCTTGTTGGAATTTTTATTGCGCTTTTGTAGGTTGATTGCCTCATGTGACAGAATTTTACAGAAGATGATTTGTTGTATTGATGGTCTCGGCAATTGACAGATTCGTGTACATGGCCTTGGGTGCTAGTTATTAGTGTCTCTAAGCATCTCAGTTCTTAAAATTGATTTGGCTTTGGAAGACCTGTTTAGCATTTTACTTTTCATGCTCATGGTTCCAATGTGGAGTTTCAGAACAAATAGGTAGTTATATTACTAAAGGGCCTTGCAGGGACATGGCAACGATGAAGAGCGAATTAACATTGTCAGTAAATTAAAAAAGACTCATTTTTTGTTTGATCGATGATTAGACCCCTATTTTGAGATGATCAATGAAAACTATCTGGCTGCCAGCTTTGATTTTTAGGAAATTTTTTTTTTTATATTAACTTTATATAGCTTGCCCAGAAACAAGTTGATGCATGTCTTGCCCAGAAACCTTGATTTTTGGGATTTTCCTTTTATTGACTCTCTGGTGTCTCTTATATGGGGTTCAAAATGCCTCGAGTGGACTAAATAAATAGTAGGCTCTCTACATCAACTTGTTCTTCTTGTTATTATAAGATAGTCGCAATTGAAACCCATTTGAGTACCTTCCTGCAGCACTTTCTGTTATTTAGCTCTAATGCCGTTGTAGAGGAGGCCGTCCCTTAATTAGGTTGGTATTTTATAAAATACACTAGTGCATCCCCTGGTATAAGTCATACCGGAAATTGTTACACCACATATCTAAGCGTTAACTCAGCGTTAATATGGGTTTTCTTTGTGTATTTCCTTCTCACTTTCTCCATTCTCTGTCTTTAGTAAACGACGTTTAGATTCCTGGATAACTTGTGTCTGTTACAATGCAGGGTGTTCATCCATGTGATAGGAGGAGAAGCATTAGCGAGTATAAGCATATTTTCCCAGCTATTGATTTTTCCATGGCAAGTGTTTTTTTCGTGATTCTCACTTACCTATCGTTATCAAAAGGAAAGGAAATTACTTATAGAATGGATACAGGATAGCATATCAATAGGTGATGTTTGCATTTTTCTTCAGATAGAAAGTGATGCTGACATTCTGTGGAAGCCCGACACAAGAGAGAAGGATGAAGAACTTGCTACGAGGGGAATGAAGTTTCTGAACTGGTGAGTCCTGATCTCAGTTGCCTGAATTTCTTGGTGTGAAATTTGATGTTTTCTATGGAAAGAATTCTGGCAATCAAATAGGTCATCTCAGGTTATGAAAAGTCAAACACATACGCCCTTGGATAAAAGATTACTTTTTTCTCCCTTCAGATAACGCTGCGGTTTCCCTAGGGCAATCACACCCGGATTCACAACTGGTTCTCTCGAGTCAGGGGGTGCTTTTACCAGGCAATAACAATCTAGCCTAAGAGTTTGTTATCTCGTTGTCGGTTATGTAATAACCTTCCGAGCTTACAAAGAGAAGCAGTTTAATTTTTACTGACATTATCAATCATTGTTATTGCATACTCAACCCTTTTTTCTTTTCTTTTCTTTTCTTTTCCTTCTTTGGGCAAATATTGCCAACAGTTAGATCTGTCTCTAGATTTCCCCCGCCCATACCCCCATCGTTTGGAGATTACATGGGTACTGGTATGCATTATCTAGTGGTACATCAGATGGCCTGTTAGTCTTCTTGTGTGATTGATTCTGTTTTCTTTCCATGACTATTGCATCTTTTCCCACTTCTCCTACTGCTGGATATTTTGAAACTTTGTGTAAACATTAGGACCCTGGACCCCAATGGCGGAGCTAGTGTGGTGTCAGAGGGGGGCACGGGCCCATCCAATTTTTTATTTCTTAGTGTAATTTTCATATTTTTTGTAGATATTTGTAAAAGAACTATGAAATTTCATCAATACGTAAACAAAAAGAACAATTTTCATTTTAGCGCATTAACTTATGGTGAATAATACCATGTGATAATGATATTGCGTGTCGTTAAATGATATGACAGCAACAATACTCATGACTAATTCTTTTAAGTTATCAAAATCGTAAAGGACCGGATTTAATCTCGAAAAATATCATAATAAAATTTCTATCATATCTTGCCCCGCTCCGACTCCGACTTCAATTTCTAGCTCCGCCACTGGACCTAGTCGTATGTATCTCTTTTGTGTTCTGCCTATAGATGTGACAGTTGCATGCCGACTTCTCCTTTTTCATGCTATTTTCATTTTGTACAGGTTGTGGACGCGGCCAGAGAAGGAGATTGCAGTTGTTACCCACAGCGGGTTCTTGATTCATACCCTAAGTGCATTTGGAAATGAGTGTCCTCCATCTATCAAGAGTGAAATATACAAATCATACGTGTATTTTGCTTCTCAAGTTTTACTGTTAGATCGCAACCTATGGACTATCTATTTGATCCAATATTATAAAACTGGACCGGAACCAGCCGGGTTAGCCGGTTTTGACGCCAAAACCGCTTATTTTAGAAAACCAGACTATTTTGAGAAAAACACCTCAAAATTGTGGTTGAACCGGTGAACCGGCTAAACCGATATGGATTTAGCTACCCAAACCATTAAATTTTACTACTGCCACCTGTCATGCAGCCTTAGAAGCCATGCGCTGCCTTTAAAAGGCTCTACGGGTTTGCTAGTGCTGCACTAGAATTTACTCCTAATAGGAAGCAAACTTTTGCTTTTTTCTCAAACGGGTGATGTGGGATTGTGAACAATGTGAAGTGCAGAGCTTCATTCACTTTTTCTCACTTCTTGAAAGAGCAATTTTGCCTGCCAAATATTAACTCATATATATGAACCACAAAGATTTTTCTTTAATAGATATTGGCAAAATTTAATTGCTGTGTAATTTTAGGTATATTAGATAGTTATATACTTATATTTGATGTATATTAAATATAGGATAAAAATCACTTAGACCCCTTCATCTATCACTAATCCACACATACACCCCCTCATCTTTAAAACCAATCAACCACACCCCCTCATGTTTCATTCCATGTGAAATGCCAAACGGTGTTAAAAATCCCTGTGATTTGACCATAATACCCCTTCATTTATAAGGGCTGGGTTAGGGTTTTCTTATTTGCAGCCCAACTTTTTCCCACAATCCAACTCTCTCTCTCTCTCTCCTCTCTGTAAAACGATGAAAACCATGAACTGAAAACCCTAACCCTCTCTCTCTCTCTCTCTCTCTCAACTTGAAGGCTGCTACTTTGGTGGTAGGGTTAGAACTTCAGAAAACCAGATCCGATGGGGTGCGGCTGTGTGTTATGGCTGAACGGCAATGGCTCAAGCGGTTCAATAGCTCTGGCGATACCCCTCTCTAGCCTAAATCTTCTTCTACGCAGGTAAAACACTTGTGTAGTCCTAAAATCTGCAGATTGATCACGATTCGTACCCTATTCAACTGATTCGACCTACAACACGCTGATTCAGTGTTGTATAACCATATGACGATCCCTGTTCTACCCCATCAGTTCTAATTGGAGTCCGAAAATCTGAGTTTCTGAGCTCGTATTCGACTTTGTCCATGAAGTTTTCACCTTGGGTTGTTCGAAGATCAATCACGATCCCTGTTCTACCCCGCGATTTGCTTCAATTGTTGTTGTGATGGGTGTGATTTTGTTGTGATTAGTGTTCATTTTGTTATGGACAAGATAGCAACGGCGTCGTAGAAGAAGACGGCTGGAGTCGGAGGATATGGCTTGATTCAATGGACAACGGGTATAGAAGATCAGTCAATGGCAATGCCTTTCCTAGTGGGTTTTTTTTTTTTTTTTTTTTTTGTGTGTGCATTTGCAGAGCTTTTCTTGGTTTGTCGGTGTATTAAATGGGTGTAGAAGATCAGTGCAACCCAGTTGTATATGCATACATGTGTATATAGTATGTAACACTTCTCCGGTTAGTTATTTTTCATTCTCCTCTATTCGATTATTTAAATTTGTAGGGTTTTTTTTTCAAGAATTAAAAGAGGAGAGGGTAAATGTGGGATAAAAAAATATATTTGGATGGAAGTAGTAAACATCTGTAAAAAAATATGGACGGAATAGTGACGGAAGGGTATTAAGTGATACGGGTTAAAAGATGAGGGGGTGTGGTTGATAGATTTTAAAGATGAGGAGGTGTATGTGTGGATCAGTGATAGATGAAGGGGTCTGAGTGATTTTTACCCTTAAATATAGTATATGTTGTCACGGTTCAAAAACAGTTCAACTCCTGTTCAACCGGTGACCCGTCCGCCCGTTCCCTTTTCTGATTTGCTCATGTAAGGACCAAGTTTTGGAGTTCTTTGTTTTGGCAATTTCGTTTGACAAAACACACATTTACATCAAGTTGTAATTTTATTTTTTAGAGTGTCTGCTTAGGTGTGGAAATGAACCATCTCTTTATGTAATGGTTAAGAGTGCGATAGTATGTATTTTAGTGGTCAGTTGAGTAGGTTATTTTACTAGTTCAGAAGTTGCTCAAGACTTGCTCGAGCAACGTGTCCAGCAACTCTTCTGCCAAGAATAACTCCAGGACTTGTTCGAGCAACCTGTCGAGCAAGTTGGGCGCAGACAACTATCTATAAATACCGATGTGCTAGGGTTTTTTCATTATCTCTCATAACATATAGCAGCCGACTTTTTGGAAGAAAAGAGAGAGAAGTTCTTTGATCTTTTGAGTGATTACCTTGGAGCTTCAATGCAATCGAACGATCGTACAACTACATGATCATCTCCAAGAAGTTCTCTACAATCTACAAGTGATTTCTGGGGAATACTTTTGGTGGGATTCCGAAAGTATCCAAGGAAGGCTTGTGCGATTCAAGGCATTGGCGATCAAGATCACTGGGTGCGGTGTACGTGTGACTCGGCAGGTGATACTTAGAACGTTGTGAGGATTTACATCGTTTGGATAGGTATATCTGTAACTGCACAATGAGTATAGTGGTTTTGATTCCTTCCCGTGGTTTTTTACCCATTTATGGTTTTCCACGTATATCTCTGTGTTGTGGGATTTGACTGTTTGCGTTAATTTCTGCTAGTAGTATTTAATAGTGATTCGCATTCATACTGCTAGGGTTTTAACAGATTTTTAAGGAACTTTGTTTTTTCAGCTCACCAGTCCGGTTTTCAAAAACATTGATCTGATCTACATACACGCCTACCGCAAGCAACCAGGGACCTATTTTTTAACCCCTGTTACTTGGGTGAAGATTTTTGTTCTTTTGAATATTTACAACTGCCAGAAGCCTTAATCTACAATCAGCATCACCTGTTGGTTGGAAAAAGCTTATTGTCCTATTCGTAGAGTATCCTTTTCAACACCAAAAGTATGTAGTCTTAGATAAAGCCGTCGAGGAAGTATTCAGTCATATAAGAGCTAACACGTAACACATGCACATGCACCATACTCAGACTCAGGGATTTATTCACCACCAGAATTAGGTGAGGCTCCTTGCTGTTGTGTAATTTCATTTCTTATGAAATTATACTCAAGATTCTACTCCGTGTCCTTATTGTCGTATCTTTATTTTGTTTTCCCCAGAGAATATGTGTTGCTCCATCTCTGCCAAAAGTATTCTTGAATAGATTCCCTTCTGAATTTCCTACCAAGAATGTTACTCAAATATTACCCAGTTGCCACAAAAAGTGTATTCATACTGCTAGTTCTTCTTCTGAGAATGTAGGTCAATTCTGTTTTGTTATCTCATCATAATCCACTATTAGTTGCCACTAGCCTCAAAAATTGTCTTCATACAGCTAGTTCATCTTTTAAAAGGTGTTCAAGAAGTCTTCTGTTATTTCATGTAATCCTGTAATGGTTGCCACCGTGGTCGTCTGGTCATGTAATACATCCATTTTTATCCCTTCTCTTGTGTCCCCTTAGTAAATGTACCCGAAGTTGGCTCTTCGCCTGCCATAATACCATAACCTACTTTGCTATGTAAGGATAGTTGCTGGGAAAAAGTTGGCCAAGCTCAGAGACATATGTTCCTTGTCTTGACTTTTATAGAAGCAATTTCAAGTGTGTTTAGAATAGGTTAGCCTGTTCGAAATCACATTTCGGGAGATGTGGATTTGGTAGGTGGTCTAGTTCAGTTACCAGTCTACTAGTATTCGTTGTGGAGAGAAATTCTGAAAACAGTGGCCCTAATTGGGAAGTAGGAGCCTTTTTGTTAATTCAGTATCACACCGTAAATCTCATCCTCTTTCCTCGTAAAAAAAAAAAAGCACGCACACATTTGGATAAATGTTTTATTTTCGTCTGAGTTGTAATTTCTCTCAAGTCTGATGAAGCTCGTTCGTTGAGTGATACTTTAATGTTGGATAGATGTAGATTTAAGTTTGCACACAGACACATTGATGACTGCCTGCAGCGGTGTTGCTTCAGGATATACAAAACCATACAAATGGGAACAAAAGGGAACTTTACCTCCAAATGTACAAAACTATACAATTGCCAGCGACGAGTCTTCATTTGCTTGCCCTATTGGGTTCATGTTGCGTTGGAAGAATATTATACATGTAATTGTTTAAAATCTTTCTGAAACCTCAGTGTGTTCCTTGTACCCCACTGCTAAAGCATTGGAGCCGCCCCTGAATGCATGCGTTGCGTTATCGTTCTTTTGCAACTGACCTAATGTTCTCCATTGTCATTATTCGTTGGATTGACCAATTGTTGTTTTTGCTATGTATATTCAGCGCAACAACTGCGAGCTTCGTTCAGTGGTCATTGTTGACAGAGGGTAAGCCAGTCATTCTTTCAACTCAGAATTTGGCCCTCATGCTTCATGCTTAATTAATGTCTTGGTTTTGTTAATCTGCAGCATGATAGGATCAGATTTTTCAACGACGAACTACCCTGGAAAAATTCCTAGCGGGCTCGATCTCCCCAGTGATGTCACAAAGGAAAAGCATCCAACCGGTGGAGTGCCTACATAATCATTGCGGATGTAGGAAAGCTCCATAATTGTTTTCGTATTCGTTGATTTGATTCTTGAAAAGTGATTTGGTGAAGTATTACCTTACATTTTAGTGACTGCTAGTTTTTCAGTGAATTTATATTTCCTTCATATCAAGAGGGGTTAGAACTGAGGCAAGTCCAAAAGAGAAATTATGTTTCCTGTTTCTTTTCTGATGAAGTACTGAACAAACAAATTTAGGTGAGTTTACTTTTATATGAAGTTACTTGGAACAGATTCAAAAAGTTCTTGTTTTGACTAATGTATGCAAGAGTTGTTGTCTCACTTTCCATATACTCCGTCCGTCCCTTTTTGTAGTGTTTAACTTTTCATTTTAGGTTGTCCCTTGATAAGTGTGTTTTGAAAAGTTAGTGCGTACATTTTCTATTTTGCCCTTAAAAGTAGATTTCTTTTTGAAAACTTAGGGGATATTGTTATATTGATAAGGGTAAGTAGTGGAAAGTAGATGTAAAAATTGGTGTGAGAGAAAATAAGTTGGAATTACGACGCTACACACTTAAAAAGGGTTGGAGGGAGTATTATTAACAAATTTCTGATTATATTTTTGGTTTTCTTGAAGACTATGTGTGTATATATATGTATGAGTGATTGATTACAATATATTTTCACACATCAAAGGATAATGTAGAAAATATACATGAAAAAAGAAAATGGAGTGCGGATGGTGACAAGGGGAGTGCGAAAATCAATTCATTGTATGTACAATGGTGTTTTTTGAATCCCCTGGAAATATGCGTACTCTTTACGTACAATTAAGGTTGTGACAGTTATCAAATTAATTATTTATCGTTATTCAATTAAAACTTGAAATAAAAAATAAAATAGAGATTCAAATCATAAAATCAGATGATGATTTTTTATTTTATTTTTTTATCAGAACATGAGATGATAATTGTAACTTTTTTACTCGCACAAAGAAATCATGTGAGATTGTGCTAACCCTTTTATGCGGCCAATGTAAAAGGCCACATGGGGTACTGGTTTCTCCTAGGATAAAAGAAAGATAAGAGTACAAAACAATGCATACTTTCTCCCACCAAAAAGGGGATAAATTACACTTATCTCCTTTGATGTCTCTAACTATTTGAAGAACTTCTCCTAGGCCAGCTCGACTCATCAAATTTTCATTGAATTTGAATTCAACTCGAGCTCATTTAAAACTTAACAAAAGAACTTGAACTTTCTTAAAACTTAACTCGATTCGGCTCGTTTGCAGTCCTGTTAGACTATTAGTAATCATTAGCCACAGAGGTGTTTGAAATTTTCACAAATCACAGGGTGGGTAGGCGTAATTTAAAAACAAGGTGCTAAAACAGAAGACGGCAGCAGTTAAAAAAAGGAAAAACAGAAGACGGCAGCAGTTAAAAAAAGGAAAAACAGAAGACGAACAACCTTCCCGTTATTGGAAAGCAGAGAGAGAGAGAGAGAGAGAGAGAGAGAGAGAGAGAGAGAGAGAGAGAGAGAGAGAGAGAGGTTTGGGATTTCCAGGAAAAAAATTTGTTCACCCTCACCAAAAGAGGGTGAACAAAACCCTCATTATCATTGGCTAAGAGGAGTGGTCCCTACCACTCTTAACCCAACCCAACCCAACTCAAGTTACTTATATGCTTAATTTCAGGAAAAGCCTCTAAATTTTTAATTCTCTTTTCTAAACCCCTCACTAATGAAAACTTACTCCACATAATAATTACTCTCATCTACTATAGTATGAGACCTACTAAAAAAATTACTCCACGTAATAATTGCTCTCATCAACAATAATAATTGCTCTCATCTACTATGGTACGAGATCTACTAAAAAAATTACTCCACGTAATAATTGCTCTCATCTACTATAGTACGATATTCTTGATACACCTTTCCATGTGGGTGGACTTCTCCTTAGTAAAGGCACCAGCAGGAGCAGGTGCAATTGATTTGTCAAATATTGCAAGGTAGGCTCCACCACCATGTCTAGATCTACCGGAAAATACTCCATGGAGTAATTTCTCTCAGCTACTATAGTACGACTGCTCTATTCTTGGTATTAATATTTTTGGAGACCCTTTCCATGTGGATGGACTTTGCTTTTAGTAAAGGGAGCCATCAGGTGCAATCATAAAAATCATCTTCAATTTAAATTCTATTTCAGAATTGGTTGTGACACATGGAAGGAAAATTTTACAATTTACCCTCTCCTTTTTTTTTTTTTTTTTTCACATTTTTGTGCTTTATGGAGGAATCTATTGTACATTTTAGAGATTTGGTTCTAAATTTGCTTTTGAGTATCCAGATACAGAGTTTCATACCTCTATTTAAGTCTCTAAATCTCTAAAAAGGATAGTGAATCCTTCCAAAAAAATACAAAAAGTTAAATAAAAGATAGACTCCCGACTCCCTTACCAAGTTATACGTGTGGACCCAAGATTAAATAATCCAAGATTGTCAATCCAACTGTCCAATCAGGCGTCCAAACGAGCCCCCAGGTACAATTATAGGATTGCTACACTTTGTTTGGTTGAGAGTTTTGAGAAATATTTTTGAGATAGTGTTTATATTGGTTGAATTATTTTTGAGAAATATTTTGAGGAACTTTAATTTGAAAAAATTGGTTGAATTAGAAGAAGAAAAAATTGCTGATAGGGAGAAAGCTTTGAAGAATTATGCGGAGATGGAAGAAGATAAGATTTTTTTTATTAATCTTTGAAGAAAGAGCAAAGATCTTATCTTCATGGAATTGTTTATCACCTTACATTATGTCCGTTGAATATGAAAATAGGTAATTTACCGGAACCAAGCAACGGGGCAGTGCATGCAATCCTTGAAATAGAGATACTTGACTGTGATTTTGTGAGAACTTTTATTGTGAAAAGGGGCAGCGCATGCAATCCTTTTTCGTTGATAATCAATTTCTTTTGTCGATCAAATCAAGCAATATCGTCATCAACGTAATAACTATTTTATGTGTTCATCCTATAAAATCAAGCAACGGAACCAAGCAACGAGGCAGCGCATGCAATCCTACGAACCCTAATTTAGGTGAGGGGTTCAGTAAAGAAAATTAAGAATTTAGGGGTTTTTCCTGAAATTAAGTATACAAGTAACTTGAGTTGGGTTGGGTTGGGTTAAAAGTGGTAGGGACCACTCCTTTTAACCAATAAGAGTGAGGGTTTTGGTTACCCTCTTTTGGTGAGGGTGAACAAATTTTTTTCCGATTTGGAATCATACGCACATATACGTGAATCTGAGTGTGGACCACAGAGAGAGAGAGATAGAGAGAGGTTTGGGATTTGGAATCGTACGCAGATATATATACAATCGTACGCATTATGATTTACGACCATCTTAAACAATTGCATTTCTCCAATTTCTTCAACCTCTTAAAATATACATCAGCGTCGGTCATAATATCGGCATTATGATTCTCTGTTCCTACTCCTCCTCCTCCTCTCTCTCGCTCTCTGGTAAACCTTCTCTCTCTCTCTCATACATGTTTTATTTTGGTCAATTTCTTATATGCATGTTACTAATACAAAGACATTTCAGTTTTGTCCGGAGAGATTTGTATAATTTTGTTATAATTGGATATCATACTCGATGAATACTTTTAAATCTGGTAATATGATCAGGTTGATGTTTTGAAATCGTTTTGCATTGTGTTCGTGGTTTGAAATTGTGTTGCTTGTATTTGGTGCTTTTCGTTTTGGTTATTTTGGCACTCTGTATTGATCTGAGTTCTTCTGGCAAAGTGATAACACAGGAGGGTTTACTGCGGTGAAATGATCTTGTGCATGTGTGAAGCCATAAATCTACTGGTACCGAAAATGTACGACGGCACGCGGGGCACACTTTTTGTGTCCCATACGTATAATCCGGACAGTTCACTAATTTTAAAATATTTTTTTGAAGGTCCCTGCAAAAGTTTAACTCAATTGGATATATGATCCTAAATATGCAGCCTCGCTATTATTTGAATTTATTCTAGTTATTGGTCATCAACACCCTGTGGTGAGAATTGGTATTCCAAGGGCTGATTTGACTGTCCGGACTAGACCTAGATTGTGATTGCACCACACATGAGAGGTCAATTCGTGTGTTTGACTGCAGAGCAGCACGTACTAAATCTGGATCTGCAAGACAGAACAACTGTTAGTGCCTCGTCCGCTGCCGATGGGTAGAAGGCACTCCGATGGCTAAGGAAGTCTCAAACTTAAGGAGAGGAAAACTATGAGTGAATAATAATGGCATATATAGGGTTTACAACTGTACTTTATATAGAGAGAGACTTGACTTAACGTTGACAGCATGAATGACCACCTCATAGTTTGTCCAGCCCGCAATGCCACGAATGCTCAGCTGCTGGGTAAGATTACTTATGTGACTCAATACATGAGTAAGGTTCCGTTAGACAAAGTACTTTGGTTGACAACTAGATAGGAAATCAGATCCAGAGCACTGTTGTGACACCCGTTCCTAACATGCATGTGCATTTCATACGTATTTTCATTTAATAAGTCATTTGGTGCATGACATGTCATGTTATTAATAACACATGGATTGTTTGAGTGTAGTATAGTCCGCATTCAATACCTTATATGCTTGTGTTCTAATTATGTGTGTAGTTTTGTGGCTCAAAAAAAAAAAAAAAAAAGAACTTAGAAGTCAAGAGAGGGGACGATAGTCAAGTGGGAGGTCGGTGTTAGGTTTTGTTTGTGGAAACTTTACAAAAGGAGGGGACATCTCACCCCTTAAGGTATAAGGAGACCAAGACTTTCAGACTTTCATTTCCCCAGCCATAATCATCGGAGAGAGAGAGAGAGAGAGAGAGAGAGAAGAGAGAAGTGAGAAGCTTGAGAAATTCTGAGTAAAGGTACAAATTTTCTTCTATAGTATTTCAACTCCAAAAATTATGATGTTTTAACCGTAGTTGTATTTAGGTGTTATATAGATCATGTAAAATTTTCAGACACCTGCCAGACTGTGGGTGCTATGTACATATCGATGTGCGAGGATGGGGTGGTTGTGTTATAGTCTAGTACTTTGGACTTGTATAAATGTTTGGGAGTTGTGAACACTTAGACTGTGTTTGACTATAGGGTTTGATGTAATTATTTGTTGAGCACTTCTGCTTGAGGGTTGCAGTTATAATTATTTTATTTTCTCTCTTTTGGATGCGGGTATCTCGAGTTGTGTATAGGTAGTTGATAGGTGGTCCTACCACTTTGGGCAGGCTTGATCTTGCCGGAGTGGGGTGTGAGAGTGTACCATAGTATTTGGGAAACTGTTGCTAAGGCTAAGCCCTTTAGCGCTAAAAGAAAGGGTTGTGGGAAACACGTCGGTTATCAGTATGATGTGGATGGTTTGGACTATGCTCATCGAATGCAAGGGAGTTTATTTTGTTTGAATGTGTGATGGGTACTGGGTATTAAAAAAAGGTTACTTCTATGTAAACATGTGAATTGGAAGTTGAAAAATAAAGCTATATAGTTTATTTTGCTCAGTGTATTAGATAGCTTAGCTATTCCGTTGCCTCTTTGATTCTGATACTAAAACACAGTTGCACATGTTTATCCGATTTTCGCTTTGACGTAAGTTGTTTGAGTTTGTAAGAGTCTCATATATGGCATGTGCTTATTCCTTTCATAATGCCAGTTTGCAATTGCTGTATGGAATGTGATTTCCAAAGCTTCTATGTTGGTTAAATTTCCGGTTTATTCCTCATCTCTTCTATATTAGCTTGCAGGTATGGATTCCAGCGTGGGCCAGAGCTTGTACCCTCTGCACCGATGTAAAACAATTCACCTGGTTTGTGTCATTTTTTTCCTTCTTTGCCTTTCTTTACTATGTTCTGAATGGTCGGAAAAGGAAGGTCCAAATTCCAATGATGTGTAGGATCCGAACTACCAGATATTTTATCTGGATGACTGGATTTCTTGCTTTTTTTTTTTTTGGCACTGTCCATGGTATTTTGTTCCTAAAGTCCAGTGATATAGGTGAGGCATGCACAAGGCATTCACAATGTACAAGGAGAAAAGAACCGTAAGGCATACCAATCAGAAGAATTCTTTGATGCAAATATCACCCCTCTTGGATGGAACCAGGTAATAGCCGTTAATATATGGCTTTAATGTCAATTTGTTAATCCAAACATCTTTTGCATCAGTTTTATTAAGAGTACACGTTTTCTTTTACTTGTCCCGATTAACTGTATCTTAAGTGAGTCATCATGTTCCGATATGGTTTTGGAGAAAGTGTGTTATCAACTTTTTGCCATATGGTCTAGTAGGAAATACTTGGTCGGCGGAAAGTATTGTTTAGCTGAGAAACTTACTAGATATTTTCTTGTCTGGTATATTCTTGAATCAAGTACTTTGTAGTTTGTATTTTAGCTGTAAACAATGCTTCGCCTGGACTCTGTGGTTGTAACAGGTAGCAAACCTCAAGAAGCATGTTGATGCATGTGGCCTTTCCAAGAAGATCGAATTAGTCATCGTTTCCCCTTTATTAAGGTATTAGTTTGTCATGCTTTTTCTCTATGCTTAAGCTCGTATGTTATAAGCTCTACATGATCCGACAAGCATGTGGGTTTTGGTCCACAACTACTTAATGTATACTGCTTGTGTGTACATAGCATGCACTTTTCTTGCCCAATTAAGTTGTACCCTCTAAAAAGTGGCTACGTTTTTATTAGATTTTTAACCACCAACTCATCTAAAAGCTTAAGCTGTTAGAGATAGGGATAACTTCATTATTTATATCTTCAACACGCCCCCTCACGTGTAGCCAGACTTTCCTCCATAAGCGGGCTAAACACGTGCAAGTATTTAATTATTAGGTAGGCGGCAAGGTTCAAACACATGATCTATTGCCCAGTCTGATACCTTATTAGATTGTTAACCATCAACTCATCTAAAAACTTAAGCTGTTGGAGAGATGGTTAACTTTATTATTTGTGTCGTCAACAGTCTTGATGGAGCAGTATTTTTGTTTAAAAAGGCCAACTATATATGGGCCTACAGAAGATAGAAACAAAATGCGTTGAATGGATATCGTATTATATTTGTAAATCTCAATTGGCCGAAATGTTCATAGACCAATCATCATACAAATGGCTGAAGTATTGTAACATTGGGTATGATTACCACTGGCTGTATTGTAGGACCATGCAGACGGCAGTCGGAGTTTTTGGGGGTGAAGGTTACATGGATAGGAATGATGTACCTCCTTTGATGGTGGCAAATGCCGGGAAGAGTAGCCATCCTGCAATCTCAAGCCTAAACTGCCCACCATTCATTGCGGTGGAGCTTTGTAGAGAACGTTTGGTATGTGACATCTTCTGTCTGTTTTCTTGTCGCTCTCTTTTTTTATGTGTATGTGCGAGTAATAAAATGCTCGCACAATCCCGTGCATAGAACTCAGGGGAGTGCAGTTATAAAACCATGAAACCTCTCCCATGAGGATATGGTGGAGGAAACAGTTTTTGACCTATATGGTGGAGGAAACAATTTTTGAACTATTGGGCTAGGCAGCTCTTTGAGTTAGGAACTCCAGGTTGTTCTTGTTTGATAGATATCCTTGCTGAAATCATCTAGTTTTCTTATTTAGGTAGTTATTGGAAATTATTTTTCTTTGTTTTTGAATGATTTGAGGATGATTTAGGGTTGTGATCTTTTTCTTTCTTTACTCTTTGCGATTGCTTGAGAGTAGAAACCATCAAAGCATGTGGTTTTGCTCATAATTCTGATGATATTTTCCTGCATTCTCATCTTCAATGAATTGCTACAATCATCAGGTGCTCTATTGTTGTGACTTTGAAGCTTCTCAAGGACGTTTAGTGTTTCATCTCTTGGGCAATTTTGAGGCATAGGAATTTCCAGTGCACTTTTGTAGGTTGATTGCCTCATTTGACTCTGAATTTTACAGCAAATGATTTGTTGCATGGATGGTCCCGGCCATTGACAGATGTGTGTACACGGCCTTAGGTGCTAGTTATTTAGTGTCTCTCAGTATCGCAGTTCTTAAAACTGCATTGGCTTTGGAATACATGTTTGGCATTTTACTTTTCATGCTCATGGTACATCCAATGTGGTTGAGGTTAACATCACATGAAGAGACTAAAGCCTAATGGCATGGTCTCAAACCAATGATATCCATTTCTTGAGGCTAACAGCAAATAAGGACACCACTTATTTTTTACATGCATCAAGGTTTTGAATAACAGTAGCTGGCCAAAGCAGAAAAAATACTAGTTGGAGTATTGAATCATATGAATCGGGTGCGCCGCTTGTGAATCTCTTCAAATTCTTTCTCAGGTCAAAGGACTGAAAGTGGACGTGGTTGCAGCGGTCAAGAATCGGGCCTGAAAATGGCAAAAATCAATTACATATAAACACTATATATGGAGAGCCGGTCGATACACATGCGAATTCTGATGACAAGAACAGCTCTACTTTCACAGTTAAAAACAAGAAGCAAAATTTTCTCCTCCAAATATTGATGCTTTCACAACACAAAACGGATCAGAGTGGCAGTAATGGACCCGGGAGAGTACACAAAAAAGACGTTTACATTCTTTGTCACATTCATGAAATTAACAAATATGTTTGTGTCAATCACTGTGCAAGCGTCATAAAAAAGATAAGCTGGAAGAGAGTGATAGGTTTTTTTTTCTTGCTTTTCGCATAGCAAGCCTAGAGGGGGAGGCTCACACGACTGACTATTAGTTTTGTGGTAGAGCGGGCGCTTATCAATTTATCTCTAAATAAAGAGTTATTTTAAAATAAAATAAAAACTGGGACAGCCGACACGAACACAGTGGTCTCTGACCAGAATGGATGATTAGACCCCAATTTTGAGATGATCAATGAAAACTATCCGGCCGCCAACTTTGATTTTTAGGATTTTTTTTATTAACTTGCCTTGAAACAAGTTGAGGCATGTCTTGCCCAAAAACCTTGATTTTTGGGATTTTCCTTTTATCGACTCTCTGGTGTCTCTCATATGGGGTTCAAAATGCCTCAAGTGGACTAATAGGCTCTCTATATCAACTTGTTCCTCCTCTTAACTGCTGTGTTCGTATAAAATAGTCGCAATTGAAACCCATTTGAGGAACCATTGTAAAGTAGTCCCCTAATTAGGTTGGTATTTTGTAAAATACACTGGTGCATCCTTTGGTATATATAATACCGGGAAATTGTTGTGCCACATTTTAACAACGTTAATATATGTTTTCTTCGTGTATTTCCTTCTCACTTTCTCCATTCTCTTTGTCTTCAGTAAATGACGTTTAGATTCCTCTGGATAACTTGTGTCTGTGTTACAATGCAGGGTGTTAATCCATGTGATAGGAGGAGAAGCATTAGCGAGTATAAGTCTATTTTTCCAGCTATTGATTTTTCCATGGCAAGTGCTGTTTTCATGATTGTCACTCACCTTCATTATCGAAAGGAGAGGAAAATACTTTTAGTATGGATACAGGATAGCATGTGAATGGGTGATGTTTGCATTTTCCTTCAGATAGAAAGTGATGCTGACATTCTGTGGAAGCCTGGCCCAAGAGAGAAGGATGAACAACTTGCTGCGAGGGGAATGAAGTTTCTGAACTGGTGATTCCTGGTCTCAGTTGCCTAAATTTCTTAGTGCAAAATTTTATGTTTCTATGGAAAGAATTTTGGCAGTCAAATAGGTCATCTCAGGTTATGAAAAATCAAACAAATAGGCCCTTGGATAAAAGATTACTTTTTTCTCCCTTCAAATAACACTGTGGTTTCCCTAGGGCAATCACACCCAGATTCACAGTTGATTCTCTCGAGTTAGGGGGTGCTTTTACCAGGCAATAACAAACTAGCCTAAGAGTAGGTTATCTCATTGTCGGTTATGTAATATCCTTCCGAGTTTACAAAGAGAAGCAGTTTAATTTTTACTGACATTATCAGTCATTGTTATTGAATACTCGTACCTTTTTTCTTTCCTTTTCCTTTGGGCAAATATTGCCAATAGTTAGATCTGTCTCTAGACTTCCCCCACCCATACCCCCATCAATTGGGGATTTTATGGGTACTGGTATGCTGCATCTATTGGTGCATCATATGGCCTCTTAGTCTTCTCGTGCGACTGATTCTGCTCTCTTTTCATGACTATTGCATCTTTCCTCACTTCTCCTACTGTTGAATATTTGAAACTTTGTGTACACATTAGGACCCTGGACCCCAATGGCGGAGCTATTGTGGGATCGGAGGGGGACACGGCCCATCCAATTTTTTATTTCTAAGTATAATTTTCATAATTTTTGTAGATATTAGTAAAAGAACTAAAAAAATCATCAATAATTAAACAATAAGAACAATTTTTATTTTTAGCTTATTAACTTATGGTGAATAATACTATCTGACAATGATACTGTGTGTCGTTGATTGATATGATAGCAACAATACTTGAGATTAATTCTTCAAGTTATCAAAATCATAAACAACCGGATTTAATCTCAATAAAATCATCGTAACAAAATTTCTGTCATAACTCGTCCCCCTCCAACTTCAATTTCTAGCTCTGCCATTGTGGACCCTAGTCGTAGATATCTCTTTTGTGTTCTGTTCTATAAATGTTATAGTTAAATGCCGACTTCTCCTTTTTCATACTATTTCCATTTTGTACAGGTTGTGGACGCGGCCAGAGAAAGAGATTGTTGTTGTTACCCACAGCGCATTCTTGGTTGAAACCTTAAGTGCATTTGGAAATGATTGTCATCCATCTATCAAGAGTGAAATATGCAAATCGTAAGTGTATTTTTGCTTCTCAAGTTTTTCTTGTTAGAGCGCAGCATATGGACTATCTATCTGATCCAATGTTTAAAACTGGACCGGACTGGCTGGTTCAACCGTCAATGGGTCTCTAGTTCAGTCTGGTTTGACACCAAAACCGCTAATTTTAGAAAACCAGACTATTTTGAGAAATCCACCTCAAAATTCCAGTCGAACCGGTGAACCATCTAAACCGGTATGGATTTAGAAACCGGAACCATTGAATTTTACTAGTCACATGTCATGCAGGCTTAGAACCCTTGCGATGCCTATTATCCTATTCGTAAAGTATCCTTTTCAACAACAGAAGTGTGTAGTCTTAGTCTTAGATAAAGCGGTAGAAGAAGTATTCGGTCATCTTAGAGCTAACTGTTGAGTGTAGCGCAGCGGAACAAGCACGAAAAAATACATCTTTTATTGATTACAAAGTATTCTTCACACTTTTCTCGCTCGCATACAATTAACTGCTCCCCCACACGGGGTGATCTCACTCACACCACTCTAGGTCAGTTCCAACTCTAGGCACACTTTCCAACTCTAGGCACACTCCAAGTGTACTCTCCCAGGTACACTCTCCAAGCACATCTTCAAATGTGCTCTCATGTTCATGCTTCTATGTGTACTCCTAGTGTGCTCTCATGTGCACTCTCATAGGTGCACTCCATGTGAGCTTACTCCAAATGATCCCATCCTTCCTTTATATAGCCATCCACCTCCTCAATGGACGGCCAAGATCATTCTCATCCAACAGTCCATATTCTTCATCTAGAATCCTCCTAGAAAATATCTTCTCCTCCTCACACCTCCACAACATTCTAGAACTCTCCACACAAGTCTAGCATGTAGTGGAGTCTTCCATAACCTTCTTGAATATTCCAGAACTCTGTAGGTTCCTCCACTTCTAGAATCTTCCAAAAATATCTAGAACATTCTATACCATTCTAGATTTATCTAGATTATTCTTCGACCTTCTAGAGAGTTCTCCATTATTCTAGAATTCTCTAGAATACTCTCGAGCCTTCCGGACTATTCTAGAATTCTCTGTTCTATTATGGAGGATTCTAAATCCATGATCAATGGAGAGTCAAGTGTTGACGCTCAACACTAACATGTAAAACATGCACATGCAGCATACTCAAACTCAGGGATTTATTCACCGCCAAAATTAGGTGAGGCTCCTTGCTGTTGTGTAATTTCATTTCTTATGAAATTATACTCAAGATTCTACTCCGTGTCATTATTGTCGTATCTTAATTTTGTTTTCCACAGAGAAGATGTGTTAACTCCATCTCCGCTAAAAGTATTCTTGAATAGATTCCCTTCTGAATTTCCTACCAAGAATGTTACTCAAATATAACCCAGTTGCCACAAAAGGTGTATTCATACTGCTAGTTCTTCTTCTAAGAATGTATGTCAATTCTGTTTCGTTATCTCATCATAATCCACTATTAGTTTCCACTAGCCAAAAAATCATCTTCACACAGCTACTTCATATTTTAAGAGGTGTTCAAGAAGTCTTCTGTTATTTCATGTAATCCTGTAATGGTTGCCATAATGCATCCATTTTTATCTCTTTTCTTGTGTTCCCTTAGTAAATGGACCCAAAGTTGGCTCTTCGCCTACCATAATACCATAACCTACTTTGCTGTGTCAGGATAGTTGTAGCATGTATCTGTATGTGGCAATTGTTGGAGGGATAATGAAATTAGGGAAAAAGTTGACCAAGCTCAAAGACATAGGTTCCTTGGCTTGACTTTTATCGAAGCAATTTCAAGTGTCTTTACAATAGGTTAGCCTGTTCGAAATCACATTTCGGGAGATGAGGATTTGGTAGGTGGTCGAGTTCAGTTACCAGTCTACTAGTATCGGTTGTGAAGAAATTCTGAAAACAGTGGTTGTAATTTAGAAGTAGGAGCCTTTTATTAATTCAGTATCACACCCCAAACCTCATTTTTTTTCCTCGTAAAACAAGCACACACACCTGGAAATATGTTTTATTTTCATTTGAGTTGTAATTTTCTCTTAAGTCTGATAAAAAGCTTGTTCGTTGAGTGATACTTTGATGTTGAACAGAAGTAAATTTAAGTTTGCACAAATTTAAATTTGAGTGATACTTTCCCTTCTATGTTTTGCATGGTTATCATGCTTTGGGATGCCTCTCAATGCAAGGTCCTCGCAAACTTTTAAGGAGATTGGAGGTAAATGGGGCCTGTATATCCAGCTGGATGAGAACACATTGAGAGGAAAATCCTATGAGAAGGGGAGAGTTCTCATTGCTACTGAGCAAGTTCAAAAGGGTTAGAAGGGAAAGTCGAGCTGGTAGTAAGTGGGAAAAGGTACATTATTAGAGTAGAGGAGGAAGAATCTTTCAGAAAGGTTGTATCAAACAAATCGTTCATTGATCTAGATTTGGAAGCAAAGGAGGAAGATGATGACATGGCCCAAAACAATAATGATTTGGAGGATGGTTTTGATGGCATGGAAGTGACCAATGATGTTGTGGAGGCCAGCAAAGCAAAGAATAACACTGAGAAGGAATTTGAGCCGGACCCACCTAATCAGTTCTTTGTAGAATGCCAACTAGAACAGCATGGGGAAAGCAAAAGACGTGTGGAGGATGATCAATACTCCCAGGTCTCAAAGTCTACTCATTTGATGGAAGTTGAGACAAGTGACGATTGTAATGGTGAAAATTCAAATTCAGTTCATGGACTGGACTCTTGGGTAGAGGACTCAACAGGCCCATATTTAATCACTCATTAGGGCTAAGAGAATGGAAGCAAAACCCATGACAATAACCAGAGTTTGGCAAACCCTTCTACAATTGAACACGTGCAGGATAGTGAAAGGGTTTAATTTTATTGAATGAACCACTAGTGATTGATTCAAGGAACAATCTCAAAGCCTCTAAAATAGAGGGGATCAATCTTCTAGTAGACCTTCGCCCAGCCGAACGTAGAAGAAGAATTAGAAGTCAGATGTATGAGGCTTGCATGAACTCGGTCGAGAGTGAGTTTGTCCAAAACACAAAGTCTTCGCACGGAACAAGGCAAGATCAGGAGGTAATAAATGCTAAGGTTCAATCAACAATTAGTACTGGGCCTTTTGGCAAAAGGTTAGGGGTGGACATGGTTGACAGTGATGTTCAAGTGATGAAAAAGATGATTGAGATCAAAGCAAAGGAGTTTCCGCTTCTGCAAAGAAGCAACTCTGCTTGCTGAATAAAGTCAGGATGGTATTTTGGAGCAAGTGATTGGCTGCAAATTTCTGGGATTGTGTGTGCATGGGGTGTGTCTGTTATCGTGTCTTTTGGGAGGGAGATTGTATGTGATGAGGTTAATTTGGAGGTGAGAGTGGTCCTTTGGTAAGGGGTGTCTTCTAGTTGAAGTTTGGGGAAGTCTTTTCAAGTTTGTTAGTAGTTTTGTTCAATTTTCAGGTTTGGGGAGATTGGGGTGCAATTTTGTTTGGGTTTTGGATGTTTGGGAAGTTCTTATGTCTGCTGAGTCCTTGTACTGCACTGCGACTGTTGAAGATGATTGTAAAACATTTCGCTGCTGTCAAATTACTTTTTAGGGTGATCACTGCTACATTTTTTGGTTCAATGCTTCTATACCTGGTGATGCTGAATTCTATGGTAAAGGTTGCCAATAGTTTTTTAAGGAATATTGTTGCTGAGTTTGGATTCCCTACTGCTGCTGCTACCGAATTTGCGACTGATGAAGTTTCTGGGATGCTACTGTTGCTGATGGAGTTTTGGCCTCTCAAGTTTTTGGGTAATATTTGGTTCTGATGCTTCATGCCTTGTGGAGCCACCAAGGGTGATGAGCCAAGGGAGCTTAGGCCCAGGGTGCTTCTAAGTTCTGCATTTGTTCTCTTTTTCCTTCTTTTTACATTCAGCTTAGGCCCTATACTTTGCCTCATGACTCCTTTTGTCAGATGGCTAGGGATTTTCTTTTCTCGATGTACCCTTTGTCGAGTTCTAAACTTCTAATGAATTTTTTCCTATCAAAAAAAAAAATTAAGTTTGCACACAGAAAAGTTGTTAAGTTATGAGTTAAGGTTTTATTTGTTATGTTTATATTTCTTAGGGGTAGTTTAGTCATAGTTGTATTACTCCCTTATATATCGTTGTATAGCCCTATTGTTTCAAAGTAATGAGAAAATTATTCCCCACACTCTCTCTCTCTCTCTGGAACTTTACATGGTATCAGAGCTCCGATCATGAGCTGGGCTTCAGAGAGAGCTTTACGTTTGTGACTATTGTACACGATCGATCGCCCTGGGCTTGTTCTCACGCTAGTCGATCGAGTGGGCTTGTTCTCACGCTATTTTGTACATCGACTGTGTATCACGCTGCTTAGATAGCAGTTGTTCACTGTCAAGCACAACCCAGTCACCAGATCTCCCACACCGACGACTACAGTGCCCTCCGGCGACCCTCGTCTGAGGCCGGTGAACTCTGGCGAGGCTTGGCTGACATCGGCGACCTCCGGCGAAGGCTGTCAGACACTGTACCATACTGGGTCTTGCTTGAAAATAGCTTTTCTACCTCCGGCGACCACCGGCGACCTCTGGCGACCATTGTACAGCCTCCGGCGAGGCTCGTACAGGTGCCATTTGGGTATTGTTTGATCGTTTTTTGGTCAGATCTGTTTCGGTAAGCCTGTTCATTGTCTTCGGTTGCTTCAAAATCGACTGGGTTGTCTAGGATAGGCTTCTAAAGGACTCGAAAGTAATTGGGTAGTCTCGTTTAAGCCTCTGTAGCATCCAAAATTGACTGGGTTCTTGTGATTTGTATTCGGCGAGCACTGTACAACTTCCGCGAGCACAGACGTGTACCGTACAACCTCAGTTGTGATCGAAAGGTACTGGGTTACCAGGTAATCAACTGGGTTGGATTGTTTGAGGTACTCTCCGTCACTACTATCAATCAGTACGCCTGGTATCATTTTTTGGGTCACTTTTGAGCACTGTTACTGCTCCTCTTACCATTTTTGAAGGGTGTTACATGTTTGAAACCCATTGGGTTGGCTCAATTGGAGCTGTTGAGTAAAATTTTCATCTTCGTGTGGCTTTTTAGTATTCTGTCAGTATGGTGGCGGCTTTCAGAACTGCCCAAGTTGATATTTTTTCTCAGGGAGAGTTACAAACTCTCAAGCGCCTTCTGGCAAAGCTGGATACTCCATCTACTACCGCTCCTTCCACTGCTACTGATTTCTTTGCCCACAGAGGTATACATGCTAGTGCTTCTATTGCCTCTAGCTCTTCTCCTTGGATAATAGATTCTGGAGCAACAGATCATATGACAAGTTGTTCATCTTTCTTTGACTCTTATTCTACATGTTCCGGTAAGGATAAGGTCAGAGTTGCTGATGGTTCTCTATCTTCTATTTCCGGGAAAGGTTCTATTCATTGTTCTCCAACCATACCTCTTTCTTCCGTTCTCCATGTTCCCAATTTTACTACTAATCTTATATCTGTTAGTAGTCTCACACAATCTTTGAATTGTTCAGTGACATTTTTTCCCACTCATTGTGTCTTTCAGGAACTGGGAACAGGAAAGACGATTGGTACTGGTAGAGCTCAGGATGGCCTGTATTTTTTGGAGTCTGTGCCTTGTTCATCTTTTACTCCCTCATCATTGGGTCATGCTCTTGAGGCGGATACGGGTTCATCTCTTCCTCTATTGCATCAGTGGCACCGTAGACTAGGCCATCCTTCTTTTGGTGTTTTAGAGAAACTCTTTCCTACTTTAACTAAACGATGTTCTAGAAGTAGGTTCTTTTGTGAAGCTTGTGAGCTTGCAAAGCATAGACGTTCATTTTATGCTCCTGTTTATCAGAGAAGTGTTTCTCCTTTTATGGTTGTCCACGCTGATGTCTGGGGTCCTTCCCCTATTACCTCTATTTCTGGTTATCGCTATTTTGTTACCTTTATTGATTGTCATTCTCGTATAACTTGGGTGTATCTACTTCAAGCAAAAAATGAAGTTTTCTCATGTTTTCAGTCATTTCATAAGATGGTGCACACACAATTTGATACAAACATCAAGATACTTTGTTGTGACAATGGGACTGTATATATGAATGGTCCCTTCAAGTCATATCTTGATGGCAATGGCATTCTTTTCCAAACTACTTGTGTAGATACACCGCAGCAAAATGGAGTCGCGGAAAGGAAGAACCGGCATCTTGCTGAGGTGGCTCGCTCTCTTATGTTTACTATGAATGTTCCTAAACATTTTTGGGGCGAGGCCATCCTTACAGCTTCTTATCTCATTAATCGAATGCCATCCAGTGTTCTTCAATTCTGGACTCCCTTGGATTTCCTTCCGGGTCGCTTTCGGGTCTCTACTCTTCCTCCTAAGATTTTTGGTTGTGTTTGTTATGTGCATGCTCCTCGTCACCCCGGTGGAAAGTTAGATCCTAAAGCTCGCAAATGCATGTTTCTTGGTTACTCCCCTGCTCAAAAGGGGTATCATTGCTATGACCCGCTCTCTCGGAAGAAATTTGTTTTGATGGATGTCACTTTTTGGGAACACCAACCCTTCTACCCTCTCTCGTCCCCATCTCTTCAGGGGGAGAGTTCTAGAGGGGAAGAGATGTTGACATCTTGTGATTCTAATTCGTGGTTATTCCCCCCAACTGACAGTACAGAGGAGAATGTTGGTAAGGGGGAGAATGTTGATACAGGGGAGAACACTGGTGAGGGGGAGGAGGCATCTCCTAGCCCTAGTAATCCTGAAGGGGAAAAAGAGGAACCTGTATCTGGAGAAAGAATAATGCTGGATGCAAGAGAAAGATTGGACAGACCTGATTTACAAACTTTCACTCGCAAGAAAAAGGGCCAACCTGGTGCATTACCACAGTACCAATCATCACCACCTACTCCAGTTCCTGACTCTTCAGCTGACTCATCTGGTAATGATCTTTACCCTACTGTTGTTGATGATCTTGATGCTCCTATTGCTCATAGGAAAGGTGTTAGAACTTGTACTCAACATCCCATCTCCCAGTTTGTTTCTTATGACCGTTTATCTCCTTCGCATCGTGCTTTTGTTTCATCTCTTTCTTCTATATCTATTCCAAAGAATTGGCAGGATGCATTCATGATACCTAAGTGGAAAGGAGCAATGGTAGAGGAGATGACGGCTTTGAAAAAGAATGGCACTTGGGAGCTAGTATCACTTCCAAGAGGGAAGAAACCCGTGGGGTGCAAATGGGTGTTCACTGTGAAACACAAAGCTGATGGGACAGTTGAGAGATACAAGGCAAGACTTGTTGCAAAGGGCTTCACACAAACCTATGGTATTGACTACGAGGAGACATTTGCCCCTGTAGCGAAGATGAACTCTGTGCGAGTTCTACTCTCTTGTGCTGCCAATTTAAATTGGCCTCTTCACCAGTTTGATGTGAAGAATGCATTCCTCCATGGCGAATTAGAGGAGGAGGTATACATGGCTATTCCCCCAGGTTTTTCTTCATCTCAGACAGAGGGAAAGGTGTGTCGATTGAAGAAGGCACTCTATGGCTTGAAGCAATCTCCTAGAGCATGGTTTGACAGGTTTCTCAAAGCCATGTTGAGATTTGGATACACGCAGAGTCATGCTGACCATACTATGTTCATCAAGAGAAGTAATGGTAAGATTGCCATTCTTATTGTTTATGTGGATGACATAATCATGACAGGTGATGATGCGAATGAGATTGTTAGCCTTAAAGCTCTTCTTGCCCGAGAGTTTGAGATTAAAGATTTGGGGTCTATGAAGTACTTTCTTGGAATGGAGGTGGCTAGATCTGAGAAAGGAATTTTTCTCTCTCAAAGAAAGTACATCCTTGATCTCTTGGAAGAAACTGGTATGTTGGGATGTAAGCCAGCCGATTCTCCCATTGAGGCCAACCATCATCTTGGTAGCAATGTAGGGGAGCTTACAGAAAAGGAGAGATATCAGAGACTTGTGGGTCGCCTGATATACTTATCTCACACTAGACCAGATATTTCCTATGCTGTGGGGGTTGTGAGCCAGTTCATGCATGAACCTCGTACTAGTCATCTTGATGCAGTTTATCGTATCTTGAGGTATCTTAAATCTGCCCCAGGGAAAGGAATTTTGTTCTCTAATCATGGGCACTTGAGATTGGAAGCTTTCACTGATGCAGACTGGGCAGGTTCTATTGATGATAGACGATCTACTTCTGGCTATTGCACCTTCCTTGGAGGGAATTTGATTACATGGAGGAGTAAAAAGCAGTCTGTGGTAGCTAGATCCAGTGCAGAGGCTGAGTACAGAGCTATGGCTCATGGTGTTTGTGAGCTTTTATGGCTCCAAACCTTCTTGCCTGATTTGGGATTCCCTGATCGTGGTCCTATGAAGCTCTATTGTGATAACAAAGCTGCCATAAACATTGCTCATAATCCTGTTCAACATGATCGAACAAAGCATATTGAGATTGATAGACATTTCATCAAGGAGAAGCTGCGCAACGGTTTGATTTGCATGCCTTTTGTGAGATCCGAAGACCAATTGGCCGATGTATTTACAAAGGGTCTTAGTAGCAAAAGTTTTCATCCCATTGTGTTCAAGTTGGGCTTGATAGATATCTTCGCACCAACTTGAGGGGGAGTGTTAAGTTATGAGTTAAGGTTTTATTTGTAATGTTTATATTTCCTAGGGGTAGTTTAGTCATAGTTGTATTACTCCCTTATATATCGTTGTATAGCCCTATTGTTTCAAAGTAATGAGAAAATTATTCCCCACACTCTCTCTCTCTCTCTGGAACTTTACAAAAGTAATGAACTGATCCGACACCTATCTCACTTTTGCAGACAGACATTTATGACTGCCTGCAGCAACATTGCTCCAGGATTTCAGTCAATGGCAAGTCTAGTGAGACATATATAACAAAAGGGAACTTTACCTCCAAATATACAAAACTGTACGATTGCCAGTGACGAGCCTTCATTTGATTGCCCTATTGGGTTCATTTGTGTCAAAAGAATATTATACATGTAATTGTTTAAAATCTTTTTGGAACCTCTGTGTGTTCCTTGTATCCCGGGCCGCCCTGAATGCATGCGTTGCGTTATCAACTTATCGTTCTTTTGCAACTGACCTAATGTTATCCGTTGTGATTATTCGTTGGACTGACCAATTGTTATCTTCGTTGTGTATATTCAGCTTTAACAACTGTGAGCTTCGTTCATTGGTCATTGTTGACAAAGGGTAAGCCAGACATTCTTTTGACTCAGAATTTGGCCCTCATGCTTTATGCTTTACAAATGTCTTGATTCTGTAATTTGTAGCATGCTGGGATCAGATTCTTCAACCACTAACTACCCTGGAAAAATTCCTAGCGGGGCCGATCTCTCCAGTGATGTCGCAAAGGAGAAGCATCCAGCCAGTGGAGTGCCTACATAATCGTTGCAAATGTATGAAAACGCCATAATTTTTTTCGTATTCGTTGATTTGATTCTTCAGAAGTGATTTGGTGAAGTATTACCTTACATTTTAGTGAAGGGACATTTATCATCAGGTCACCCTTGGATCCCATAATTACCATCAAGTCAAGCCTAACTCTGAAAAATTCTCATCAACTCCCCAACCCGTATAAAAAAGCCTAAATCATAGGGTACCCTATGAAAGTGCCTAAACCACTAAACTCTATAATAGAAAAGTGCACCCTAAACCTAAACCCTAGGGTACCCTATGACTAGGGTACCATATGAAAGTGCCTAAACCACTAAAACCCTATAATAGGAAAGTGCACCCTAAACCTAAACTATAGGGTACCCTACGACTAGGGTACACTTAGGGGTCGTAGGGTACACTTAGGGTACCCTACGACTAGGGTACCCTATGAAAGTGCCTAAAATCCTAGGGTACTCTGTGAAAGTGCCTAAACCACTAAAACTCTATAATAGGAAAGTGCACCCTAAACCTAAACTCTAAGGTACCCTACGACTAGGGTACCCTACGATTAGGGTACACTTAGGGGTCGTAGGGTACACTTAGGGTACCCTACGACTAGGGTACACTATGAAAGTGCCTAAAATCTTAGGGTACTCTATGAAAGTGCCTAAACCACTAAAACCCTATAATAGGAAAATGCACCCTAAACCTAAACTATAGGGTACCCTACGACTAGGGTACACTTACGGGTCGTAGGGTACACTTAGGGTACCCTACGACTAGGGTACACTATGAAAGTGCCTAAAATCCTAGGGTACTCTGTGAAAGTGCCTAAATCACTAAAACCCTATAATAGGAAAGTGCACCCTAAACCTAAACTCTAGGGTACCCCTATGACTAGGGTACTCTACGACTGGGGTACCCAATGAAAGTGCCTAAAATCCTAGGGTACTCTATGAAAGTGCCTAAACCACTAAAACTCTATAATAGGAAAGTGCACCCTAAACCTAAACTCCAAAATAGAGTGGCTTATCTTAGTAGTAATTAAAACAAAAATGACTTACCTTAGTGGTAATTAGACATCTCTTTTCTAGACCTAGAGGTAATAATCCCTTTACTGAATGCTAGTTTTTCAGTGAATTTATATTCCTTGATATCAAGAGGGGTTAGAACTGAGGCAAGTCCGGAAGAGAAATTGTGTTTCCTGTTTCTTTTCTAATGACTTACTGAACAAATTTAGGTGAGTTTACTTTTATATGAAGTTCCTCCGAATAGATTCAAAAAGTTCTTGTTTTGACTAATATGTATGAAGGAGTTGTTTTGTCTCACTTTCAATTTATTATTAACGAATTTCTGGTTATATTTTTTGTTTTCCTTTAGACTGTGCTCATATTTATGTATATGTGATTGATTACAATATATTTTCACACATCAAAAGATAATGTAGAAACTATAGATGAATAAAAACAAAAACAAAAAAATGGAGTGTGGATCATGAAAAGGGGATTGTGAAAATCAATTCCCTATATATACGATGGTGTTTTTCAAAGCCCCCTAAAAATGTGTATACTCTTTTTTGTTTTATTTATGTAAAATTACACCATTATCCTTTCACTTGTGCAATTTCTCATGTATGAAAGGACATTATCATAATCTTACATGAATAATGATTGGAAAATGTTAAGTGCACACAAAATTTATTCAGAAAATTGCAATCAATATGAATCTGGGTGCAATTTTCTGTGTATTTTCCGGGTAGATTTTTTGTGTATGTAGTAGTGCTAATAAAGATTAAAAAAAATTGAGGGCAAAAATCAATTGTTTTATATATCTAGAGAGATTTGTGCATGCATGTAAGTTGTAACTGTTTAAATTGGCAAATGTAGGCATCATGTATATCCAGACTACTAATTAGGGATGGCAATTTCCACCGACCTGTTTGAATCCGATCCGCTCCCCAATCCGAATGGATCGGCGTTTTGGAGATCTGTTTGGAGACTGGGTCGTATTTGGGGATTTTTTTTTTAAAATTTCGGGGATCAGATCGGAGGAGGGTAGAAGTGTATCCCCGCTCTGAATCCGATCCGATCCGTCCCCGAATCTCCGATTTTATATTTTATAATATATATATATATATAATATGATTTTAATTACAGGGGTGTAAAAACATAATTTTGGAACTTTCCTTACAAAACTAAAAGGACCTAAGTGTATTTAACCCTACGTTTCCCCTTCCATTCCCACCAAAATAAAGTCACAAGATTAAAACTCTCTCTAGAAGCGGCAGCAACCATGGATGATATGAAGCACCAATGGCGACAGGAAGCAGCACCAGTGGCAACGGGAAGCACCAGAGGCATCTTTGCCTCCTCACACAGAGATGAAACGAAATGAAGGAAGGGACCTCCATGGACAAGCAGATCGGGAATCATCTAGACGAGCGAGTGATGGACAGATCCAAAATGGCGATGCACTGCACAGCGCCGGCCAGAATTGACCTCAAAATCGATCTCTCGTCTCCCTCTCGAGTCTCGATCTCTCTCTAATCTCGATCTCTCTCTAATCTCTTCTTCTCAATCTCTGTTTCAGTGAACCCTAATCCTCAAAGCCTCATTTTGGATCTCCGTTCTCCATTTGGGGTGGGGATAGAGGGAAGAAAATGATCCCCATTAGGGATCGGATGGGGGACGGGGTCGGGGACGGGGACGGGGGAGGGATTTGGAGATTGGGGGCGGGGATAATAGTCTCCAGCCCCACTCCTTCCCCATTGCCAACCCTACTACTAATTGAGCAAAAATTACTGAAATTTGGACTAAAGCAACCATTTTCATTTCGTTGAAGGAAGGTTAAACTTTTGCGGTGCAACTCATTCCAAGTACGGAGTAGATGTTGGGATATGTAGTAATTTCTTCTCTCTCTAAACTCTCCTCCTCTCTAGAATACAAAAGTTTGGGCCTCCCCACCCTCCCTTTTCGGCCCAATTAAACCCCTTTTTTTTCTCTTTTAACTTTATTTATTTAATTACTTATTTAATTTGGTTTACTCAAATTACATTTGCATGTAAATTATTTTTTTACATTGACATTTAAATTTGACTTTATATTTAGAAACTTTACATTATAGATAAAGTCGAGCCGCCTGGGTCACCCCTTCCTCCACTATTTTTTGAGGAAAAAATGAAAAAGTATATGAACAATGTTTGTGATTGTTATAACACTTTTTTAAATCAAAAGTTGTTTGACCTTATTTCAAACGATTCTGATTTTAAATCAAAAGTGCCCACATTTTTTTAAATACATTTTGTATAGGAGTAAAATCTAACATTTTTTAAATACATTAAATTTAATAATTTGATTGGGAGAGAAAGTTGGATATTTTGTTTTTGGGTAACTGAGGCAACCGAGAGCAAAATGGAGATAAAGGTTGGAAAATTTCTACTTAGGCTCTCTTCTTTTGTCTTTTTGTGAAAAATACGGTCAAGCGACTGTGGGAAAATTAAATAAAACAAATGAATTAAATAAAAGAAATGAAAATTAATAATTAAATGAATTAATATAAAGAAATTAAATAATTAAATGAATTAATATAAAGAAATGAAATTAAATGAATTATATAGAGAAATGAAATAATATAAATAATTAAAGGAGTGAATGAGGGGTAAAATGGTAAAAATGCCAAGGAAAAGGGGGGGCGTAGTAAATTCCTTTTCCTGGGGGGAGGGGGGCAGCCGCCTCCTTCTCCTCCACCCGTCTCTTGGTCAGCAGATCTCTCTCACCCTCTCACCTATCCATCCTGTACTTTTCTGCTCCGGCCCCCTCCACCATCTTCACCCATCTCCACCTCACCTTCGCACCAAAGTCACAAACCCCCTTCTTCTTCGTGGCCGAGTTTGGGGTTGTTTTGGGGCTGGTCTGGTCTTGAGGGTGGTCGGGTTTGCTGCTCAGCCAAATAAAGATGTCGGATCTGGTGGGGCGAAGTCTGGCAGACCCCTCTCCGGCGGCGGTGGCGACTTCGGTTTCTTCTCCGAGGAGGTTCTTCAATCCGGCTATTCTTCCATCTTTGTCGTTTTTCTTTCTAATCACGGTGCTGCTGTTGGTTTGCTTTGGGGTGTGGGCGGTGTAGGCTGGTCAAATTACCGCTGCCGTTTCTTACCCCTCTTGAGGCTGATGGTGATCGTTGATGGGTTTGAAGACGGTTATGGATCTGACCGGATTTTTCAGTTTTCTATTTTTCTGTTTAGTTTGGTTTTCTTTTATTCCATGTGTGGAATTGTTACCCCCTTCGAGGGTGGTTGTTTGGTACTCCCTTTCGGGGGTGGTGGTTTTCTGTACTCGGTATATGCTCATCCAAACAACATGGATAACCCGTTTATCGGGGGTTTCTAACTTTCTACCCTTCAATGGGCTCCGGTTCGGTGTTTGTAGCCCTTTGGGCGGTTTTTGAGTAATAAAAATTCTCTAAGTTTGATTAAAAAAAAAGAGTACGGAGTAGATAGATAACGTAGTGATTTTGTTGTTGATAATGTGTCTGGGTGGTTGACAAACTCAAGAACTGAAACAAAAAACTAAAAATTGAAAGGATTCAAGTGAACCCTTCTCAATCTCTATTATACGAAAGGAATGCTTACATGGAATGATTTCCAAAAAATGAAAATCAAAACACAAGAAAAGAATACAAAATTCCACTCACCAAAGATCTCCTCTCTGTACTAGTTATAACAGCTTCAAACAAATGAAACAAAAATATTACATCAAAATCCTCTAGTTACAGCTAATGACAGAATAAACCCTGAGGCAATATCACTTGAGCCCCTACACATATCATTAATATCACTTGAGCCCCTACATGTATCATTCCCCACCACTTGAAACTGACCTTGTCCTCAAGGTCGAAAATTGGGGAAACGACGTTGCAGATCATACAAACATTCCCAAGTAGCATCCTCGGGGAAAGAGTTGGACCATTGTATCAAAACCATAGTTTAGGGTTTGTTATTGCGCTTAACAATTCCTCTATCCAGAATAGCAACTGGCTCAAATCACCTGTAAATGGTAGGTTAGTTTATGGAACAACACCAGTGCCCAATTTCTTTACCGACAATACGGGAGAAGAGAAAGGACTAACACTGTGTCTTATAGTACCAGACTCGACCATTTCCTTTACTATCTTCTCAATTTCATTTTTTTTGTATGTATGGGTATCTATAAGGTCTAATGCTTGGTGGTTGGCTACCTTGTTTGAGAGGAATTTTATGGTCATGAGACCTTACTGGTGGTAATGAAGTTGGTTCACTAAAAACATCAGCAAACTCTATTAAAATTTGGGAGATAGTAGGATGTACCTTAGAAGTGCTCTCAGCAGTTTGCAGACTGCATAACTATGCCACCATCCTTTGAGGTATGGATTTCATCAATTTCTGCATAGCTTGAAGAGATAGCTGTTGAACTTCCATTGTGTTTCCTCCTCTCAGAACATGCTTTTTGCCATTAAAAGAAAATTCCATCTTCAAGTTTTTAAAATCCCAAAAACAGGTCCAAGTGTTGAGAGCCACTGTACCCCTAAAACCATGTCGCAACCACCTAGAGGTATGACCCTCATGTTTGCAGTGAATAGAGTTCATTGCATTGTCCATTGAAAATTTTGTATAGAAGCTTTACTCTGTAACTTTGTACCATCAGCACCAATCACAGTAAGGGGGTTTGTGAACTGGATGTCAAAACCAATTCTTTTAGCCATTATAGGATCCAAGAAGTTGTGTGTACTTCCCGAGTCAATGATTATGGTGATCACATTTATTTTAACCTTGCCCTTAATACGCATGGTCTAGTAAGACAACGTCCCTGATAAAGCGTGTACAAAAATCTGTAATTCATCATGAGAGTCGAGATGGTTTTCTGATTCAGAACTTGGCTCTTCTTCTTCTTCTTCAAGAATGCCCTCCACTTCCAACCTCTATCATGACCAATTGCTTCTTTTTGCATGTGTCCTTTGAAGTACTTTTCATCACAACCATAGCATAAACCCTTCTGTCTCTTTTACTCTAACTCCCCTTGTGTAAATCTTTTAATGGGAACAACCGGTTCTTGGGGTTTGATAACAGGGTTTAAGTTGTAAGAGTTAGGCATTGGGACAAACTTAGATTCCCTATTCATAGCTTCCATTGTTTCTTCTTGTAAGCACGCTAATCCCATAGTTTGGGATACATTTTTGGGTTGAAACATTTTCACACCAGCCTGGATTTCCTCTCGTAACCCACTTACAAAACAGCTTACAAAGAATGTTTTTGGCAAGCCAGTAGTTTTGTTGGACAATTCCTTGAACTTTTCTTGATAAGCCCTAACTTTAGATACTTGTTTGAGTTTGGTTAATTGTCCCATTGAATCTTCATACACACTATCCCCAAATCTTGAAATAATTTCCCAAGAAAAATCCTTCTAGGTTCGAAAGGAGTGGGTTTTTTCAAACCATCGATACCATTGTAAAGCCTTATCATCCAAATAGATTGCAGCCAATTGAACTTTTTGATTTTCCACCACAACATTAAATTCAAAATATTTTTCACACTTATAAATCCACCCCTCAGGGCACCCAAAAATCTTGTGAACTCAACCTTTGTGAAACGAGTGGAAAAATGATTCGCGCAATTACCTCCATTGGCAAAGAGATTTGCCTGCTAATCATTGGTGGTAGCGTCAAATGTAGAACAAGAAGGGGTCACCTTTTCAACAATCTGATTGTATTTGACGTTTAGGGCACAAACCATCTCTTTGATTCCAGGCACCGTTGCAACCATGGCTTCTACTTGTTTCTCTGTATTTTCCTTCAAACTCCGCATTGCGTCTTCAATTCTTTTAATGTCTTGCGATCTAGTTCCGTCTGCCATTATCGATTGATTCTTCACTGACGCCAAGGAACGACGGCTCCGATACCAAATGATAAACTCAAGAACTGAAACACAAAACTGAAAATTGAAAGGATTCAAGTGAACCCTTTTCAATCTCTATTATACGAAAGGAATGCTTACAGGGAATGATTTCCAAAAAATGGAAATCAAAACATAAGAAAATAATACAAAATTCCATGCACCAGAGATCTCCCCTCTGTACTAGTTATAATCGCTTCAAACAAACGAAACAAAAATATTACATCAAAATCCTCTAGTTACAGCTAATGACAGAATAAACCCTAAGGCAATATCATTTGAGCCCCTACACATATCATTAATATCACTTGAGCCCCTACATGTATCAGTGGTGGTCTTCAAAAGGTCAAACAGAGAGAATACACAGAAACTGTTTTTCCCTCTTAAAAATGATTTTGCACCCTTTTTTTCTTTTTTGAAGAGCGACTTTGCAATTTGCACCCTTTTTATCCAACTTTACTGCAGTACTAATATCCTATCGTCTATTTAAAAATAAATTTAAAAAAAAGGTAGGGAAGCGGATTACATGACTTTAGACATGAGAATTGAGATTCCCATATACAAGTTTTTTTTTTTTTTAAACTATACATAATTCAGATGAGGCCGAACGGAGCATCAAAATTTATTGTTTTTAAAAAGATTTGGATTTGTCATGATAGGTAAAGAAAATTAGCTACATGCAAAAGGCAATGAGAGATTGTGGATTTCAAGATCCGAGTATTACTAGACCGAGTGATCCTATTTTGGTGGGTATAAAAATTCCCGAAACCCACATTTATCTAATCAATTGTGTACGGTGTTCAATTAAAAACTTGAAATATAAAAATATAATAAAGATTTAAATCATAAAATGAGATTTTTTTTTTTTATTTTTATCAGAACATGAGATAGTGATTGGACTAAACATTGATAGGGATCTGCAACCAATCATTAGCTGGCAGATATTCGCCTTATCATATGAGGACATGTGCTCTCTCCATGTACTAGGACCACGTGGGTGATGTCACCCGAGGATAACCCTCGGGACATTAGCCAGTACACATCATTCCATCGTTGTATCTTAATCCGCCAAGCCACTTATATCTCCCCTATTCCTGTTATGTATTAGGCATGGTCTCGACCTCATTTGGTCACACCATTTCCCTACGCGAGCCCCAAATGACCCTCCTGACCCTGCATTATGGTCATATGTTGGTCTCGAGCTTGATTAATGGATGTTGACAACTTCCCGTCGCTTTAATTCCCTTTTGGGAGGGTCGCGACGGGTGAATAATTGACTTTATTCAGGGTCTGACGTGTCAATAACTGACTTGTTCTCCACATGGCGAGCTTTGGTAGGCTGGTCAATGGTTGCCCAAAGTCAAATGGGTCTACACGCTGACCTTTTCCACAAAATGGACTAACAAATCCGGACAGAGGGAGTAAATATTTTCTCAAAAGAACGTCGTTACAAACTTTTCATATCTGTCCGAAGATTACCTCACAATATTTCGTACTTATAATAAACGATAACACTAAATTTGGCACCCTGATCCCATATGATGACATGTCCTAAAATATTACATTCTTTCAAGTGTAAAGTTACAATGGTTCAAATAATTCTTCATGCCATGTTCTAACTATGTCATGCACATGAAGCACTCCATCTCATGCTCCAAAGCAATACCTGAAAACAACAAGGGTGAGCATTCACTTTGCCCAGCAGAAGTTTCTTTAATAAGTTTTTAAAAAAAATGCTTAACGAGATATAATAAAAGTAATGAATATTCAAATTCAACGTCCACAACTAGTCTTAAGACACAATACCCTACTTTACTTTTTAGCATAACGACACTCCGTATACTACTTATTCACTCCGTACAACAATAATTGTTGACTATCAACTCTCGTACTTTCATCTCTCCGCACAACCCATCACTATGTTGTCACCAAATCATTTTTTGTGTGTTTCCTCGAAATACAATTAACCGGATTCAACAACCCTCATACTAAACCATCTTCAAAATACCGTAACGTTTATTTCAACCAAGTACCATTTTCCTTCATGCTTTCTAATCCCTCAGTAAAACACAGTTTCAACATCCTTCATTCACTCAAGCATATTTAATTATCCTCCATCAAGTTCATCATGCATGTCCATCGACTCACGCCAATCAATGTCATATATGTACTTACTACTTAATATAGTATTCACCACGTGTCCATTGTACAACATAATATTTTGCATATAATCACAAGAATATTGTAAAGACCCAAAAATTTGTGTAATTTTATTTTCCTCCTTAAATTAGAAATGGGGAATTGTAGGGAATGTTTTTAAAGTTTAAATCATGTGTTAATGTGAGAAAACGAGAGAAACATGGGTTTATTAGTAGCACACAAGTTAGTTAAGGGAGGTGTTGTGTAATTAAGTGATTGGGAGTATAAAATGAAAGAGGAATAGAGAGAAAATTAATTCTCCCCTCCCTTCATCAGCTAATCCTCATCCACTCTCCCTCTCCCACCTCACAGCTCCCCTCTCTCTCAATCTCGCCGATGCAGGACAAGATACCAAGGGTTTTAATGTATGGAGACGCTATTTTAGTAAAAGATTAATTTAGGATATTTTAATTTTCTGCCACCTATTTTGGCATGTTTTTATTAGCTATTAGTCTTACTTTCCTAAGTAGGTTAAGCAAAATCTTTTATTTTTATTAGTCTTTTTAGTTTCCTTTTATTGTTTTTCTTGGTTTGCAAGATTCTATTATTTCCTAATTGAGTTAGGGTTTAGCTTATAAATAAGGGTGTAAGCCTATGGCATAATTGATCTTCCAATTAATAAACAAACTTTGAGAATTGTCTCTCTTTTTCTTGTGGATTCAAGAACATCTCGTGGATTCGAGAACCTATCTCGTTTGGACTAGTACGCTAACTAGTCTCTCGTGAATTTCGTTGCATCAAGTGGTATCAGAGCCAGGAAGCCAGGTTTTTCCTGGCTCGATGTCACCAAACAAAGTAGATGACACACCCTTTGACGTTGCTCAAACGTTTGTTGATCCAAGGAAGATGGTGGAAGAACAACAGACAAGTATCCTGACGGAAATCCATGAAATACTATTGCAGTTGTCTCTACGCCTCGACCAAGGAGCAAGAAGGGTTGAAGAAGATCGCACAGTGGGAGTTGCCCAATGTCGTCCTCTTAACCAGGTTTGGGAACGCGCGGTGGGACTTGCCCAACGCCAGCCCAACAACCAGATTGTAGTTGGGAGACGCCCAGCTAATCGTGTGGATAGCAAAGAAGAATCAAAACTCAAAGTTGAAGAGGAACCAGAAGAAGAATGGGAGCAAGTAAACTGTGTGGTGCAAAGGGTGTTGTTTGCACCAAAGTTGAAGGATAACAATCAGCGGCACGACATCTTTCAATCAAGCTGTTCGATCAACCACAAGATGTGTGATCTGATTGTAGCCAATGGAAGTTGTGAGAATTTTGTGGTGAGGAGGTTGGTGGACCATCTAAAGTTGCCAACAGAACACCATTCTTCACCTTACAACATTGGATGGATAAAGAAAGGCCATATAGCAAAAGTAACTGAAGTCTGTAAAATTTCTCTTTCAATTGAAAATTTTTATAAGGCTGATGTTATATGTGATGTTTTCGAGATGGATGCTAGTCATATACTGTTAGGCAAACCCTGGCAGTTTAATGTTGATGTGGTATATAGGGGTCGTGACAACACCTACTCTTTCATTTGGGAGGGTCATAAGGTTGTTATAATTCCTTCCAGCCAAAGGGTTCCTGCCAAACCGAAAATAGAGCATCCATTGTTTCTAACTGTTGCTAGTTCAAAAGCTGAGTTTGTGACAAATTTTAAGGAGTCTGAACAAATAAACGAGTCTGTGATTTCAGTGCTTACTGAGATACAACCGTTGTTGGAGGAGTTTGACGAGCTAGTTACTGATGATGTGCCTAACAAGGACCATCCAATGATGGATATTCAACATCAAATTGATTTGGTGCCTGGGGCAAGTCTGTCCAATTTACCACAGTATTGTACGAGTTCAAGGGAGAATGAAACTCCGAGGGAAAAGCAAGAAATTGTATTGTTGTCGGTAATCAAGCTGTTGAGGGCCAACACAAATTTTCACAAGAGGTTATTGATGCTGCCACCTTATGTGATGGCTATATGGTCAAGCCAATCTTTCTAAATGGGTCGATCATTGAGGTGTCAATCAATGCCAAACTGGTACAAAATCAAGAGAACCTGCAAAGTCAAGTTGACTTTGTTGATTTTCTTGGAGTGCAACAATATGATTGGATTCTCAATATTCATCTAGTGAGTCTTGTCAATCAATTGAAGCATGCAGAGAAGATATCATTACAAATATTATTTTCTGTGATGTTTTGGAAATAAATAAAGGGGTTGAAGTATTCCAAGTATATTTATTTGGCATGAAAGATGGCAGATTACTAACGAGAACTCGTGGTCGAGTTCTTTTGAAGAAAAGGAGACTGATGCAGGACAAGATACCAAGGGTTTTAATGTATGGAGACGTTATTTTAGTAAAAGATTAATTTAGGATGTTTTAATTTTCTGCCACCTATTTTGGCATGTTTTATTAGGTATTAGTCTTAATTTCCTAAGTAGGTTAAGCAAAATCTTTTTTTTTTTTTAGTTTTTTAGTTTTCTTTTATTGTTTTTCTTGGTTAGCAAGATTCTATTATTTCCTAGTTGAGTTAGGGTTTAGCTTATAAATAAGGGTGTAAGCCTATGGCATAATTGATCTTCCAATTAATAAACGAACTTTGAGAATTGTCTATCTTTTTCTTGTGGATTCAAGAACATCTCGTGGTTTTGAGAACCTATCTTGTTTGGACTAGTACGCTAACTAGTCACTCGTGAATTCCGCTACGTCACTCGCACTAAAAAACTCAACTCAATCCACCTTCCCACCTTGAACTCTTGACGAATCAAACTTGTATTGCGTGTATTTGAGCTCGAGGAAGGCTATATTTTGGTGGATTTGAAGATCAAAGTTAGGGTTTTGCTTGGATTTGGGGGTTTTGCTCAAAACCCATACAAGTAGGGGTTTCTTCTCTCTATCTCTCCATATGCTTGTGCTATATTTTAAAAATCTGTCTCAGAGAAAGTTTTGGTTTCGCACTCTAGATCCACGAATTTTTAGACAGGGTTTTACACAATAAAATTTTGCGAAATGTTTATGGGATGTTCCCCTATGAGTTGTGTACACTGTGTAAAAATTTCAGATCCAAACTCCTAGAAACGAAATCTAGAAAAATCTCGCACCGAGTTGTACTATTTCACTGTCCTGCTGAATTTGTGTTTTTAGCCTTCGGCTTTTGGTGTGTTAGTCCTGGTAAATCACCTCCTTATTTCCTGAAATTTTTATGTGAAGTACATATATGAGTATACTAGATCGTGTCCAAAAATTGGAGCAAGATACAAAGCGGTTATTTTTAAACAATTCTTGTACCAAACTGCGTTTTGAGAATCTAGAAATCTGGGCAGATTATGGGAGCTACGTATTTCGTTAATTTCATCGTAGTTGACAAGTTTATTGGTTATGGGCCCTCATGGATCTTAAAACCTGATAAGTTAGCAATGTTTTCGCATTGGGATCATTGAAAAATATTGAGTATGCGATTTTTAATAGATTTTTGAATACGAGGTTGTTCTGCTATTGTTCCTGCTCAAATCTATGTTTCACCAAAATCTATTTTTTAATGGATTTTCGAACACGACGCTGTTCTGCTGAAAGTTTGTTCTTACCGTGCAAGAATTTCTGGGCTTGGACATGAAATTGACTTGGTCTTATCGCGTATAAAAAAAAATTCGGGAAAAATCATGGATGAACTTTAATGTGTTGTTATAATTTGTACTAAATATCAGATCGTTTTGATGGATATTTAACGTTTGGTGGATTTTACACGGGTGGTGACCTGGTGGAAAATGTTAATGTGTTGCGATAGGGAGATTAAGTTCGAGGAGTTGATTGATTGACCTAATTAGAGTATTATTTTGTGTTTGGATCTATGTAGTGCCTATATGTGATAAATGATGGTTTTAGAACTCATAGTCTTGAATTAAGAGGAAATATGTTTGAAATGGCAAATTTAGGATAAGCATGTGAGGTTTGATTGCGAAAGTTGTTTGGGGCTTTGGTGGTCTGGTCGTGAATTGTGAAAATGAACATATCTAGGTGAAATTGACGTGCGTTGGCACAGAAGGATAATGAAATTGAGACACGAAGGTTAGAACGATATTTTGGACACGTTATGGATATGTATATTGGTATTGGATACAAAAAAATGAAATGAAATACAGCTGGATGAAATAAGAGGATTGATTTGTATGACGACACTTACGTGAGTTCAGGGACGGATCTAGGAATTCTCCACAGCAGGGGCTCCAATTTCTACTAAGCTTAAACACAAATTTAAAGCCAAGCACAACAACATATTTCTACTAAGCTTAAACACAAATTTAAAGCCAAGCGCAATAATATAAAACTAGTTTTAACTTTATGCAATGAGACTTATAATATATATGCTTCTCAAGGTTTCTAAACATAACCATAAAGGATAAAATTTATCCCGGTAAAATTAATGCTAAAGTCAAGAGCAAGTAAACTAAAGGATACTACAATTTATCCCTTCATTAAAGAGCAAGTCAAGAGCAACTCTTAATTAAAAACTCATAAAGCCTTAATTAAAATGCACTAACAAAAAATCCCAACCTAGGAATTTGAAAGGTTTGACAAGTCTAGAAACAGTGCACACGTGCTAGTAGAATGGTTAGCTGTCAAAGTAGTGGAGTTGTAATGTAGTGCTTTCCCTTTTCTTTAGTATAGTATTTTTCTATTCTGTGCGGTATATAGTGGCAGTATCTCATTCTTTTCATTTCTTAAGTCTGTAGAAAGAGAAACACCTGCTATCTTCGTTTTAGCTTCAGAGAAATACATTTGGGGATTTTCTTCAATTCTTGATTTGTTGTTAGAGACACTCCGAGAGTGATAGACTGAGTTGAGAGAGTGAGAGTCATACGACTCATACCTTGGTGAAGATGAAGTGATGGGTCGGGTCACCGAACAGCGACCAAGTCGGCACACGGGTAACGGCGATTGCGAACGGCGATCGACTCAAGTCACTCAAACGACAGCCTTTTCATCCTCTCCAGTCTCCAGATTTGAAATAAGAAGAGTGTGTTCTGTTTTTTTGGTTTTGATCCGGTGAGCTACATATTTTGTTTGAAGGGTTTGGTTTGTAACATTTATATTTTTTTAGATTTGTTTTCCCTTATTTGTAAATAAAAAAAAATTCCCTGAAATTGAGGGGGGCACGTGACTCCCCATGCCCCTGTGTGTGTCTGTCCTTGCGTGAGTTTACATGAAATTTAAATGAGAATGCATAATTGAAATGATGGATACGGGGTCACTCGATGCTCAAAATGATATTGAATTGCACGAGGTCACTCGATGCCCAGAACTATACTAGGACAACTTTCAAGTGAGTCGCTAGGAATCTCTAAAACATATTATGATGATGAATTGACAATGTGAGGATTTGGATGTGTTTGACACGAACGGAAATTTAATACTTATCAGGCACGATTAGTTGAAATAAAGGATTCCTTAGTCCTTAGGAAAGTGTATCTTACCTTGATAATTCTAGTGAGTCTTGAACATTGCCTTGTGATTTCCATTTCCACTTTCGTCTTACTCATTCATTCCACTTGCATTTAGTATTGGTAGTACACGGGTATGCACAGTATGTAAAGACCCAGAAAATTTAATTACTTTTTGGAGAAGTTTCGATTTGGTCGATAAAAAGTGCCGGTAATTGTTCCTTGGATTTTTCTAATCAAAATTGTATAATCGAAAGTTATTTTTGAGTAAGGCAAAGTCATCTTTCGCCCATGTTCTTCGGAGAAAAATGTGCCTGTTTTCGGTTTTGTACTAAAAGTGGGGGGATGAGATTTTGATGTGATTAAAATTTCAAAATTTTGTAAATGCCATTGTTTCCAAATGGGGGGTACTTCCTTATTTTCATAAATAAATTAAAGTAAAGACTCTTTACTTAAGTTTGGTTTATGAAAATAAATATTGTGGTCACATATTATATACACAAGTGACATTTGGGTGTGAGGTGTAATTAGGTGAGTATATTAGAAGTGTGTGGGGTAAATTTGCAAAAAAATGAAACATTACACTCTCTCCTCCCTCTCCACCCGATCGGCACCTCTCTCTCTCTCTCTCTTCTCCTCCATTAACAACTCCTCCAAGCTCAAAACTCTCCCTCCTCACTCAACCCCTTCAAGAACCAAGACCATTTTCGTGGTCTACGCACCGTGTGGAGTTCGGGTTGCTTTGCATTCGCACCGGGAGCTCAAATTTCGGGATTTGAAGGTTTCTACACCTAGGGTTCCATTTATCTTCCATTTTCAAGCAAAACCTTGAGGTAGGGAAACATTTACTACCTCCTCTAGTTATATACTTGTGATTTGTAGCATATATCTTGTTCCTTGTTTCAAATCCCTTGTGAATCATGTTTTCCCTCTTTATATGGGTTTTCCTCACTTTGATTTTGTGATCTATGAAAATTGGTCATTGATTGATGAAATTGGGAGTGGAATTGACCTCCCTCCATGTTTAATTGTTGCCTAGCATCTCTATTTTGAGCCTAAACTATCTCATTTGTGTGTTGGGTTGAAATTCCACACCTTAGAGGTGAAAATCTGCCATTTTCTGGACAAGGCAGCTGCTGCCCCTGTATCGATGTTGCTGCCCCTGTTTTCTGGGTGGTTTTCGGCCACCCTTTGACGTCCGTTTGACCCTCGATTGCCCATTACTTCTCGTATTTGACCTTTGGTATCCTTTGATTCATGTTTTGACTCGAGAATTATAAAATCATAACTAAATATGTCACTTAAGGGTGCGTGAAAGGTTATTGGATTTTAATTGCATGTGTGAGTGTGCGTGTAACCCATTTTATCAAAAAGGGATGCTTTGGTGAAATGAAATGGAGAAATGGATTTGTTATGAAAATTTTAATGAAATGTTTGTGATAATGAGGTGTTTTAAACCAATGCCATCATTTGGTAAAATCTTTGATAAAGGCACGCGGGGCCTACGGAACCCGGCAGAGGCAGGCAGGGCCTACAAATACCCAGCAAAGGCACGCGGGGCCTACAGAACCCGGCAGAGGGATTAAATCCCTAGTACTAATGAAAATGATGTTTTTCTTCAATGAAAGAAATGAGAAATGAGATTTTGAATACCTATGGTGTTTTGTCGAAACTCGACTTGTGGACTTGGTTTTAAACCTGCGTGAGTAACTTGGGTAGTTTTGGTGAAACAAAGATGGAAACTTAGGTGGTGTTGAGTACATGGGAATGAAAATGTTTGAGGTACATATGGTATTTTGGTAACAATGGATACTTGGACATGGTTTTGGACACATGTGATACTTGTTGATGATTTTGACAAAATTGATGAACTAATGGGTACTCTGGGACACCTTGAAATCTTTTTGGACACTTAATATCACTTTGGACACGTGGGTACTTCTTGGACACGTATCTCTTGTTTTAGCTTCTGTTGTGTTCCTTTGAGCATCTCTTATCTTGGCAAACCACACTTTGTGCATTCATCATATTATATGCCTAGCGGTTGTAGTATGGTTTTCCCTACGAGCTAGTGAGCTCACCCTATCTTTCCCAGGTACACGGCATGGAGCATGAGATCGGATGCTTATGGAGTGATGCATTATGTGAAGCTTATGCATGCATGAAGATATTTTTCCATCTCAAGTTTTGTATTTTAATAAATGACAATGTAACTTTTAGTTATTCAATCTTTTGACAATTTGGACTTATGTAATAACTTATGGGATAATATTTTATTTCACTTTTGGGGCAAGGGTGCCCAAATACTTGATTTGCCAATGGATTAATGATGTACATTTTGAATGGAAACCTCCTGGGGAGGATTTATGGAAATATTTTTATCATTTGACTTATTAATTGTAAGGAATTCCTTTATTTTGTTTTTATAAAAATGAGGGCGTGACACAGTACATATGGGTTCATAAGATACATTGGATACCTTTGCAATGAAATATTTATTTAACTCGTAGTTATACATTATGTTGTTCTTATGGACGTATTTTGATGAAACGTTAAGGACACTTGGTAAATTGAAACATTAATGAAGACAATGATAAGATGGCATGGTAATACACTAGGACCACCACTCGGTGTGTCGCTAGGAAGGGTTCCATGAGGCCCGTAAGACTCGGACAAGGGTTCCACGAGGCCCATAAGACCCGGATAGGAGTTCCACGAGGCCTAGAAGACTCGGAAGAGGACTACAAAGTTCTTTATGAATAGAAGGGTGAAAATTGAATGAAATGAACTTGGAGCCAACTAATGCATGGACACGGATACTTGCGGGATATGTGGATACTTACCGGACACGTTGGGTACGACGGAAACACTTGGACACTTATGGATCCTTTCTTTGATTTGTTGGATTACTTGGTTCAATTGTAAATATGATGAATCTTGTTTACTTCTGTTATTGATACTGTGTTATCTTTTCCTTGGTGTTCCATGCACATATCATTTCTCATGCATTTAGAAATTTAGAAGATTTTCCTACTGGGCTAGGGTAGCTCACCCTATTGTTTTCAGGTATTCACTAAGGAGCATGAAGCAGAGTGCATGGAGTGTGTGAGTCATTTGAAAGCACATCAGAAAAGAGTTGTATTATTCATCCCATGAACTTTTTTTTTTTTGAAGATGATTTGTAACTCTGTCCATTCAATCTCTTGACTATTGGAAAAAAATGTAATTACTTTAATTATTTTCAATTATCAAATCATGTGGGACATGGGTACCCGATGTAAACTTGGTATTGGTTATAACTTGGGATCACTAAAATGAGTATTTTGAAAAGTTATGAATGGGACCATTGGATTATTTTACTTGAGGAATTTTTAATTAAAATGTTGAAAATCGGGGGTGTGACAAATATCCATGGAATCCATATAACTCCGAATACCATCATTATAGTCCTATAGAGACTCAACAGAGGTCCAAAGTGATGTTTAAGGTCGCCACAATTAGTCGTAAAGTCGGAATACACCATAACTTCAAAATCGGAATAAAATTTAACAATCAGGCTATCATAAACTGGCGATAGTTTTCCATAGGTTCAAAATTTGATCCCGGTACCACCACCATTAAAAGAAGACTTTCAGTACATCAACATCAACTTCGAAGTCCGGATGACCAAGATATACTTGTCCAAAGTTAACACGAAAACAACCCAAAATTTCGGTTTCAACAGGTACACCAACTTCAATAAAAAAAACTGTTATTTCCTAGAAGAAATTAAGGCACAAGCCTTATATACTTTCGAAGGTATACGAGTCTAGTTTCGGAATCAAAAGGCGGATTGAAGTTTCAAACTTCCTAGACAAAAAGATAGTCATTTTCGTAAAGTGTGACAGTGCTGTCCACACAGTGAATTCACTACCACGGTCCGATAAAACATTTCTCATATACTCTGTACTTTGAATTAATTTCCGAAACTTTTACAAGATTTAGTAAACACAAGAACAAACCTAAAATAAAAATATCAGAAATTCACATGCCTTTTAGGTACTTCGAATAATTTTGGTGAAACATAGATTTGAGCAAGAACAATAGCAGAACAGCCTCGTATTCGAAAATCCATTAAAAATTGCATACTCAATATTTTTCAATGATTCCAACGTCAAAACATTGCTAACTTATCAAGGTTTAAGACTTATGGGGACTCGTAATCAATAAACTTATTAACTACAACAAAATTCACGAAATACACAGCTCCCGTAATCTGCCCAGATTTTCAGATTCTCATAACACAGTTTGGTACGATAATTATTTAAAAATAACCACTTCGTGTTTTGCTCCAATTTTTGGACATGATCTAGTATACTCATATATGAACATCACGTAAAAATTTCAGAAAATAAAGAGACGGTTTACTAAGTCTAAGACACCAAGAACCAAAGACCAAGAACACAGATTCAGCATGACAGTTAAACAGAGTACAGCTCGGTGCGGGATTTTTCTAGACTTTGTTTCAAGGAATTTGGATCTAAATATTTTACACAGCTTATACAACTCATAGTGGAATATCCCAGAAAATTTTCGTAAAATATTTGAAGATGTATAACCCTGTCTAAAAATTCGTGGATGTAGAGTACGAAATCAAACATTTTCAGTGACAGATTTTCTAGAACACAAAACATGTGGAGAGGATGAAGAAAGTAAGAAACCCCTACCTCAATGGGTTTTGAGCAAAACCCAACAAACCCGAGCTTCCTTACTTGTAACCCACCGAAAATCAGCCCCTTTCCCGAGCTCCCTTGCCCGATTTAAGCTCCTAAACACTAGATACTCGAAGGATTTGAAGTGGTTTGAGAAGGTTTTCCAGAGTTTGGGTTTAATTTGGGGAGAAATGTAGAGAGAGAGGGAGCCAAACCATGGGGGGAGAGGGATGGGTTAGAGCAACTACATCAGCTACAGTATATGTCTCAAATTCGGTAAGTAGAGAGATTTTCCCAAAAATCACACACGCAGCAGCTTGGGTATCGACTTTGGTATCTGGAGTGGGTAAAATCTGATTACCCTACTACTAGGCATAACACGTGCCCATGGCAGTCACCACGAAAGGGTGAATAGCTCGGCACCACGTAGGGTATTCGTGAGCCCTGTGCCGAGCTGGTTTGGCCATGAATAAGGCTAAAATGATTGAATAAATTAAATATATACCAGGATGTGCTAGCTCGGTATAGGTCACAAGGGAATGCCCCTGATATGGCCGAGTTAGCAAAGCTATGAGAAAAGCTTAAATAGCATTCTGGGATACATAGATTCAGCTCGGCGTGAGTAGCTGGATTATGTACGAGTCATACCGAGCTACGTAGAAGCTCGGCACCGCCACGAATAAGGCGGCAAGACATTCCAGAATACTCTACAGCGGTTCCTTATGAGATAAGGAGCAATCCCGTGAAATAAGGGATCAGTATGGGAAATCCTAATGTGATTAGGAGTATACCCCATATAGGAAAAGAATCCTATATAGAAAGAAAGACCTCTGCTAGACGAGATCGAGCATAAGATATGGGAACTCGTCCCTAATAGGGAAGTCCTATTAGGAGATGGATTCCTAAAGAGAATAGGAAACAGGGGCACGAGATGCCTAAAATGAAGAACATCTATACCTATAAATACAAGGCAACAACCATGACAAAAGGTACGCTGTGAAACCTATTTTCATACGCATTGTAATTTGAGCACTCAGAGTACGAGATACTAACTTAGGCATCGGAGGGCCTTTGCCAACGAGAGGCAGAGGTGCTCTAACCCTTTTTCTGTCTTGCAGATCTAGGGTTGATTCAAGGAAGCACGTGATCCAGTGTTACGTGGAATTTTTCCCCGTACAATTGGCGCCGTCTGTGGGAAAAAGTTGACAAGAAGTTCGTCTCCCTCCAATAAAGGATCAACAATGGTGCTTTCAGAGCCCCTTTTGTGCACCCCACGGAGGCAAGAGGGGGAAGACGATGGAGGGACCACGTTGGTATACACCACAAGAAAGGGCTCAAGGGTGGAAAAAACCGCTGCGGTACTGAGAGCACCACAGAAAAAACCAGCAACAAAGAGGTTTGACATAGGGAATATCCCTGAGATTCCAAAGTTCAGGGATACACGCCTAATACGCCATGGTTCTCCAAGGGCGAGACACTCAAGGACACCACCAAAAGGTGGGGGGGCCTCCACCCGACGTGAACGGGACAGGAGCCCCCCAAGGAGAAATGATCACAGGCACATGAGGAACCAAGAGAGGGAGGATAGCCTTGACAGAAAGGAACAAGAGGCAGAGGAATTGGCCCGTGAAGTTACTCGACGGGAACGAGAGATTCAGGACCTGAAAAAGCAGCTTCAGGAGAAAGAAAAAGACTTACGTTCACGGTCGAGATCCGTGCGTTATGAGGAAAAAGGAAAAGATCGTCACCATGACAACGCTTCCGTGGACCGAGCTGCCTCTCCACGAAAGAGGAGAGACAGGAGTGTTTCCGTGGAAAAGAGAGAAAGAAGGAAGCATGCTAGGGACAGATACGAGAGATCTGGATCCAATGAGCATATCCCCGAGCAGTACGCAAGAAGGAGGGACGTTGGCCGAGCCGATGGAGGTCCCAAAACTGCACGAGAGGCAGCTAAAGAAGCCCTAGGCCAGATCTCAAAGTCGCCGTTGGCTCACTGGATTCGTGCAGAAAAGACACCGAGCAGGGTGAAACACTCAGCCTTCATCCCTTATGAGACTAGCACGGATCCTGTGGCTCACATCCAACACTACCAACAGGCCATGTTCATGCATGAGCAAGATGATGCTTTGTTATGCAAGATGTTCCCTTCCAGCTTGGGAAAGGTGGCTTTGAGTTGGTACCACAAGCTCCCTGAGGGTTCAATCCTATGTTGGGCTCAACTAGCTGAAGAATTTACTGCTCGGTTCTTAACGAGCCGAGCGGCTCCCAAGACTTTTGATGCATTGACTTCTATGAGACAGAAGGACGATGAGACACTGCGGCAATACTCCAAACGTTATTGGGAGACTTTCAACGAGATTGAAAATTGCAGTGAGGAATATGCTCTGGCGACATTCAAGACGAGCTTGCCCATGCATAGTAAGTTACGGGAATCACTTACTATGCATCCAGTGAAAACGGTGGCCAAACTCATGGAAAGAATCCAGGAGCATGCACGGGTGGAGGATGACATCCTGCAAGCTGGAGGAAGGATTGTGGCAGGGCAACCTCAGCTTCCAGAAAAGAAGATTGTGGAATCAAGGGTGTACAAAAAGAATTTCACAACAGGAAGGAAAGATTACACTCAGCAAAGGAAGGAGAAAGCCGACCCAGATCCCAAGTCATACTTCAGTGTTATGGCAACTTTCAACATCCCCATCTATAAGATGTTATACAGGATCAAGAACGAACAGTGGTTCAGAAGGCCCCCAAAGATGACTGGGAACCCAGAAAAGAGAAGAGCCACTAACCAGCACTGCAGCTACCACAGGGATTGGGGACACATGACTGAAGACTGTGTGGAATATAAGAAATTTCTGGATGAGAAGGTGGCAGAGGGCCATCTCAAAGAATTCCTGGCTGATGTCAAGAATGATGCCGAGCTGGTAGAGGAGGTGGACTACGAGAAAGGTCCAAAGGGAACAATCCATATGATACATGGATTAGTTGCCCCTTACACAAACAACGAGATAAGACATATCCAGAGGGTCAACGGACAGGCAAAACAAGTCATGAAGCTCGGCATGAAGAGGCCAAGGGTGGAAGGGATCATGGAGACCCCAATCACCTTCACTGATGATGATCTGGAAGGGGTATCAATACCTCATAACGACGCACTTGTAATCACCCTACGAATAGGGGAATACGACGTGGAAAAGATTCTTGTTGACCAAGGGGCCAGCACAGAAATCATGTATTACAATACTTTCAAGAAGATGGAGCTCCCTCCAAGTTCATTGCAAAAGTGTCTGGTTCCATTGGTCGGCTTTAGTGCACAGACAGTATGGCCTATGGGAAAGGTCACGCTGCCCGTCCGAGCTGGATCAGTGGTTCTGAGCACAGACTTCCTTGTGGTAGACATCCCTTCTTCCTATAACGTGATTATAGGAAGAACTTGGATGCACAAAATGAGGGCAGTTTCTTCAACTTACCATCAGAAGATCAAGTACCCTGGGGCAGATGGCATCGAATGCATTAGAGGCGACCAAAAGGTGGCTGACCTATGTTTCAATATGGTTTTGAGGAAATCACCAAGGGCCGAGCTGGTACAAACGATTGAGGTTCCAGACCAACCAACCTTAGAAGACGTTGGAGGTGATCCCACTAAGAAGATGGTGGAAGGGTTGAAGAGGATACAAATTCAAGAGGACGATGAAGAAAGGTATTTCCTGATCGGCGAGACCCTCCCCGAGCTGGAGGAAAGAGATTTAGTCGCCTTCCTTAAAGACCACATCGATGTATTCGCTTGGACCCCCCAAGAGATGCCTGGGATAGATCCTGAAATCATATGCCACCACCTGAACGTGGACCCTCAGCACAAGCCAGTTGTGCAGAAGGCAAGGAGGTCGGCACCACAGCACGCAGACGCTGTGATTGAAGAGGTAGAGCGGCTACTAGAAGCGGATGCCATACGTGAGGTGAGCTATCCAGATTGGTTGGCCAACACTGTGGTGGTCAAGAAGAAGAACGGAAAGTGGAGGGTGTGTGTGGACTTCACAAGCCTCAACAAAGCATGTCCCAAAGACAGCTTCCCTCTACCCAGAATCGATCAGCTTGTGGACGCTACATCGGGCTATGAGAGGATGAGTTTCCTTGACGCATACCGTGGATATCATCAAATAGCCATGCACGAGCCCGACCAGGAAAAGACATCTTTCATTTCACCCAGGGGACTCTATTGCTACAAGGTTATGCCGTTTGGGCTGAGGAATGCTGGAGCAACCTATCAGAGATTGGTGACCAAAATGTTCAAAGAACAGCTCGGCAAGACTATGGAGGTCTATATTGACGACATGGTAGTCAAGAGCAAGATGAAGCCTGACCACCTAGCCGACTTAAGGGTAACTTTCGACATCCTGAGAAAATTCAAGCTAAAGCTAAACGCCTCCAAGTGTGCCTTCGGAGTCAGCTCGGGGAAATTTCTTGGGCACTTAGTGACTAAAAGAGGGATTGAAGCCAACCCAGATCAAATCACGGCTTTACAAGGCCTTCAAAGCCCAAAGACCACGAAGGAGGTCCAAAGGCTAGCAGGGATGGCAGCAGCACTCAATCGCTTCATCAGCAAGTCCTCAGACCGCTGCAGACCTTTCTTTCAACTTCTGAAGAAGAGAGAAGGATACGAGTGGGGAGCCGAACAGGAGCGGGCTTTTCAGGAGCTAAAAAGCTACTTATCATCACCACCCTTGCTCTCTACTCCAGAAACTGGGGAGCGGTTGATACTATACTTAGCAGTATCTGATCATGCGGTCAGCTCGGTCCTTCTACGAATAAAGGGGACGGAGCAGGCTCCAATCTATTTCGTGAGCAGGACATTGTTAGAAGCTGAGACACGTTACCTACCATTGGAAAAACTGGTATATGCTCTCATTGTTGCATCAAGAAAGCTGCCCCACTACTTCTTGCAACATCCCATCACCATATTCACGGAATACCCACTAAGGGCCTTGCTCAGGAAAGCAGATTTCTCTAGTAGAATCTCCAAGTGGTCAGTAGAACTAAGTCAGTTCGACCTCGATTATCAGCCCAGAACAGCAATCAAGGGGCAGGTTTTGGCTGATTTCATAGCGGAATTTGCTCCAGCAGTGGCCCCACCGCCACCAACTCTCCACGAAAAGGAGCGAATCAGTAATCCCGAGCAGCCAACGAGTATGGCCGATCTGGAACCAGACGAATGGAAGCTTTACGTTGATGGGTCGGCTTGCAACAAAGGATCTGGAGCAGGGGTTGTGCTTTTCTCTCCAGAAGGATTGGTCCTGGAGCATGCACTACGGCTGGGATTTAGTGCCACAAACAATGTAGCAGAATATGAGGCTTTGCTTGCTGGACTGAGAAGTGCTCTGGAGCTCAAGGTACATAAATTACGGATATTTTGTGATTCCCAGCTAGTTGTTAACCAGCTCTCAGGAGAATATGCTACGAAAAGCGAAAAGATGGCTGCATACTCAGAAGCAGCCAAGGATTTGCTAGACAAATTTGACAGGATCCATATCCAGCAGATCAGCTCGGGACAGAACGCACATGCAGACTCACTGGCCTGTCTTGGGTCAGCGGTCAAGACAGAGTATCGCCGCACAATTACAGTAGACTATCTGGGCGAACCAAGTATTGGCCGAGCCGTAGAAGTCGTAATGGAAACAGAGCTGGGGCCGAGCTGGATGGACCCAATAGTGGCATGCCTACGAGATGGGACTTTGCCAGAAGATAAGAGGGAAGCACACAAAATCAAGACCAAGTCAGTACGCTTTTGGCTCTCTCCAGAAGGTAAGCTTTACAGAAAATCTTTCCTTGGTCCATATTTATTGTGTATACACCCAGCCCTTGTTCAGAAATTCCTCCATGAGATCCATGCTGGAACTTGTGGGGGACACACTGGTGGTAGATCCATAGCCCACCGAGCAATATCCCAGGGATATTGGTGGCCATACATGCAAGAGGATGCAAAGGCTTTCGTTAAGACTTGCGAGAGGTGCCAAAGGTTTTCACCCCTCATCCGAGCTCCAGCAGAGGACCTGTTGCCTCTAACCAGTCCATGGCCATTTGCCCAGTGGGGATTGGACATCGTAGGACCTCTCCCTATGGCAACAGGGAAACGAAAGTTCCTACTCATTGGCACTGACTACTTCACCAAATGGATAGAAGGGGAAGCTCTTGCCAAAATCACAGAAGCTATGGTGGAAAAGTTCGTCTGGAACAAGATAATCACAAGGTTTGGGGTGCCCTACTCTATTATCTCAGATAACGGGTCCCAGTTCGGCAAAAAGTTCAAGGCCTTCTGTGCTCAGTACGGCATCAGAAACTATTACTCGACCCCTGCCTACCCGCAGAGCAATGGCCAGGCAGAGGCCTCCAACAAGACTATCCTGAAGAGTCTCAAGAAGAGGTTGGAAAAGAAAAAGGGAAAATGGCCAGATGAGCTTCCAGCCGTGCTTTGGGCTTACAGGACCACCCCACGGCGATCTACGGGAGAGACGCCGTACTCCTTGGCCTACGGAACAGAGGCGGTGATCCCCCTAGAGGTTGGTTTGCCAACCATTCGCACTACTCTGGTGGAGTCAGGGGGCAATGATAAAGCCCTGGCCGAGCAGCTAGATTTCGCTGAGGAAAAAAGGGAACGTGCACTCATCACCTTAGCAGCATACCAAGAACAGCTACGAAGGAGCTACAACAAGAAGGTGCAGCCAAGAGAATTCAAGGTCGGCGATCTAGTCTTGAGGAAAGTGTTGACAAACACCAAAATATCTACTGATGGAAAACTTGGACCGAACTGGGAAGGCCCTTACAAGATCGTAGGGATCGCCGGCATTGGGGCCTACCGTTTGGCCGACCTGGATGGAGACCCAGTTCCACGACCATGGAATGTCCAGAACCTTAGAAAGTTTTTTCAGTAATTTGCTTATGTGATTACGATTGCAATCACATTTCTTTTAAAAAATATGACTAAATTGGCATTTGTTTTTTGGTTGGGATTACGAGTAAAATCGCCAACGTTAGCTAGTCAGATTTTTCTTGATATTTCTAGCATTTTTATCCTAATTTTGATTAATATGAACCGAAATTTCTATTTCAAAAATTTGGATTCCTATTGGGGAGCAGAGGATATATATATCTGCAGGGAACATGTATATTTAGGGTTTTGCAACGAATATTGCACGAAAAGTTCTAAGTATGAAGAAACTTAGGGGTTTGCAACGAATATTGCACGAAAAATTCTAAGTATGAAAAAACTTAGGGTTTTGCAACGAATATTGCACGAAAAGTTCTAAGTATGAAGAAACTTAGGGGTTTGCAACGAATATTGCACGAAAAATTCTAAGTATGAAGAAACTTAGGGGTTTGCAACGAATATTGCACGAAAAATTTTTTTAAGTATGAAGAAACTTAGGATTTATGCAACAAATATTGCACGAAATCAATTAGCATGCAGACAAACACATCAGCAAAACTTGATAAGCATACGAAGTACTAAATGCTCAAAATATCCAAAGTACGAGAAACAAGACGAGGCCACACATGGCCGAGCAGGACCACGCAGGGTCAGGAACAAAGATATCAACATAGCAACAGGCCACAAGCGGCCAAACAAAGCCACACAGGGCCACGGATAGAGTTTAAAACAGATAAAAGATAAGAAGGCATCAAGCCTCTTCACTGTGCTCATTTGCAGCAGTGGCAGCGTTGGGATCAGCGTCCATACCTCCAGCGGAGCTCTCAGTATTGCCACCGTTTATAACAGTGGGGTCGGAAACGGCATCTTCGATCTGCGGCTGCTCGGAAGGGAGAATGGACTGATCAAGCTGAGCCTGAGTGTCAGGTTGGGCTTCGGCGGCAACCCTCTCGCTCGGCAGCTCCATGTCAACCCAATGTGGGGACGATTCATCAACGCCAAGCTTGGTAAGGCATCTTTTCCACGCCGCCCCCCAAATAGCATCCTGAACAGCGGGCATTTGGGCCTTGTAATTTGCTGTGACCTCCAGGACGGCTCGGTCATACTCCGCCTCCGCCTTGGCCTCCGCCACAGTCAACTGATCGCTCAGGCCGTGCTCCACCTCCTCCGACCTCTTCCTCAAATCAGCAAGCTCTCCCTTCAGCGTCTCCACCTCAGCTCGGGCTTCCTTTAGAGACTGAGAATATTGAGCATTCTCCTTCTCGGCTTTGTCTGCCCTCTTCTGCTCCTTCTTCAGTTCTTTTTCGACCTCTTTTGCTCGGTCGAAACCGGCAGAGGCTTTCTGCATAATCTACAAAAATTGCAAAGGCATAGTTGCAGGCAGGAAGGCAAAGAAGAAAATCGGTATTCAAAGACATAGCAGAAATCAAAATTCTTACCTTAACACTTGACTGGAAGACGGACTTCATCAAGGTGTCGAACGAGCTACTCCTTTCTCTTTCCATATCGAGAGGGAGAAGGGCAGCTCTAGATACGCCGAATGCCACCTCAGTGGAAGAAATCTTGTCGGTCGAGCAGAGAGGGGTACCATCAGGACGGACTAGGGGAGGCTCCCATGGCTGTACCAAAGGGGGAGAGTCAACGAGAGGCTGGCTTGAACCTAGGCTCCCTGTCCTTCGCCTCTGAGGGGGAGGCTGATCATCAAAAGTACCATCAACTGGCCTCTTCTCCCTTTGCCGCTCGGATAGAGGAGAGGGTGCTTCAGGAGGGGTGATAGCGCTGGCAGGGGGCGGAGCACGAGAAGTTCCACCCAGGCTAAGGGTGTCCAGGAGATTAATCGGCTGACGAGGCATTTCTTCACGGATGGGAGAGGGTGAGTAGCCCGGCGAATCGTCTGAATCTGCAAGACGGTCCGATTGCTCGGCCAAAGATTGGACGATCCCGCGATGGTCGAACCCACCAACTCTTTCTTCTTCTTCTTCTTCCTCAAAGGCCCTCCCAGATGTGCTGGGTTCTTGGTCGGCACGAACGAGGATCGGGATGGCAGTTGGGATCTCCTCTATGTGAGCAAAGGTCACCTGTTGCTGGAGGTCCACTTGGGCCCGAGAGCGTGCAGATCCCCTTCTAGCTCGGCCCCTGCGAGCACGAGTCCTCTCTTGGTCGGAGGGTCGGCCTGTGACGGTCAAAGGGACAGTTGGCGGCCAGGGATGTCTTGTACGCGGCTCGCCGTTCCTGCGAATTCCTCCCCAATAGAACGGAGTATAGCCGAGCAGATTGTGAGCGGAACGGCCGAGTCCAACTGGGGTTGGTGGAAAACCGTCAAAGTAGAGAGCTTTGGCGATATCCTCACAGTGGAGTTTGCCGTGAATCAAACGTCCACCATGATTAAGATTGTCTGCTGCAAAACATACATTGAAAGAAAATGTTCAACTACGGGTTTTGGAAAGATGAAAAGTAATACAGCTCGGGAAGAAATACTAACGTAATCTGCCTGTTGCAGTAGGGCAGCCGAAGCCAATGGGCCTCCCCTCGGCATCTCTGGGCTCCCAGTTGCCGGTGACTATGAGGTAGTCATCTGCCTCTCCCTTTGAGGAATTCGGCAGGTCGGTGATGAGCTTTTGATTAGGGTCCCTGGCCTTGAAGTAGTAATTGTTATCATTTGTGGGGACTACGCTATAGAGGTAATGTAAGTCCCACCAGTCAAGATGTAGGCCGAGCAGCCTATTTAGGGCAAGGGTGCCCATAACTACCCTAACGAAATTAGGGCAGAGCTGCATAGGGTTCAGCTGGCACCTGTAGCAGACTTCTCTGAAGAAGGGGTGTAGGGGGAATCTCAGGCCGCCCTCTACTATGAAGATCAAGGGGATATGAATCTTAAGTTCATCCTGGCCCTCCTCCTCTAAATCTTCAGATCCATTCAGCCGGAAGCGGACATCGGCGGGGATCGCATAGGTCCTACGGAATTCTATCACTCTCTCAGGGGTACTCAAAAGGGCCCTATATCTACCCATTTGTTCTGAAAGTGAGGGTTTCACAGTAGAAACCCAGAATGTCAAGAAGATGAACAGGAACTAGGAATGAAACCTAGGGGTTTTTGACGGATAACGGGAAATCTAAAGGAAAGGAGACGTACTTACGTGATAAGGGGGCCTAAGATGGCAATTTCCGGCGAAAACGGGAAGCGTTTTCCGACGAGACTTGGTTGCAGAAGGCACAGAGTGGCGTTGATGTCAGACGAAGTGCTCTCTCTCTCTAGCCTTTTTTCAGATGTAATGGAAGAAGGAGAAGGGTTTTTGGGGGTTTTGGGGGAAAAGGAAAAAAATAAATAAAATAATCACTATCCCGCCCAAAAACCCATGAAGTGGAACGTGACGTACGCGAAACGTCAGCAGAAACGTCCTTTCGACTTATCCGAGCCACCAAAGGGTCATTCACATTTAATATGAAAACGACGTTGCTACCCACGTGGAGGGAAGGCGTGCAAAGGGTACATCAAGAACCGTTGAAACTCTGCACGATACTGATGCGTGACAGTAGCGGCAGAGCTGGGGAGCAATTGGAGTGGGTAAAATCTGATTACCCTACTACTAGGCATAACACGTGCCCATGGCAGTCACCACGAAAGGGTGAATAGCTCGGCACCACGTAGGGTATTCGTGAGCCCTGTGCCGAGCTGGTTTGGCCATGAATAAGGCTAAAATGATTGAATAAATTAAATATATACCAGGATGTGCTAGCTCGGTATAGGTCACAAGGGAATGCCCCTGATATGGCCGAGTTAGCAAAGCTATGAGAAAAGCTTAAATAGCATTCTGGGATACATAGATTCAGCTCGGCGTGAGTAGCTGGATTATGTACGAGTCATACCGAGCTACGTAGAAGCTCGGCACCGCCACGAATAAGGCGGCAAGACATTCCAGAATACTCTACAGCGGTTCCTTATGAGATAAGGAGCAATCCCGTGAAATAAGGGATCAGTATGGGAAATCCTAATGTGATTAGGAGTATACCCCATATAGGAAAAGAATCCTATATAGAAAGAAAGACCTCTGCTAGACGAGATCGAGCATAAGATATGGGAACTCGTCCCTAATAGGGAAGTCCTATTAGGAGATGGATTCCTAAAGAGAATAGGAAACAGGGGCACGAGATGCCTAAAATGAAGAACATCTATACCTATAAATACAAGGCAACAACCATGACAAAAGGTACGCTGTGAAACCTATTTTCATACGCATTGTAATTTGAGCACTCAGAGTACGAGATACTAACTTAGGCATCGGAGGGCCTTTGCCAACGAGAGGCAGAGGTGCTCTAACCCTTTTTCTGTCTTGCAGATCTAGGGTTGATTCAAGGAAGCACGTGATCCAGTGTTACGTGGAATTTTTCCCCGTACAGTATCCTTACCTTTGCAACAATATCACGCTAAAGAAAGCGAAGCACTGTACACAAGCTTTCCCTGCGCAACCCCCCCCCCCCCCTCCCTCTCTCTCTCTCCCCGCCTTCTCCTTCTTCTTCCCTTCACCTCTCCACTCCCTCACCATCATCGTCGCCTGAAAAACAACCGTACGCCGATGTCTTGCAAGTTCACCGACCGCGGAAATAAAAAATTCTCTGTAAACGACGAGGATTTGAGAATTTGATCAACAGAGATGTCCTTCAACGGTGAGTTCCGGTGGCGATTTGCGAGTTGGATCGACGCTGGTGATGATTTGCAAAGGAATACAGTGTCTTGCGATGTATATATATATATATATATATATATATATATATATATATATATATATATAGGATAAACTTCCAATAAGGGTCCCTTATAGAAGTTAAAATGCGAACCTCACCTTGCCGAGTCAAATTTTGACGATCCGAACCGTTCAATGTTTTTAAAATGCATTTTTAAGGGCCTCCACGAGGATTCGTCCAAAAAAATACCCGGAAGGGCTTCATCCGATCAGTTTTGGTTAAAAACGTTATATATAGCGGTTTTAACCAAAACTGATCGGATGAAGCCCTTCCGGGTATTTTTTTTGGACGAATCCTCGCGAAGGCCCTTAAAAATGCATTTTAAAAACATTGAACGGTTCGGATCGTCAAAATTTGGTCCGGAAACACAAAAAAAGGCTACGTCCGCATGGTATTTTTATATAAGGGTCCCTTATTGGAAGTTGTTCCTATATATATATATATATATATATATATATATATATATATATATATATATATATATATATATATATATATATATATATACACACACACACACACATACATGTCTGTAATATATTCAAAAAGAAAAGGGAAAAAAAACTAATAATAATAATATTTTAATAAAGAATAGGTAAAATAGATAGTATTGTTGGAGTGTTGAAAGCGACGAATGTAGGTAAAAGGAAAAATGTGCACTATACACTAGCAATTTTGGAGGAGTGCTGCTGCACTTGCTCTTATTCACCTAATTGGGAGGAGGAGGAGAAGTGACCTTCTCTCTCTAACTTTTTTTATTTATACTCCCCAAACCCTAATCACACCACACACCCCTCAAGTTCCAACGTATTACAAACAAGCACTTGACTCACCAATTTCTCTCATTAACCCACATCAACATATATATATAAAAAAAAAAAAAAAAAAAGAAATTCACACTGCTCCTCTGTTTTGTTTCTTTTTTTATTATTATTCTAAAATTTTTGGGTCTCCACAAAAGTCATGATATATCAATCTTTTGTTCAATATTTGTGAGATCACAACATATAATCAATCCCTCAACCATCATCGGGATAAACAATCAATTTTCTTCTATAACAACCGCAACTCACCAAAATCATCACCACTGCCCCAAAATATCCTCGGTCCCTCACTCTTTTTCTCTTCACCAAATAACTTGAATATTCATCTTCCCACTTTTACATGCACCACATGCAACCACTATCCTCTGCCACCGAAAGATTGCCCTTGGAACCTCCTTTTCCAAATCTTACAAGAATCATTTAGAAACAAGAACCTCATCAATTGACTGCCCGAGTGAGATGACCTAATTTGCAAGTAACATTTTTTTATTGAGACTATGTATTAGGTGGGTGCAGGGCTGGTCATAGGATTTGGAGTGCCCTAGGCCTAGTTTAAAAATTGTGCCCGAAGAATACAATACTTAAATAATTTTTTAGCAACAATCACAATATGAGAAAGTCAAAACAATATAAAGTTCCATTAATCATTGCTCTTATATAATAACAAAAAAGTCAAAACACAAAGTCTCCAAATACGTATAACGCATGAGTATCACTTGAATATTACTCGTGTTACATTTTTAAAAGCAAAAGTATCGGTTACACTTGTATAATCCCTTTTTAAATTATACTCGTGTGGACACCCCAAAATGAGCGTTCACGTACATTTTAATCCCCAATGATGAACGGAAACACCCGAAAGAACTCTCGGATTGAAATTCTCCAAGTCAACTCAGTCAACAGTACCGCACGGTACTCATCTCTCAACGCACGGGACAGCCAGAGTCACGTACAGCAGATTGTCAAAATTTTGACGGCCAATTGTGCTGCATGGTACACAAGTTGTGCCGCACGGCACAGTTTGTGTACCGTACGGTACTGTTTACGGGTTCCCAGTTTTCACGAATTCCCAGCAGCAGAAAACATTGACGAAATTGGTTCCCCCGCCCTGCTGGTCGTGGCCGAAAGGGAAGATCGTGGCCGAAAGGGGTATGCTACTCCCCATGCCATTGTCTCCATGAGCAAGAATCAAGAAGAGGTTGGAGACTACACTCGGCTCCCTCACCTCTATATAAACCGTTCAAACCCAATGGGAAGAGGACCCCCGGACTCCATACGATTTCTGTGTAAGGAAGATCACGAAACTCCATTCTTGGAGACCATCTTCATTGCCAAAACCTCTTAGCTACCACCTCCACCATAATCAATCCAATATCATTCTCTCTGCCAAAGCCAAACCTGAGGCAGAGACTCATCCCCTGTTTTTGGCTCCAAAGCCGTGAGTTAACCATTCCAAATTGACCAAAGTTGAAGCCTTCAATCCCTCTTACCACTATACTAGAGTGAAAGTGAGGTCCAGAGAAGGTTCCAGCAGCATTCGGAAGTTCAATCTGACGCTCAATCCGAGAGTTCGAAACCGAAGGTATAAACCCGTTTCGCCAAATTCCTTGAATTTGGTACCCTGAGGGGAGGGGTACTAAGGGTGGAATGATTCCTTGTATCATTTCCATGCTTGGTATGCCCAAATTATAGCAAGTCCAGTTTCATTTCACACCTCCTGGTCGCGTCGTACGGTGAAAACATCGCCTCGTACGGAGCGATTCAACAAGGAGGGACATCCCATACTCAAATACACTGCTTTCTCCCTTTTAAGTAGTTCATTTTGAATGCATTTCATACCTTGTATGTGCCTCTGATCAATCATTTCGAAAAGCCAAAGTTTCAAACTGTTTTGCAGCCAGATGTGCCGCACGGCACTCCTACTGTGCCGCACGGTACACCTTGAGTGCCGTACGGCACCCATTTGAAAATTTGACCGTTAATTTGAAGAACAGTGCCGCACGGCTCATCACTTGTGCCGCACGGTACATCCAGTGTGCCGCACGGCACACTTTTCTGATAAAATGTGAAATTTGAACCTCCCTCCTGCAGGAACAGTTTGAAGTTTGGATTTTCGTTTGATTTCTGTTAATTACATACCAGTCATTTGTTTTTCTCGTTATTATCATCTGTTTTGTTTAATTTAAATGTTTATCTGTTAATGTTCAGCAATAAAATCGTTTTCTAATAAAATCTCACAAATATTTAGTAAAGACCGATTTTAATCGGGCGAACGGGGTGCATTAAAACCCTTCCCTGTTCGTAACCTGGCTCCCGGATCCAAAACGAATCTCTGGTTTTCAATTGGTTTTATAAGTCATTCTCTCAAATCATCATTTTCAAATTGGTTTCTCGGGTCCCAAACTACTTTCCCAAAACCCGGGTGGCGACTCTAAAATCCTTGTTTTTCGAACCGTTTCGAAAACCATTGCCTGAACCGCGTGGAGGTCGACCGTCCACAAAATGGCAACTCTGCTGGGGACTACGATATTTTAAGTTAATCTTTATTTTGAAATTTTACACTTGTAAAATGACCATTCGAAGGCTTGACACCAAGTACGTGCTTCACGCTGTACTAGAAAGGATTGATGTCAGGGTGAAAGCCCGATCAGTTTGGACTGGAGCTTTCTCGGTTGTTCGCATGAGTAGAATTTCAAAATTTTGATTAATTTAAAAAGCGAGCCAAGCTTGAAAAATATTTGTGAGATTTTTGAAAACAATTTTATTGCTGAACTTTTGCATCACTTGCATCGATGTTGGATAAACCCCGCTGCTGCGTCTTGGTTACCCTACCCAGTTCACTGGTGTTAGGACATCCCCGGATGCTCAGCAACCCTGGACCATGATGAGTCAGCCTGCCGCTCGACCTTTGCCATGCAGTACACTTGGCACTGGGAGGCAAATATTGGCTCTAGTCCGGGGAACCCCCTAAACCAAAACCGGCCTTTGCATGTAGTTAACCTAGAACCTTCCAACCCAGGACAGGAGCCCACAGGTTAAGATTATGTGATATTGTCTTGATTAACTGATTAACCACTTGTCGTTTACCTGTCTTGCATGCGCATACATGGTAGCTTTTACCCTAGGTTGTCACATCCTCACTTCCACAGTAATAAGAAGGATTTTCCCGATAATCAAATGCTCTGTCCAATAAAATAAACTCTTTTCAAAGAAAAATCTGCGATTGGCTCTCTTCCTCGCGGTAATTAGAATGTTGTATTTCTTTTATCAGAGTCTGTAACCAAAAATGAGCAATCAATCCGGAAGCAAGAAACTCAAATCCACCTTTACCATCCATCATGGGGCACCGGTGTGGATACTTGAAGAGATAGATAATGAAGAGATGGGGAATGAGGTGCCAGATAAAGGCAAGCTTGAAAGGTTGCTTCACCAACTAGCCACGTCTGATCAGCCGGGTTTAACTCTTCAATGGGACGACTCTAAATATGCGAAGGATCGAGGTTGGAAACTCCACCTCCCTGCAGACAACGGAGCCAAGGATATCCCCGACAAAATCACCGTCAGGGTGGAGCAAGAAAGTGATAATAAAGAAGTGGACATCATGCCGCCAGTCAAGAACTTCCAACCAGACGGCACACCAGTCTACTACTTCCAAGACCCAGTGACGGGACACAAATACTGGGATGAGTGTGATTGCGAAAGCTGCATTGAAAACGGTCTCCTTCTGAATGATAATCTGTCTCCCAAGCAACTCAAGGAGAACCAAGTCCGGAATGCTCCCCGAGCAAGTCCAACAACGGAGTCGGACTAAGTGGTCAGCAGATCAAGCCAAAAGGGCCCTTTTTGAGGATGCCAAGTTTGTGTTTTGCTTATCGAGTCTGTATTTTGTTTATCGAGTCTGTATTTTGTTTATCAAGTTTGTACTTTGCTTTATTGAGTCAGTCTGTACTTTGCTTTATGGAGTTAGTGCTTTTCCTATGATAAAGAAAAGAGCCGATCGTAGTCCCGAACTACGTCATGGCCTGATTCCTCCGAAATGGGGATACGTAGGCAACCCCTAAAGGTTCGGCCTTCATTTTGCAAGAAAATCAAAAATTCAGATATATTGAACAAAGCACTGAAAATTGGGGCAATCCTTTCCAAAAGCTGTGGTTGCATTGCACATCATGCATCATTCTTTCATTTGTACATAAATTCCTGCACATAGCATTTCTTTGCCACCAGTCACTAAGTTCATTTTTCCGCTATCAGTTTCAATCATTGGTAAGGGCAAGAAGAGTACTGTACCTAGTTGGACCAGAACTCCCGAACAACGATTAATTCGAACTGAGTCAAAAGCAGTCCAGTTAGATTCAGCAGACCCTACAAATATGGCAGGCAAAAGTGAAATCGAGGCTCTCAGGCTAGCCTTGGAAGAACAGCGGGAACGCAGTGATAATCAAATGGCTGAAATATTACTCCTAATACAAGGTTTAACTTTTCAAAACAAGCCACCAGAGGGGCAACCCCCTCCGCAAGAGCATCCGAATTTGGAGGCAGTGATGGCAAAAGTTGCCAAACTCGAGGAATCTGTCCAGAAACAGGAGAAGATAGCCGCCACGGGTGTTGACATGGACAAGTTGTGTCTATTTCCCGGCGCCAAACTCCCAGAGGGATTCAAACCCATAACCTGGGAGAAATTTGATGGGGGCGGAGACCCGAGAGCTCATCTACAAGCATACGTGGGCACTCTGTCCATGTACAACATTGAAAATAATGCTATGGGTCAAATGTTTCAGCAAACATTGACAGGGCCAGCACTGCGATGGTTCTTAAATCTTGACATTTCAAAGAAAGGAAGTTGGGAGGATATTGGGGCAGCTTTCATGGCCCAGTACAATTACAATGTTCAGCTTGAGATGACTATCCGAGAATTGGATGCGACCAGGATGGGAGCCAATGAGTCCTTTGCGGACTTTATCAGAAGGTGGAGAGGGAAAGCATCTCAGATGATGGATCGACCCTCGGAGAAAGAGCAGATGAGAATCATCACGAAGAACTTGGCACCCGACTTTGCAAAGCACTTGGTGGTTTTCCAAACCACCGCTGACTTCAAAACTTTCTACGAGGCCGGCCTCGCAGTAGAAGATGCACTCAGAACTGGTATATTTGAGAAAGGAGAATCTGTCAAACCCAGGCGAGTTTACTCTGGCAACAGCAATACCCTGTTTGGAACCAACCAGTACAATCATGCCCAGGCCAGCTCCTCAAACCCCAAACCAACCAAAACCGAGCCTATTAACCAGATAGCAGCCCAGCCAACCCGGCAAGCAAGAAATTTCTACCAATTCCCTTTTCCCTTAACAACCGTTTACCAAAAGCTCCTTGAAAAGGACGTCATCAAACCACTGGAGCCTCGCGAGCCACCCAAAGTGCTTCCTCCAAACCATAACCCGAACGCCTTCTGTTCCTACCACCAAATGTCCGGCCATCACACCAACAATTGTATCCGTCTTAAACACAAGATCCAAGATCTCATTGAAGATGGAACAATTCCACTCCCCTATAAAAAGCCAAACACCGTCTCTAACCCCATGCCGGAACACCAACCCAATACCCGAATCAACCAAATCTCCTTCAGCTCCACTCCAAATAACCCAAGCTCCACTAAATTAAACCCGAACCTTTACATCATACCGGCCACCGAGCCTAAGCCAGTTGTTCCCGTATCGGAAGATTCGGAAGCTTGCTCCCTCACAAGCATCAAATCAAGGTCAAAACCAAGGTGGGCGGATATCACAGAAAGTGAAGAATGGGCTATGAATGATCGAGACTGGGAAGAGTTCCGCCAGGAGTGGGACCCAAGCCGGTTCATCATCCCCGACTCTCATAACAAACCAGTTGTCTCTATACCAACAGATTCCAACATCTGTAGGATTGACAAAGTTGTATGCATCGCCGGTATGGTACATACTCTCGCATACGTGGAGCCAAATGAATAAGAAGATTGGCGAGAAAGGTGGGAGGCAATTTGTGCTGATCCCCTTGATGCAGTTTTACTCCCTATTCTGTTTGAAGAACCCGGAGACATATGGAATCGGACACTCGGAGAGGTTTATCATTGGGTCCCTAGCAGCAACCTTCCAGACAATTCGCTGCCACCTCCACTTCTTGGAATTGAAGGACATTCTGCCATAGAAACCATCTTTGGGGATCATGAGTGGTTTCCTCAAGCTTACATTATCAACGAATCTTTGTCTCGGCCATCCGTGCCGTTTCATCCTCAGTCAAATGTTTCTGCTCTGACGGAGGATCCCACGGATTCATTTTGGAATGAAGAAGACGTGATCGATATCCAGTTTGACAACGGTGAAATGTGGACTGTCAACAAAACCATGCTGGACGATTCATTTTGGCATGATCGAGCGGTGGAAAAACTGGAAAAGAAGATGGGAGATGTTAAAATCGAGAAGCAGAAAGTCGAAAGCAGTCTCGCAGGTTTCTGGACCGAGTATTTTGATACTCAGCGGAAGCTGGAATCCATCAAGGCTGGGAAGCGAAAGGTCAATGAATTTTCAGACTTTTGGGATGAAGAGCCACCGTCGGTCAACCGAGTAACACGAAGCGGACGAATCTATCAACCTGCCAACCTGCAAGGAGGCCACACCTCTAACCACGCTCAAGCTGGGGCATTTGTTTGGGACGATCCCGTCCAACATGATTCAATTCCAAGTAACCCAGAAGGCGTCACTCAGACACTAGAAGTTATCATTCAACCACCGCAGAGGAATCCCGTGCCAGTGGAAAACCCCGTCCGGAAGCAACTTGAAAGAACTCCAGCATCTATATCCATCTGGGGGCTGCTTTCCTCATCCAGGGAACACCGTCAGAAATTGATCAAAACTCTATCAAACATGGAGGTGCCACCCGACACTCCCCCCGAAGCTCTAGTGGCCTTGCTTGCGCCAAACAAGGCAAGACATGTCGTAACATTCACTGAGAAAGATCTGCCGCCAGAAGGAGCCGGCCACAACAAGCCATTACACATCACCATGAAGTGTACGGGGAAATGGGTCCCTGTTATCCTCCTAGATAATGGATCTGCTTTAAATGTCTGTCCACTGCGCACAGCCTACTGTCTAGGGTTCACGACTAAGGATTTCCAACCATCAAGCCTCGGAGTGCGTGCTTATGATAATACACGCAGGGATGTAGTTGGAGTTGTCCAACTGGAAATGTCAGTCGAAGATTTCAAGTCTAAAGTCGAGTTCCACGTACTTGACATTCCTTCGTCTTTCAACCTGCTGCTGGGTAGACCATGGCTTCACCACCCAGACATCATGGCAGTACCATCTTCGCTGCATCAGAAAGTTCAGCTTGGTTTAGCCGCGGGAACTCTAACTATTTATGGGGAATCTGGGATTCGTCCTCATGTTTCTGACAACGCCCCTCTACTCGAGATTACGCATGGAGAAGAAGACGTCGCCCTTGGAGGTTTCTCTTTTGACACCGCTGGGGTAGTCCTCACTATCAAAATGGATGAAGACTTCTCGATCAGCTCAACGGCTATTGAAATGATGAGAAAAATGGCTTACATGCCCGGTCTGGGATTAGGCCGCAACAATCAAGGAATGGCTGAATTCCCGGAGTTCCCTATAAACAGTAACCACTTCGGCCTTGGGTATCAACCCAGTGGAGATAAGAAAGGAAGCGGATGGAAAGCCCGAACTCGCGTTCAACCGAAGAAAGGTCCCATTCGTTTTATCAAAGGAAAGGAGGCTATCTACCAAGGAGAGCCAGAACCATTTTGGGAGGTGGAGAAGAAAACCAAGCTGCCAGGATTCGAAATCTTCGCCAACAACTCATGGGACAGTGATGATGAATCGGCAAAGCTAGAAGAATTGGTCGAGCAATGCAAATCTGACTGGATTGAAGTTTTTGACTCAGGGAATCTGATATCATTGTTTGGGGATGAAAGTCTGACGGGTACGGTCAAGGATGGGTCTGCTGCCATAACAATTGGTTTGGAACCTGTTGGAGACATGGAGCTGATGATGCTAAGCCAAGAAGCCCTTGGAGATGTGACCTCACTCATTGTGGATGCCAACGGAACTTATAAAAACTGCACTTTTCTACCTAAAATTGTTTACATTGGCACTGAATTTGAGTCTAAGTCAGAATCTAGCATTGAGTCCGAGTTTAGCACTGAGTTCGGGTCCACTTCTGAGTCAATGCATGTGTCTGTCAGTCCTCCGCGTCATCATTTTTCTTTTGAATTTGAGTCCACTCTCATGTATCACGCCCCTGGGGCCACCTCTTTTGCAATGAATGAAGTTGACTTTGCTTATCTTGCTGTGTCTGAAATAAATTGTGTTAACCCGGACGATGATGGGATTGAGTTCGAGGAAGAAATTCCAAAAGAACTCCGATCCCTAATCGAACGAGAAAATGAAAGGCATGCTCGGCCTCTAAAAGAAGAAGTAATTTCAATAAACCTGAGAGGAGAGAGTAATCCGCGAATGGTTCAAATTGGTTCTAGGCTATCTCCAGAGGAATTTAAAGCTCACTCGGATCTTCTGAAAGAATTCCAAGATGTTTTTGCATGGTCTCACGCGGACATGCCCGGAATTGATCCAGAAATTGTGGAGCATCGAATCCCGCTGTATCCAGATGCAAAACCTGTCAAGCAGAAGTTGAGAAAGATGAGACCAGACTGGGTATTGGAAATCAAGAAGGAAGTTCAGAAACAGTTAGACGCGGGGTTCTTGATGGTCACAGAGTACCCTCAGTGGGTCGCCAACATTGTACCTGTTCCCAAAAAGAACGGGAAGATCAGAGTCTGTGTGGACTTCAGAGATTTAAACAAAGCCAGCCCTAAGGACGACTTCCCGCTGCCGCATATAGATGTACTCGTGGACAACACTGCGGGGCACGCATTGCTATCGTTCATGGATGGTTTTTCAGGCTACAATCAGATTCTCATGGCCCCTGAGGACCGAGAGAAGACAACTTTCACCACGGAGTGGGGCACCTACTGTTACAAGGTTATGCCATTTGGGTTAAAGAATGCCGGATCTACTTACCAGAGGGCTGCTACAACTCTGTTGCATGATATGATCCACAAGGAGGTCGAGGTGTATGTGGACGACATGATCGTCAAATCCAAGGAAAGAGAAGGGCACCTGCACGCCCTGAGGAAGTTCTTTGAAAGAATTCGCAAGTACAGATTGCGTCTCAATCCCGAGAAATGCACGTTCGGAGTTACAGCAGGAAAGATGTTGGGTTTCATGATCACAACCCGAGGAATTGAAGTGGATCCATCCAAAATAAAGGCCATCCTTGAAATGGAACCACCGCAGACGGAGAAAGAAGTACGAAGTTTCCTCGGCAAAATTCAGTTCATCAGCAGATTCATCGCCAAGTTAACCACAACTTGCGAGCCGATGTTTCACCTTCTCAAGAAAGACGTGACATTCAAGTGGGACGACAGGTGCCAGAAAGCCTTTGAAGCAGTCAAGAAATACTTGCAGAATCCTCCAGTACTAATGCCTCCAGTACCGGGGCAACCTTTAATTCTATATCTGTCGGTGACCTCATCAGCTATGGGATGCATGTTAGCACAAGAAGGAGAAGACGGATCTGAAAAAGCCGTGTACTACAATAGCAAGAAGATGGTTGGATGCGAAGAACGATACACTTCCCTGGAGAAGACTTGTTGGGCTTTGGTCTGGGCTTCCAAGAAGTTGAGACACTATATGTTGGCTTACTCTGTAGTGCTGATTTCTCGAATAGACCCTCTCAAATATCTGTTTGAGAAACCCGCGCTTACAGGCAAGTTAGCACGGTGGTTGCTTTTGCTAGCAGAATTCGACATCAAGTATGTTACCAGAAAGTCAGTAAAAGGAAGGGCTGTCGCCGAATTTCTTGCCAATTACCCGGTAGAAGGCCCAGAAGATGTGGAATTTGAATTCCCAGATGAGAATGTGATGACAACCACCAACGATGTCTGGACATTGTATTTTGATGGAGCAGCCAATCAGAAAGGATTTGGAATCGGAGTACTGTTAATTTCCCCAGAAGGATCACATATCCCTCTGGCTTTCAAGTTAAACTTCGAGGTCACCAACAACCAGTCAGAATATGAAGCCTGCATTGTAGGGATGGAAGTTGCCTTAGAAATTGGAGTCAAGAGACTAGAAGTCGTCGGGGACTCGAACTTGGTGGTGTCACAAGCAAACGGTGAATGGAAGGTCAAGGAAGATAAGTTGAAACCCTATCATCAAGACCTAGATGATTTGATCCCGCGATTTCAGATGGTCACCTTCACGCATGTGCCAAGGTTGAAGAATCGGTTCGCCGATGCCCTTGCAACGCTAGCCTCCATGGTTGAAATACCAAACGGGGTCAGACTCCGGCCAGTTATAATTGAACAACGAGACAAGCCTGTTTATGAATACGTCATGGCCATTGACGAGCCGAACGATGGCTTGCCGTGGTTTCACGACATTTGGAACTTCATCGAAAGAGGCGAGTATCCAGCAGGAGCAGACAAGAAAGACCAAATAGCTCTTCGGAGGTTGGCATCTCAGTACATCATTTGTGGAGGACAGCTATATCGGAGATCTTATTGTGGGACGCACAAACTGTGTGTACACGGAGAAGAAGCCAGCCGGATTATGGAAGAAATCCATAAAGGAGTCTGCGGCCCTCATATGAATGGCATGATGCTTGCCAAGAAAGTCTTAAGACAAGGTTATTATTGGTCAACCATGGAGACTCAATGTGTCGAATATGTGAGACGATGTCACAAGTGTCAGATTCACGCCAATCTCATGCACGTCCCGCCATCAGAATTGCATTCCATGACCTCGCCTTGGCCCTTTTCCGTCTGGGGCATAGATGTTATCGGCAAGATCACGCCAGCAGCGTCAAATGGGAACAAGTTCATTCTAGTTGCAATTGATTACTTCACCAAGTGGGTTGAAGCTGCTTCCTACACGACCCTCACAGCGGTCCAGGTTGCTCATTTCATCAAGCAGAACGTCATCTACAAATACGGGGTCCCTCAGGCTTTCGTGTCAGATAACGGGGTTCATTTCAAGGGGAGAGCGGCAGAGACTCTTGAAGAATTCGGGATTCAGGTTCATAAGTCAACTGTTTATCGGCCGCAAACCAATGGAGCTGTGGAAGCGGCCAACAAAACCATCAAGTCTATACTAGAGAGGACCATCGAGTCTGCGCGAGATTGGCACGAACAACTGCCTTTGGCATTGTGGGGGTACCGGACGTCCATTCGAACTCCGACAGGGGCAACACCCTACTCTTTGGTTTACGGCATGGAGGCTGTTCTTCCCATCGAACTCGAAATCCCGTCTTTAAGGATCATGGCGGAGTCAAGAATTGATGAAGCAGAATGGCAAAACGCAAGGATTGAAGAGCTCATGCTATTCGATGAAAGGCGGCTTAAAGCTTTATATCATGTTCAGGGATATCAACGCCGAATAGCCCGTGCTTTTAACAAGAAGGTGAAGTCCAGAGATTTACAGGAAGGCGACATGGTTTTGAAGGAGATTCGAGCTCCAGTGTTCGATCCGCGCGGGAAATTTCGACCAAAATGGGCCGGGCCCTACATTATCAAGAAGATCTTGTCCGGAGGTGCAACACAACTCATCGATCTTGACGGCAACGAGTTTTCTACTTTGGTCAACTTGGATCAACTCAAGAGATATTACCCCTGAGAGAAGCTCGCTGGACTGAAAACCGCAAGGGCGGACAGTTCCAGGCAAAAATTAGAGCGAAGGCCTGCTAGGTCGAAAACCCGAAAGGGCGGCTTAGGCAAAAGATAAGGCTAAAAACAATCAAAAGCTCGCTAGACCGAAAACCTGAAAGGGCGGTACTAGGCAAAATTCAAAGCGCAAAAGGAAAGTGTAAATACCCGAGCGAACCCTAACCAAACAATTGTAGTCCTGAACTACGTCATGACCTGATTCCTTTCTACAAGGGATACGTAGGCAGCCTCATCCCGAGGTTCGGTCGCAATCTTTCGAGTTGATTCCAAGTTCTCATACACATCTCGCAGGCAGAACCAGTAAGAATCAAGAGCGGAAAATTCTCAAAACTCAAAAGTTTTATTCAAACAAAGCTTCTTCGATTACATGGCTGAGCATGAACTTTCAAACAAAAGAAATGAAAACATCCATAGCACTGGGTGCACAACTTATTTCAGGCACATTAAGATCGAGTCTAAAGTCTGTCTTAGTTTCCATTGTCTCTTGCTTCAATATCTCTTGTCAACCATCTCTTATGGCGTGTCGGAAGAAGAACACTGGGATATAGGTCTCTTGGAATGGTCGTGCGCTCCCTCCAATTTCTCTGGTAAGCCCTGAAGGTGGCGACATTGAAATTCGGTATGACGAAATCCTCAGGACCCGCAGGCGGCAGTACTTGACGAGCTCCAAGTTGACGGAGGATACGGTTTGGAACGTAGAAGGTCCATCGGGTCAAACCTGCCAGAATCACTCGCTGACGCCCCATGTTGCTAATAGCCATGTCAGGAAGGTCAATCCAAGTCAATCGCCAATAGATCACCTCTTTTGTGAGCTGGGAAAGAACCCGAGTCCAACCTCCCACATCATCAAAAACCTCCCTGAAATTCCTGATAACGAACCCTTGAGTTTCGTGAACCCGGTTTCTTGGCACAGGCTCCAGCAGATTGGCCTTGTCGCATAACCACAGCTGTGTGAAAGAGAGAAAACAAGTAAGAAGCCTTAGACAGCTTTGAACTGAGCGTTGAGGTAAAATGAGAACGAGTGAAAAGCCAGAAAAAGGAGAGCTGAGTGAGAAGCCTACCTGTAGGAGCAGCGGACTACCTTCGAAAACGTCGGTCCTACCGGCATGAACCCCATCCAGACCCATCAAGGTTTCAGCCAGAACCATGGGAGCTACATCCTTACGCTCCTCAATTTGCATAGCCACACCAACCAGGGAAGAGCTTGCTTGACCATCAGATTGCACGAACAAGAATGCAGCCAGTAAACACAAGCACAGAGCAAAGTTGTGGGAGCGGAATCCTTCAATCAGGCGTGGGATATTCAGAAAACCTCCACGGATCAAGGACTTAGCCGCATTGTTGCTTATCTTTAGCTTGGAAGACAACACTGGGGCAAAACCGACTCCGAAGAGAGGAACGGTGGGCTCCGCCAAATCAAAACCTCCAAGATATGCGAAGAATTCTTCCACAGTGGGGCATAACTCGTGGAGACCAAAGCGGAAGACATGCACCTCAGGGTCCCAGAATTGTGTTGCAGTTCGCAACAACTCCGGACGTATGGACACGTCTCGAATATAACAAAGGGAAGTCAGCCTATGACCCCGAAAGTGCAGCCAGTCCAAGCCATCGAGATCATCGAGCCAGGGGCGCATCAAGGCCGAGAAACTCACCACCATCGTGAAAGGGGGGAGGTTAACAAGGAAAGAGTTTATGAATTTGGAATGCAAATAAAGGAGGGAATAAACGGCTTTTTATAGCCACCATGCATGAGAAACAATACAAAGTTCAAGTTCCAAAGAAAGGCCACCTCGAAAGACGTGCCAACTCGAAGACCGCAAGGAATCATGCTAAAAATGGTAAGTCTCCTTAAAAGGTGCCTCACAATGACTCTTCAAATCCCTAGGACGTGCGTTGAAGTGATGAAACGCCAAAAGGTAGGACCAGAAATCGGCTGCAAGTGGCAGATTTTTTTGGCACTATCAGGCGTGTACCGTACGGCACACTAATAGTGCCGCACGGCACAGTTTCGGTGCCGCACGGCACAACTGGCCAGATTCCAGCAAAATTCAGTTTTGAGCGTCCGGGGTTCATTCCATGCTTCTCTTTGATACAAAGCTCATACATGCAAGCCATGGCACGCACCCACGACCTATTGGAAGGGTCGGTTGGCAACCTCAACCAAAAATCAATGATCAAAAGTCTCGAAGACTTGAATACCAAGGAATGGAAGCATTGGCGAGCTATACTTCATGATAATGCCACCCCACGAGCATGATCAATTCGTATGTAACATGTCATATCCATGAGTCATCCCATTCCTGTGTCAACGGCAATGCCGGCATATGCGCGCAACATGCGTCATTCTCTTGTCGTTAGTCCATACATTGCACATATGAGTTCAAAAGCTTAGTCCCATTTCATTGAGTCCTATGAGTCACAACCATAAATGCAAATCGAGTTTTCCATATACATGTTTGTTGGTCTCGAGTTCAGTTGCTTTAAAGATAAGTACTCATGTGCAAACTTTGATTTTCCAAATTCATTGCCAATATGAATGACAGCATGACTAAAAGGCAAATTTTTATAAAACCAAGATCAAAATATCCCAATGATAAGTATAACCATATCCAGGGGCAAAGAGGCCCAATGCATCATCAACTACTACGGCTCGCAGGCCATCTATACGGATGGCTAAACAAGTGCCCAAATCAAAACAAGGCACGCAGGCCCCACCTAGTAGAATGCTACCACTAACTACTGTCTCAGGTACGAGGACGCTTCGGAGGCACAGACCCCTGAGGTCTATGCTCCTCTGGCGTAGCATGGTCGTCGTCAGTACTACTGCTCTCCGCAGGCTCCTCCCTCTGCTGTACACTCTCTCTCCGTCTCTCAGAAGAACGAAGGACTCGGCCTGAAGGTGGAGTCACCGAAGTAACTCGAGGCGTAGAACGCCTAGCACTCCCGGAGCCTGACGCTCCCTACACAAGCAACAAAGTTTGTCAGAATACGATAAAAGGCATGCATGATCAAACAGAAAGGAAAGGCAAGTCCAATGTATACCTCAGCAGCCCCGGCACTAGGGGTGGCCCCTCGGCTAGCTCCTCTCTCACTGCTAGTACTCTTCCTCCTCCTGCGAGTGCCTCGGCTGGTCTCTCTACCTCTGCTAGCCTCTCCAACACCACGGGCCGGCGCCCTCCCTCTGGTGGCTCTCTGACCACGACCAAGTACAACTCCTGGCTCAGCCCGCGGGCGCACCTCTGGAGCCATGCCCATCACAAACTGACGGACCATGGCCTGCAAGTCCTGCGCCAGCTGGTACGACGCCGCCGCCCACTCAACAGGAATCTGAAATACCAAGATACATTAGCAATACATGGATATGGATATGCAAAGGGAATTGAAGCAAGCATGGTAATCAAGAGTCACCTCTGTCGTGGCAAGAGTAACTGTAGGAGTAATATGAGGCACTGTCACCACTCCAAGTGCTCCGTCAACAGTCACCACCTCAATCTCTCTCCTCAACTCAGGTAAAGCAGGACCGGCCCTCAAACGGTTCTCCATGTCCAGATCATAGGCCAAGTGCGTGCTCAAGTAACCCTCATAATCTATCGAAGGACTGAAGGTCACCTCTGTCGGCACCGTGTATCTCTCTATCTCAGCTCGGGTGTACTCCTCAGTCCTCTGAACAAGTGGAGGCAACGGCGAAGGCACTCTGAAATGGTCAATCCCGAGGGACTGACGGGAAACCCTGTCACCCAAGTACCATCTCCAGCTGTAAGGGCACTTCAGCAGCACTCGACTCCGTGTCAGCTCCCTGCTCCTAACCAAGTAATCCTTGCGCATCCTATGCCAAACGTTCCACCTCACCTATAAGAGAGAAAGGTTGGTCAGTTTCAAGGATAAAGGAAGACAAGAAAGCATGAATATTTGAAATCATAGAAAAGGCTTACCCTATCCCCCGTGGTAGAATCAAGAAAAAGCCTAAAAGTCCTCAAATCTCCCTTGTGATCACCGGCTCCTGTGTACTCTGACCCCCACTTCTCAGCACGTGGGAGCACATCCTCGTTGCTATGCGAATTGGCCGGGGCAAATACACCCAGCACCTCATAAGCCCACACCTGTATGTTCAGAAAACCGTCAAGTCAAGAAACATGGATAAAAGCATTATCATGATCATTGAAAGAGGAATACAAGTGAAAGTTTTACCTCCAACACCCTCCAGTAACCACCAAGGCTCGTGCCTACACCACGGCACACGCAGCCAAGGAAGCAGTACACAGTACACAGGCCGGCGCCGCCCCAGTCAAACCTCCCAGCAGTCTCCAAACTCTCCAGTGCAGGCAACCAACCCAAGTGCACCACGCCCTGCCTGTTCGGAAACAGGGAGGCGCCAAAGAGGTACAACAAGTAAGCCCTCGCCATCTGTCTAGCCTCCTCCTCAGACTCTGGCTCGTGGTCCCAGAAACTCACCAAGACAGTATACCTCACCCCCGGCTCAATACCTCCAGGCCTCCTCCCCAGGCAGTGCTCCACGGCAGCAGTGTCCAAGTACAGCTCCGAGTCAAACGGGATAGGCTCACCTCCGACTCTCAGACCGGTGATCGCAGCAAAGTCAAGGGGAGTGATCGTCATCTCCCCGAATCTGAAGTGGAAGGTGTTGGTGGTATCCCACCACCTCTCCACCAGGGCTCGTATCAGCTTGCGATCCGTCCTCGTCACTGTCAGAAGTCGGATAAAAATGGTGAACCCAGAGGCGTCAACCAAAGCCCTCACTCGTGCTGGCAACGCACGGTAGTATGCCAGAGAATGTGCAGAACCTCCATAACCGCCCATGGATCTCTGAGTCTATAAAACCAAAGCATAATGCAATCTCAATCAGTCATTGTCAAAAGGAATGTACAGCAAACAGGTACAGACAACAAAGAATAAACAAAGTACATACCAAGGGGTTTTTATAAGCAATGTGGGTCGAGCGGTCACGAATCACATTTGTATCCAAGTACACCGGTAGCAAAGGGGTATATGTGTCACAGCCCTGAGGGACGAAGAAGTGGACTCGTGGCACGTAGGTGGCCGGTGTAAATGGAGCTCTGTGGTCCAAAGCCAACTCAACCTCTCGGACTATAGTCAAACGCCCCTCCCCTGCAGCCACCTCGGTCTCTCTCTGTCTCTCCTCCTGCTCAGCATCCCTGACAATAGATGCCATCCCCTCCTGAACCAGGACATTCTCGAACCTGGGAAACTCCTGTAAGGTCGCTGCTATATCCTCATCTCTCGCCCCCTCCAAAGTGTCTGCCAAAGTCAGGCCAGACCCACGGGAAGAACCAACAGCAGGTGTAAACAACGGAGGCTCTGAAACCTCTGTCTCTCTCTCAGCACTCTCCTCTGGCACTCTGGCGGTACCAATCGCAATAGCCGGACCTGGAGCTATGCGCCTCACTAACGGCACCTCCTCACTCTCCGTACTACTACCTCCAGTCACATCCTCAACAACAATATCTATCCCACTCAAACTCATAGCAATATCCGAGGGTGAAGCACCCGTACCTGTGGGATCAATCTCCATAGCCTCCGGACCCTTGTGGCTAGCCCCGGCACTCTGATCACCACCCGCGGCACTCTCGTCGTGCCGTGCGGTACTCGAATCCACTGGCACAGCACTCCCAACATCAGGCACGGCACTTTCAGTGTGCCGTGCGGTACCCAGGTCTTCACTACCAACCACCACCGCAGCACCCCCGGCACCCATAGCCTCCTGTACCCCCACCAAAGTCGAAACCTCACCCGTGTGAATCCCACCGAGCCTCGTCGGAGCCAATGCCGGCGTAGGTATCACCGTCTCGCCACTAATCGATGCCGAGTCGGAAGCCCCTTGAACCGGATTAGCGTCGGCCGGAATACCCATGGATGGGTCGCTACCGGGCTCGCCGGACGTGGCGCCGCCGCCCCCACGCACCGCCGACGTCGAATCAATAGTGGACATAATAGGATCAACTGGTGTGTCACCAGAATCGGCCATGAATGGTGTTTCTCGGACAAGAAATTTCGATTTCGGGAGAAACTTGGTTTGGGATGTTGATGAACCAAGAGATTGAAGAAGATTTGAAGGAGAGGAAGAAGATTAAAGGAAATAGGGGGTTTTCGGGATCCCACGCTCTGAAATAACCTACTGATAGAGTTTTGAATACGTTTGAAAGAGTGGGAAGAAACAGAACGGTTTCGAGCGGTTTTAAAAAGCCACTTGTGCCGTACGGCACAGCTTCTCTACCGTGCGGTACACCTCGAGTACCGCACGGCACAACCTTTTGCCAGTTTCACCGCACGGCACTCCATCTCTGCCGCACGGTACAATATCGATGCCGCACGGCACACATCTGTGTTCTTAATGATTTTTGCACCAGATTCAACCTTCCCAAGGACTTCTAAGCCAAGATTTCCAGCAATCTCGCTCAGGCTAATCCTCGATTTTGCCCCGCGTTAGCTTCGCGTGAGCACTCATTGGTCCCATCACAAGTATTCAAGCAACGGTTGGATTTGTAAGTCCTCAGAGGCATTACCTACGACTTCTATCAGTATCAAAAGTAGTTTCGTAAAGCCCTCTACGGCGTCAGCAACAATTATTTCAAAACATCGAATGGTTTCGTAAGTCCTCTCCGGCATTAACGACAGCATTTATCAGCATCCGATGGTTCCGTAAGTCCTCACCGGCATTAACGACAGTTTTGTCAGCATCAGGTGGTCTCGTAAGTCCTCTCTGGCATTAATGACAGTTCTATCAACATCAGAATCCGATGGTTTCGTAAGTCCCCGCCGGCATTAACGACAGTTTTATCAGCATCAGGTGGTTTCGTAAGTCCTCTTCGGCATTAACGACAGTATTTATCAGCATCAGGTGGTTTCGTAAGTCCTCTCTGGCATTAACGACAGTTTTATCAGCATCAGGTGGTTTCGTAAGTCCTCTCCGGCATTAACGACAGTTTTATCAGCATCAGGTGGTTTCGTAAGTCCTCTCCGGCATTAACGACAGTTTTATCAGCAGCAGCATCAGGTGATTTCGTGGGTCCTCGGCGGCATCTACAACAAAAAGTTCGATCAGCGTCGGACAGGGTTTCGTAAGTCCTCGCCGGCATTAACGACAGATATCCTCAGCATCAAATGGTTTCTTATGTCAGCGACAAATGGTTTCGTAAGTCCTCTCCGGCATTAACAAAACGGTTTTCAGCACCAATAGCACATCATTCGTTTTTCCCTCCTTGAAAAGCAGAGTGACAATTCCCTCAAACCGATCAAGGTATGTTTCCTATCGACTCTTGCATTCTAAAGCCTCAAAGAACTATGCCGGTCTGATCCCTACAACGGGGTACGTAGGCAGCTCTCACGAGCGCGACCACACGCATCATGTTTAGCTATTTGTTTTCATACGAGGACGTCCACATCGAGGGGTGTCTTCTGTCTTTGACGCGACTTCCGACGACACAATGATTGTAAGTCTCGTCAAAGAGGGGCAACTGTAGACACCCCAAAATGAGCGTTCACGTACATTTTAATCCCCAATGATGAACGGAAACACCCGAAAGAACTCTCGGATTGAAATTCTCCAAGTCAACTCAGTCAACAGTACCGCACGGTACTCATCTCTCAACGCACAGGACAGCCAGAGTCACGTACAGCAGATTGTCGAAATTTTGACGGCCAATTGTGCCGCACGGTACACAAGTTGTGCCGCACGGCACAATTTGTGTACCGTACGGTACTGTTTACGGGTTCCCAGTTTTCGCGAATTCCCAGCAGCAGAAAACATTGACGAAATTGGTTCCCCCGCCCTGCTGGTCGTGGCCGAAAGGGAAGATCGTGGCCGAAAGGGGTATGCTACTCCCCATGCCATTGTCTCCATGAGCAAGAATCAAGAAGAGGTTGGAGACTACACTCGGCTCCCTCACCTCTATATAAACCGTTCAAACCCAATGGGAAGAGGACCCCCGGACTCCATACGATTTCTGTGTAAGGAAGATCACGAAACTCCATTCTTGGAGACCATCTTCATTGCCAAAACCTCTTAGCTACCACCTCCACCATAATCAATCCAATATCATTCTCTCTGCCAAAGCCAAACCTGAGGCAGAGACTCATCCCCTGTTTTTGGCTCCAAAGCCGTGAGTTAACCATTCCAAATTGACCAAAGTTGAAGCCTTCAATCCCTCTTACCACTATACTAGAGTGAAAGTGAGGTCCAGAGAAGGTTCCAGCAGCATTCGGAAGTTCAATCTGACGCTCAATCCGAGAGTTCGAAACCGAAGGTATAAACCCGTTTCACCAAATTCCTTGAATTTGGTACCCTGAGGGGAGGGGTACTAAGGGTGGAATGATTCCTTGTATCATTTCCATGCTTGGTATGCCCAAATTATAGCAAGTCCAGTTTCATTTCACACCTCCTGGTCGCGTCGTACGGTGAAAACATCGCCTCGTACGGAGCGATTCAACAAGGAGGGACATCCCATACTCAAATACACTGCTTTCTCCCTTTTAAGTAGTTCATTTTGAATGCATTTCATACCTTGTATGTGCCTCTGATCAATCATTTCGAAAAGCCAAAGTTTCAAACTGTTTTGCAGCCAGATGTGCCGCACGGCACTCCTACTGTGCCGCACGGTACACCTTGAGTGCCGTACGGCACCCATTTGAAAATTTGACCGTTAATTTGAAGAACAGTGCCGCACGGCTCATCACTTGTGCCGCACGGTACATCCAGTGTGCCGCACGGCACACTTTTCTGATAAAATGTGAAATTTGAACCTCCCTCCTGCAGGAACAGTTTGAAGTTTGGATTTTCGTTTGATTTCTGTTAATTACATACCAGTCATTTGTTTTTCTCGTTATTATCATCTGTTTTGTTTAATTTAAATGTTTATCTGTTAATGTTCAGCAATAAAATCGTTTTCTAATAAAATCTCACAAATATTTAGTAAAGACCGATTTTAATCGGGCGAACGGGGTGCATTAAAACCCTTCCCTGTTCGTAACCTGGCTCCCGGATCCAAAACGAATCTCTGGTTTTCAATTGGTTTTATAAGTCATTCTCTCAAATCATCATTTTCAAATTGGTTTCTCGGGTCCCAAACTACTTTCCCAAAACCCGGGTGGCGACTCTAAAATCCTTGTTTTTCGAACCGTTTCGAAAACCATTGCCTGAACCGCGTGGAGGTCGACCGTCCACAACTCGTATAATCCCTAAAGGCTCAACGTTCATTACAATTGTTTAGGCCCTTTTTAAATCACATTGAACCTTTTTATTTTTCTTTTTGGATTAGAAAAGATCCCTACTTAAGTCCACTACTAAAAATCCTTGGAGTACCCCTATTTTTTTGGACTTTTTTGAAGGCCCTAGGCCCAGGCCTCTTGTGCCTTAGGCCTGGACCGGCCCTGGGTGGGCGTAATTAAATCAAATCATATTAGCAAATTAATCATGGGAACTTTAACAATAAGGATATGGTATAGGGGTCAATCATGCAAATAAGATACAAACTAATTCCTTAATGTCAAGAGTACAAATCACCCCTCGTTCCAAAAATGCTCCGGCTAGCCCGTTAAAGTGCCTAAACCCCCAAAACCCTTATGAAAGTGCCTAAACCCCCATTAAAGTGCCTAAACTCCCAAAACCCTTATGAAAGTACCTAAACCTCCAACACCATATGAAAGTGTCCAAACTTCCAAAACCCTATAAAAGTGCCTAAACTTCTAAAACCCTATAAAACCGTATGATACCCTAAATGCTTAAACCCATTATACCCTACCCCAAAGAGCCTAAACACCCTAAAATTGAACCCCAAAATTTAACCCCCTAAGCTTGTTGGACTCGAAAGAAAATTCATGGAAGAAATCTCTAACATTTCCCATTGGCTTAATGTCTGCTTCATCTGCAACGAAAGATGACGAACAGAGGGAGTGGTTCGGTCAAAGCACGAGAAATCAAATTGGGTTAACATTATTACTCCTATAACGTACAAGAGGATGAGAGAGAGAGAGAGAGAAGACTTAAGCCACGTGGTTCGGTCATAGCACCACATTTCTCCTCCACGTGCGTGAATTTACTACTCCATTTCATTAAGGGTATTTTTGTCTAGTAGTGTCCTTAAACCCTCAAAAACTTTCAATCCATGTATTGAACGCTTTAAAATATGTTAAGCTGGGCAAAAGCACATGAAAGGCCCCAAACTTGGCCTTTCGGCCAATTGTCCGATCCATTAGCCACGGTCCACCGAGGCCTTTGCAATTTTCACAAATCACTGGATAGGTGTGTGTAGCTTAAAAACCCCCAAGCCTCAGCCCCCCCCCCCCACACACACACACAAAAAAAAGGGTCAGTTGCTATAGGTCCACTATAGCAATTTCCTAATACTTCTAGTCCACCTAACATTTTCCTAACACATCTAATCCACTCAGACATAAAAAATACGACAATACCCGTATGCCTCTCCCTGTCGAAGTCTCCATGGAATTAAACACCAACTGTAAATCGTAGCCAGTATGCCGTCAAAAAATTCAAGCGGGTCATTTCCCTCCTCGGCCGCACCGGGACCGGCCACGGCCAGTTCAGACGAGCCACTGTTGTTTCCCAACGCCGGCGACGAGGAGATGCAGGGCACCGGAGACGGCTAATTGGAGGCGGTTATGGTGAGTTCTGGCAGTTCCAGAAAAAAATAAAACCAAGAAGAAGACGATGAAAGGAAAGAGGAGAAAATCTTAGAAACCAAAGGAAAATAGGAGGAAAAAGACGATGGTAGCCGGATCTGGTTTCCATTCAATTTCCAACAAGATAAATCAAAAATAAAAAAATTGAGCACCGAAGCTCATCTCACCTGAGATGATGACGGTGTGCGGCTAGGAGGCCATCCTTTACTCCTCCTCTCCTTTATCCTCCTTGTGATGACTGTAATACTATTGGGAATCTGGGAAGATGAGAAGTTTTCTGGGGGGAAAGGAGTAAATGTTAAGTTTATGTGGTAGTGGAAGATGGGAAGATGAGAAGTTACATTGGGAATCTACAATTACATGAACTTTTGTACTCCTAGTGCTTTTGAATTCATTTTTAATATATTGTCACATTTCTTTAAATACTTTTCTAAATAATTTTGAAAAATTACTATGAATTTATAAAAGAGTGTGTATATAACGCTAAATTCGCAACGATACTCGGTATTTTAAATCCCGTTGCAGCTAAAAAAACCAGTACGGAGGATGCGTCGAAACTTAGAACCTTGATATTTGGAGAAATGGGTTGAGCATTGCATGCAAATATGGTGTTTGGATGAATGAGTATTTTATCCCAAAAAAATTTTGAGTTTTGACCATAATTTTATACTTGTTAGATTCGTCTCGTCGAGAGGAATCTGGAAACCACAAAATCTTGACGCAAAACTAACAAATGCAAAAAAAAATTGAATAAGGACAAAATGAAAAAACCAAAAAATAGTTTCTAGTTTTTTTGCTGGAAGCACTTTCAAATTCTACTAGCCAAATGGTGGTGGTTTTTTTTTTAAATAAAAAAAAGTAAATGTTATTATTTTAAATGGAGTCCAGATAATCACATCTTATGAGTTTAGATAACCACCTCTTTTGAGTCTAGATAACCACCTCCATTTTGAAAGAGTGGTTTTTTTGTTTTATTCAATTTTCAGTAAAATTTCTAGTAAAATTTTATGTTAAAAGCAGAGGGTTTGTGCTACTACCTTGTAGTGCTTGGGTGGTTGAGGACTTGATCCCAAGTAAGTTTTTTAAACAAAAATATGCCCAGATAACCATATCTTATGAGTACAGATAACCACCTCTTGCGAATCAAGATAACCACATCTTGTGTGTCCAGATAACCACCTCTTGCGATTCCAGACATGGTTATCTGCGCCGGCGACTTTTCCGGTAAAGTCCAATTTTCCGGCAACTTTTCCGGCGCCGGCAAACTTTTTCGGTGCCGGTAACTTTCCGTCACCGGTAAACTTCCGGCAAGAGTATGTTCTGTATTAAATTTAATATGAGGATATATTTGTCTATCAAAAATAGAGAGTGGACCTTACACCTTAGAAATTACAAAAAAGTGAATTAGAGGAGTTATGAAACTAAGAGAAGGACTAGACATGTTACAAAAAGCTATATAATGGACCTTGGAGTAATTTTTTAAAAAAAAAAAAACCCAGAAGACGAACCTTAAGTTATTGGAAAGCAGAAAGAGAGAGAGGGAAGTTTGGGATTTCGAATCGTCCGAAGACGAACGTTCACGTTGTTGGAAAGCACAGAGAGAGAGAGAGAGAGAGAGGGGTTTTGGGATTTGGAATCGTACGCACATAGATTATACAATTGTAAACAATGCAGTATCATCGTGATTCATGACCATCACGGCACAGCCAGCGTCGGAATCGTACCCACAAGGAATATCATCATAACATCACGGCACACGCCACCGTCGGTCATAACATCATCATCGTCATGACCATCTTGAACAATTTCTTCAACCTCTTTTCACTAATACAGCAACAGCCGATTCTCTGTTCCTCCTCTCTCTGGTAAACCTTCTCATACCTCACGCCGCCCTCTCCCTCTCTCTCTTATATACATGTTTTATTTTGGTCAATTTCGTATATGCATGTTACAAATACGCAGACATTTCTGTTTTGTGCGGAGATTTGTATTATTATGTGATAATTGGATATCATACTCGATGAATACTTGAGGTTGATTCCGGTAATAGTATAATCGTGATCTTGATGTTTTCAAATCTTATATTGTGCTCGGGATTTGAAATTGTGTTGGTTGTATTTGGTGCTTTTCGTTTTGGTTATTTTGGCACTCTGTATTGATCCGAGTTCTTTGGCAAAGTGATTTATTGCGGTGAAATGATTTAGAGAGTGTTTGTATCTGCTTGTGTAGTGTATCTTTAATGTGCTTACGCTGGAGGCTTTTTTTCCCTGGATAATTCTTCGAATACACAAAAAGGAAAGGTATTGACTATGCAGCCTCGCTATTATTTGAATTTATTCTTGCTATTTGTCGTCAAGATCCTGTGGGGAGAATTGGTATTCCAAGGGCCGATTTGATTGTCCGGACTAGACTTAGATTGTGATTGCACAACACATGAGAGGTCAATTCAGGTGGTTGACTGCAGAAGTTAGTGGAGGGATTACATATTGGTTGGATAACCAATACTACAAACACTAGGATCTTACCTGTTTGATAACAGAGATTGATTTAGTAGGATTGGTAAAGGGATGGGATTAGGATTGGGATTTTTAATGAGTAGGATTAATAGTGAGGTTGCTAGTCCAATCTCCATGTTTGTTTTGCATGGGATTGAATGATAGGATAGTTATTATCATGTTTGTTTCACGCGCATAGGATAGGATGGAAAGACTGAATTTCCAACCTTGCCCTTGTCCATGTGTAATTTTCAAAAAGTAGGATGTGTTTCCCATTTGCTTTATGGGAAATTTCATAAAATCATCACTTTGATAAAATTACTTTTTGATCCCATTAGGTAAAAGCCAATGGTGATAAAAGCCAATTTTGTATTTTCGGGGATGTGGTGTTGCAGATCCTCTCACTTTAGTCTAGTGATATCACTCATTGTATGAGATTATATACACTGTGGGGTGTTTCTTATCTGGATCTCCTTCTTCTGGACCTCTAGTTTGGATCTCGAGCAGAGCAGCACTTACTAAATCTGGATCTGCAAGACAGAACAACCGTTAGTGCTTAGCCTGCTGCTGATGGCTAAGCAAGTCTCAGCTTAAGGAGAGTAAAACTTTGAGTGAATAGTAATGGCATACATAGGGTTTAGAACTGTATTTTTTATGTGGAGAGACTTGACTTAGCGTGCAAGTTAGATTGTGCCTCCCATGACGGCATGAATAACCGCCTCACAGTTTTTCCGGTCTGCAATGCCACGAATGCTCAGCTGCTGGGTTGTCGGGCTTCTTCATTTGGATGGGCCTGTTGGGATGGAACGGGCACGGGCTGTTGGTCCGGCCCACTACTTATACCCTAACTATTAGTCTGGTGAATCAAAACATAGCCTTAGAGAAAGATGGAAAATTAGTGGGTTAGGATTGCTTATGGTTGGCAATGACTCAATACATGAGTAAGGTTCCCTTAGACAAAGTACTTTGATTGACGACTAGATGGGAAATCAGATCCACAGCACTGTTGTAATACCATGCCTCTTGGTTAGCGTGCTTAATTTATTTCCAAAAAACCAATAAGAAGGTAGGTCTTATTTGCTGATTCAACTAATATTTGTGGGGACGATTTCAAAACATTTCTTCATTGTCTATATTTCATTGTACTGAAATTACATTACCTCATGCGGAAACTTCTCTGGTGATGTTTCTACTCACAATAATACAGGGTAGGCAATTAAGACTTGGGATAGAGTTTACAATCCAAATTCCACTTTGGTAGCTATTTAAAATACCTAGTTCCAAATTCGACTAAAGCTCATTTGAGATCGGCTCACTTCATAAACAAGCTTAAGCTTGAACAATATCTAAAACTCATGAAGTTTTCAAACCTTAGTTGCGAGATCCTTCTAAAATGGGTGCACTTCCTAGACAGGAGCTCGAATCCGCGCTCCCTAGACAGGAGCTCGACGGGAGCTCGCTTCCATCCAGACAGGAACCCGTTCCTAAATAGGTTGCGAGCTTCCATACTAATCTTAGGGATGAAATTCTCACATCTCTTTCCAAATATATGCAAGGGAAGAAAAAAAGTAAAATGAAGAAAGAGAGATTTAGGACTCTCTCTTTCTCCTATTGTATTCTACTACTTAACTACGCGTTTAGTCCATACACTTGGCATAAATGCCAGTTTGAAATTGTAAGAGTCTCCTATTGTTTGAGTTTGTAAGAGTCTCATATATGGCATGTGTTTATTTCCTTTGATAATGCCAGTTTGAAATTGCTGTATGGAATGTGATTTCCAAAGCTTCTATGTTGGTTAAATTTCTGGTTTATTCCTCATTTCTTCCATATTAGCTTGCAGGTATGGATTCCAGTGTGGGCCAGAGCTTGTACCCTCTGCACCGATGTAAAACAATTCACTTGGTTTGTGCCATTTTATTCCCTCTTTGGCTTGCTTTTCTATGTTTTAAATGGTCCGGAAAGGAAGGTCCAATGATGTGTAGGCTCTGAACTACCATATATTTTATCTAGATGACTAGATTTCTTGGTTTTTTTTCGCACTGCCCATGGCATTTTGGTACTAAAGTCCAGTGATATAGGTGAGGCATGCACAAGGCATTCACAATGTAGAAGCAGAAAAGGACCATAAGGCATACTTATCAGAAGAATTCTTTGATGCACCTATCACCCCTCTTGGCTGGAACCAGGTAATAGCCGTTAATATATGGCTTTAATGTCAATTATTGATTTTATCAGAGGGGAAATCATGCCTTAACCTAATTTGTTCCTCTCTATCAGCTAATTCTATATGACTACATGCATATATACCAAAAACAAAAAACAAAAAAAATCTGTGAGAGCCAGTGGAGGTAAAAAATAAACCACTCACGAGAAATGCTCCTAACTCTACAATTTTCACGCGCAACTGGGTCTACAATTTTGGGGAAGATGAACAGTGTTGAGATGCTTAGGTAGGACTTTTCTTATATGTAAGGGCAAGTCAGTCTATAGAATAAAAAATCAGGGGTAATAAAGTCAATCACTATTAATGGGGTAGGATAGGATTACTAATACCATGTCCCCCCTGGGATGAGTAATCCGCCCTTTTTAGGGGATTGCTAGTCCCATGGGACTGCTAGTCCGATCCTTAAATTGCACACCAAACATGATATTAATGGGCCCACTGGATTAGTAATCCAATCCCATGCTCCGTCTCTCTTATCAAACATTGTATCCAAACATCTTTTGCATCAGTTTTATTAAGAGTACACGTTTTCTTTTAGCTGTTCTGATTAACTCTATCTTAAGTGAGTCATCATGTTCCGATATGGTTTTGGAGAAAGTGTGTTATCAACTTTCTATCATATGAGAAAGTGTATAGGGCGTTCCAGAACCCCAACACGTAATATTCTTATTTATATTATGGGTGATCTCAGTACAAGATATAATTAGTCAATGTGGGACAAACTAATATAAGTTATTCTAACACTCCCCCTCAAGCTGGAGAATAAATATCGAAAAGTCCCAGTTTGTCACATAACAACTCTAACCGTGGCTTGAACAATGATTTAGTAAACATATCTGCCAACTGAGCACCCGTAGACACATACGGAGTAGCTATCACACCACTAGTCAACTTCTCACGCACTAGATGACAATCAACTTCAATATGCTTAGTCCTCTCGTGAAATACGGGATTGGACGCAATGTGAATAGCTGCTTGATTATCACAATACAGTGGTATGGGTAACTGCACACTGAACCCTATCTCCTCAAGAAATGATCGCAACCATACAACCTCACATGTAGTGTGTGCCATTGCTCTATACTCTGCTTCTGCACTAGACCGAGCCACCACTGTTTTCTTCTTACTCTTCCAATTGACAAGATTTCCACCAAGAAAAACACAATATCCAGCAGTGGACCTCCTATCAGACGGTTCTCCTGCCCAATCAGAATCAGTGAACGCCTCAACGCGTAAGTGTCCACTGGCTCGATATAGCAAACCCCGTCCTAGATGTAGCTTAAGATACTTCACAATTATGAGGACAGCCTCCCAATGTGGATGACGAGGAGCGGACATAAACTGACTCACCAAGCTAACTGCAAACGAGATATCTGGTCGTGTAATCGTGAGATAATTTAACTTACCAACCAACCGGCGATACTGATCAGGATTGTGAAGCAGCTCCCCCTGATCCACACACAGTTTGACATTGGGATCCATAGGCGTCTCAACAGGCCTAGCTCCCAACAAACCCATATCCTCAAGGATATCCAGTACATACTTCCTTTGTGATAAGCTAATACCTTCTTTGGACCGGGCCACTTCAATACCTAAAAAGTACCGAAGTTTCCCCAGATCCTTAGTATGAAATTGCTGATGTAAGAAGGCCTTTAGCTCATCAATACCTTGTTTGTCATCACCGGTAATGATAATGTCATCCACATATACAATCAATAATACTTTCCCTCGACTAGATGTGAGGGAAAACACAGAATGGTCAGTCTGACTACGATGCATGCCAAATCTCAAAACTGCATCACTAAACTTGCCAAACCAGGCCCTAGGAGACTGCTTGAGGCCATAAAGAGCTTTACGAAGCCGACATACCTGATTACGCTCCCCCTGAGCAACAAACCCAGGTGGTTGCTCCATGTAAACTTCCTCCTGAAGATCCCCATGGAGAAATGCATTCTTGACATCAAGTTGAAAACAATGGCCAACCAAGATTCGCAGCTAGAGAAATAAAAACTCGAACAGAACCAAGTTTAGCAACAGGAGAGAACGTCTCTGAATAATCAAGACCATAAGTCTGGGTGTAGCCTTTGGCAACAAGACGAGCCTTATAGCGCTCAACAGTGCCATCAGGAAGATACTTGACAGTGAATACCCAACGACAACCAACAGTTGTCTTATCAGCAGGAAGAGGAACCAGTTCCCAAGTACCATTATGATGAAGTGTAGACATCTCATCCTCCATAGCTATCCGCCACTCAGATACAGATAAGGCCTCCTGAACAGACTTAGGAACAAAAACGGAAGAAACCGAGGTAGTAAAAGCTCGAAGGGATGGTGACAAATGATCATAGGAAACAAAATGAGCAATAGGATGGAGAGTGCAGGACCGAATACCTTTACGGTGGGCAATAGGAAGATCAAGATTGTCTGGATCCCACAACGGAGAAGAAGATGGTGCGGTGGGTGAAGGTGGTGTTGCTGGCTGAGATGGCTCTGGCGGAGACGGTGCTGACTGAGATACAACTGGTGGATTTTTAGGACGACGATGATATACCTGCAAAGGTTTTGGTGGAAAAACGGTACTAGATGGGACAGCTAGAGGACACACAGACTCATATGCAGGCAATCATTAGCGGTGACAGACTCCGAATAAAAAGGAAGAGACTCATTAAATGTGACATCAGCACACACAAAATGACAACGTAAAGATGGGGAGTAACATTTATACCCTTTCTGAGTGCGAGAGTAACCAAGGAAAATGCACTTAATGGACCGCGGGTCCAATTTACTCTGGTCGGGATCAAGAGCATGAAATTTACTCTGGTCGGGATCAAGAGCATGAAATTTACTCTGGTCGGGATCAAGAGCATGAACATAACATGTACACCCAAAAACCCGAGGGGGTAATGAGTGAAGAGGACGACCAAGAAACAGGACTGTATGGGGTATCTGACCCCCAAGGACAGAAGAGGGCATACGATTGATCAAATGGCATGCAGTAAGAACCGCGTCACTCCAGTAAGACTTAGGAACTTTCATTTGAAATAACATGGCACTTATAACTTCTGATAAGTGTCGAATCTTGCGTTCGGCAACTCCATTTTGCTGTGGAGTCCGAGCGCAGGATGACTGATGAATAATCCCATGATCATCAAAAAATTGAAATAAAGTACTATGAAAATATTCGCGTGCATTATCAGACCGAAACATACGAATGCAAGTATTAAACTGAGTCTTTATTTCCATGTAAAATGATTTAAAAATAGTCTTCAACTCAGATCTCTCTTTCATAAGATAAAGGTATGTAATACGAGAGAAATCAATAACAAATATAACATAATACTGAAAACCAAAAACATTAGGCACATGAATAGGCCCCCAAATGTCTGAATGAACTAACTGAAAAGGATGTGACACACGACGTTCAACCCTAGGATAAAATGGCACTCTATGATGTTTACTCAACTCACAGACTTCACAAGATAACTCCTTAAGAGAACTGCACGAAGGCACTAGACGCTTCAAATTCTGAAGAGATGGGTGACCAAGCCGACAATGTTGTTGATATAAGGACTCTGATGACTGAAGGGCAACTGGTTGAACACCATCACTGGTTAGGTAATACAGACCACCACGCTCAACACCGGCACCAATCTTCCTCCCCATCTTGAGATCCTGAAATACATAACCATGAGGAAGAAATGTGACTGAACAATTTAAGGATTTTGTAAGTTGACTAATAGACACAAGATTAAAGGGTAAACGAGGAATATGCAACACAGAATTTAAAGTAAATGACGGAGAAACAGAAACTGAACCCAAACCAGTAACCTCAGTGGTAGAACCATCTGCTAAGGTAACATGAAAGGTTTTATCCATGGACTGGCAAGTAGAAAAGAATTTAGAAGTACCAGTCATATGATTAGTAGCACTAGAATTGATAACCCAAGGAGAAGAAAAAGATGATGCAACACAAGCAACGGAGGGACTTGTCTGAGCGAACGTAGCTGTGGAAGAAGAAGCTACAGCAGCAGAAGGCTGAATGGACATAAGACGCTGGTACTCCTCTGCTGAGATAGTCACACTGCTATCGGTAGAATGAGTAAACTGCCCAGCATCCTCGGAATGAGCAACCTGATGAGCCTGGGGAAAACCATGAAGATCATAACAATAGTCCACTGTATGATTTGTACCCCGACAATGAGTACAAAATGTGGTACCACGACCACGACCAGAACCACCGTGACCAGAACTACCTCCCCTGAGGTGCGACCACGACTATTTCCACCACGACCACTGGACCCAGAGTCACCACGACCACCAAAACTGGTACCTGAATCATAGCCACCAGAACTTCGACTACCAAAACCACGACCACGACTGCCAAACCCAGAATCACGGCCGCGACCACGGCCACTACTTGATCCAAAACCACCAGAAACAGCTAAAGCAGAACGGTCAGATGGTGGCTGTGAGACAGAGCCAACATCTGAGATAAAAGCCTGGCGAAGACGACTAAACCAGTGTTCTAAAACTCGGCCAACTCGGCCGAGTCCTCGGCGACTACTCGCTGGAAGGTGCCTTACCGAGGCGACTATGGCTTGGTCGGTGGATGTCCTCGGTGGAAGGTTAAGGCGGGGACTAGTCGGAATTAGTCGCCGACTAGTCGCTGGAAGGTCAAGGCGTTGCTAGTCGCCGACTTGCCTAGTCGGGAAGAAGTCGGATTAAGCCGCAAAAAGTTGGAGAAATTCGTCATCAGATCTTCACCGACTTCGTCAGTCTCGTCCTCGTGTTCACCGACTTTGTCACCCACTTCGATCTCAGTCGTCGTCTTCAGTGTTGGATGCTTGCTCTCTTCGTCAGTCGTCTTCAGTGTTGGATACATATCTTCGTCAGTCGTCGTCCTCGTGTTGGATGCTTGCTCTCTCTCTCTCTCTCTCTCTCTCTCTCTCTCTCTCTCCCCGATGCTTATTGATGCTCTGTTTTTCTGGGTCTTTGGGTGCAAGTTGCAACAGTCAAAAAGAGAAAGAAGATCGGTCCACTTTTATTAATTTTTTATTACCTTGCACAGTTCACGGTGAAAGACTCCTTTACAGCTGTTGACTCTGTCCAGCTGTGATGAACTTACTGCTTAAACTTATGAACTACGTGTATAGTGCTGCCTGTGGAAATAAATATCTAGTGGTAATTACACTTTACCCCAACATTTTTTTATTACACTTTACCCCGAAATTTTTAAGAAATATCATATTTACCCCATAAAAATCTTAAAAATTACAAATAAACCCCTAACCGAGTAATTTCTCGAAGGCCGAGTACTCGCCGAGTACTCGGGCTGGAAGCTTGAAGGTCCCCGACCGACCTGGGAGCGAGTAGCGAGTTTTAGAACCTTGGACTAAACACCTCATCAAGAGAAGGCAACTCCCGCTCCCCCAGTATCTGAGATCGAACTGGATCATAAGATGAGGGCAATCCAAATAGAAACCGAGAGACCTCCAAACGCTCACGCTGACGCTCCATAATCTGAGGATCACTCGAGATAGGCTCATAAACCCGAAGTTCCTCACAAGTACCACGAAATTTGGAGTAGTAGTCCTCCAAGGATCCAGAACCAAAGGACAAAGAAAAGAATTGCTGATGGAGATCATAGGTACGCCGAAGATTATTGATACCTGAATACATCCTAACAACCCGATCCCATACTTGCTTGGCAGTATCAAGTTAGAACAGAGGGCCACTAATATGAGGTTCCATAACATTCCATAACTCAACACGAATATGACAATCCTCAACTTCCCAGTCACTATACGTCGTATCCTCTTTCTTGGGAGGATTATCTGTCAAATAACGAAACTTTCGCTCACCCATATAATAAACCTTGACAGCACGAGACCAAATAGCATAATTGTTGCCATTCAAAATAATGGAGGTAATGAAATCCTTCTCACGACGCCAAGAAGAGCTAGAAGAACTACCAATAATAATAGAACCAGAACTAGCAGCAAAAGCAGACTTTCCATCAGACATCTTGCCAAATAAGGGAGCGGCAAATAACACAAATATCCACCTGTCAACAATCTACTTCAAACAAGAGTAGACTACTACAACCGAAACAACCAACTGATCAACCCACTAATTTAAGAACACCACAGTATGGAACCAAGAGCAATTAGTCAACTGAACTCTGGTTTCTAACAAATCAGACATCCAGCATGAAATTACTGAATAGCACCCACTGATACGACCAACATCAACACAATATAGAAGGACCTCCCAGCAAATCCATAGCACTCTCGATTAACAAAATAAATGACACCATAAACAGCAACAGAAGCATATCAGTAACCAAACACAACCTGATTTTGCTTGAGCAACAGCCGAAGAACAGTAGCAGCAACGTTAAGCATCACTAAAGTGGACAATAACTCCAACGATGATGATCAGACACCAACAGCAGAAGAACAGTAGCAGAAGAACACTCGACGATGGCAACTGAGGTGATTTCGAACACAAATCAGTGAATCTCGAACATCAAAGGGTTCGAATGAGGATCAGATGAAGATCGAACACAACTGGGCATGAACTTGGAAGATCTTTTGAGGTATTTCGAGACTCGATTAGGGTTTTATAGGTCGAACATATGGTTTTGAGGTTCGTTTCTGGGTTTAGAGGTTCCTGTAGGGTTCGATTTTGGGGTTAAAGGTCAGTTTTGGGTTCGATTTTGGGGTTAAAGGTCAATTTTGGTTCGAAAAACGACTGGGTAAGGGGTTTTAGGGATCAAAATCAACTAGGTAATGGATTTTGGGAATTTCAAGAGGTTTTCAGGCCTCGATTTGGGGTTTTAAGGGATTTGCAGCACTCGGTTTAGCATTTAGGGTTAGGTCGAACAAGTCTGGGTTGACGAAGATGACGAGATGACGTCAGGAAGGGTATGAGGTGACGTCAGGAAGGGAATAAGGTGACGATGAAGTTAAGTTAGGGTTAGGGTCAAGGTCAGGTCAGGGTTTGGAACAAGGATGGCTCTGATACCATGTTATTAGATATAAGAGAAAGTGTATAGGGCGTTCCAGAACCCCAACACGTAATATTCTTATTTATATTATGGGTGATCTCAGTACAAGACATAATTAGTCAATGTGGGACAAACTAATAGTATAAGTTATTCTAACAGTCTAGTAGGAAATATTTGGTTAGCAGAAAGTATTGTTTAGCTGAGAAACTTACTAGATATTTTCTTGTCTGGTATATTCTTGAATCAAGTACTTTGTAGTTTGTATTTTAGCTGTAAACAATGCTTCGCCTGGACTCTGTGGTTGTGACAGGCAGCTAACCTCAAGAAGCATGTTGATGCATGTGGCCTTTCCAAGAAGATCGAATTAGTCATCGCTTCCCCTTTATTAAGGTAATTGGTAGTTTGTATTTTAGCTGTAAACAATGCTTCGCCTGGACCCTTTAGTTTGTCATGATTTTTCTCCATGCTTAAGCTTGTACAATATAAGCTGTCCACTGTTATCTACAGTAGTTCTCTATATGATCCGACAAGCATGTGAAATTTGTGTATGTATATGCACACAAATGCACAACTTAAGGAGAAAAAGTAGGGAAGGAGCAGAAAAATCATTACAAAATATTCTAATTCTCATGGTTGATCACTTGATTGAACCACATCATACATATAATTGTGACTTCTGAAACTAGCTCCTTGTGCCCATGGTTTACATTTATCTTGTTAAGGTACTTGCACTCTTAGGTATTTTATCACACTTTGTTGTGTAATAGGCGTAATAATTTGAAAGTGCACTTATATCTTAGTGCTGCTGCGGGGAAAGATGCCTTTAGTCCACAACACTACTTAATGTATACTGCGCCTGCTGTTTCGTGTTTACATAGCATGCACTTTTCTAACTCAATTAAGTTGTATCCTCTAAAAAGTGGCAAGGTCTTGATGGAGAAAAAGGCCAATTATATATGGGCATACAGAAGATGGAAACAAAATTCGTTGAATGGATATCTTATTTTATTTGTAAATCTCAATTGGCGGAAATGTTCATAGACCAATCATCATAGAAATGGCTGAAGTATTGTAACATTGTGTATGATTACTGCTGGCTGTATTGTAGGACCATGCAAACGGCAGCCGTAGTTTTTGGGGGTGAAGGTTACATGGATGGGATTGATGCACCTCCTTTGATGGTGGCAAATGCCGGGAAGAGTAGCCATCCTGCAATCTCAAGTCTAAATTGCCCACCATTCATTGCGGTGGAGCTTTGTCGAGAACGTATGGTATGTGACGTCTTCTGTCTGTTTTCTTGACGTTCTCTTTGTTTATGTGTATATGTGAGTAATAAAGTGCACAATCTCGTGCATAGAACTTGGGGTAGTGCAGTTATAAAACCATGAAACCTCTCCAATGAGGATATGGTGGAGGAAACCATTTTTTACCAATATGGTGGAGGAAAACAGTTTTTGAACTATTGGGTTAGGCAGCCCTTTGAGTTTGGAACTCCAGGTTGTTCTTGTTTGATAGATATCCTTGCTGAAATCATCTAGTTTTCTTATTTAGGTAGTTTTTGGAAATTATTTTTCTTTATTTTTGACTGATTTGAGGATGATTTAGGGTTGTGATCTTTTTCTTTCTTTACTCTTTGCGATTGCTTGAGAGTAGAAACCATGAAAGCATGTGTGAATCTGATTATGTTCTCCTGCATTCTCATCTTCAATGAATTGCTACGATCAACAGGTGCTCTATTGTTGTGACTTTGAAGCTTCTCAATGGTGTTTGGTGTTTCATCTCTTGTGCAATTTTGAGGCAGAGGAATTTCCAGTGCAATTTTGTAGGTTGATTTGCCTCATTTGACTGTGAATTTTACAGCAAATGATTTGTTGTATGGATGGTCTCGACCATTGCATGGCCTTAGGTGCTAGTTATTATGTCTCTCAGTATCGCAGTTCTTAAAACTGCATTGGCTTTGGAAGACATGTTTGGCATTTCACTTTTCATGCTCATGGTACATCCAATGTGGAGTTTCAGCACAAGTAGTTTTATTACTTAAGGGCCTTGCAGGGACATGGCAATGATGAAGGGCGAATTACATTGTCGGTAAAATAAAAAGGGACTCATTTTTTGTTTAATGGATGATTAGACCCCAATTTTGAGATGATCAATGAAAACTATCTGGCTGCCAACTTTGATTTTTAGGATTTTGTTTTCGTTAACTTTATAGCTTGCTTTGAAACAAGTTGAGGCATGTCTTGCCCAGAAACCTTGATTTTGGGGATTTTCCTTCTATTGACTCTCTGGTGTCTCTTATATGGGGTCCAAATTGCCTCAAGTGGACTAAATAAATTGTAGGCTCTCTATCTCAACTTGTTCCTCCTCTTAACTGCTGTGTTAGTACAAGATAGTCGCAATTGAAACCCATTTGAGTACCTTTCTGAAGCACTTTCTGTTATGTAGCTTTAATGTCGTTGTAAAGTAGTCCCTTAATTAGGTTGGTATTTAATAAAACACATTGGTGCATCCCTTGGTATATATCGTACTGGGAAATTGTTATGCCACATTTTAAGTCAACGTTAATATAGGTTTTCTTCGTGTATTTCCTTCTGACTTTCTCCATTCTCTGTCTTCAGTAAATGACGTTTAGATTCCTGGATAACTTGTGTATGTGTTACAATGCAGGGTGTTCATCCATGTGATAGGAGGAGAAGCATTAACGAGTATAAGCCTATTTTTCCAGCTATTGATTTTTCCATGGCAAGTGCTTTTTTCGTGATTCTCACTTACCTGTCATTATCGCAAGGAAAGGAAAATACTTTTAGTATGGATACACGATAGCATATCAATGGGTGATGTTTGCATTTTTCTTCAGATAGAAAGTGATGCTGACGTTCTGTGGAAGCCCGATACAATAGAGAAGGATGAAGAACTTGCTACGAGGGGAATGAAGTTTCTGAACTGGTGATTTCTTGTCTCAGTGGCCTGAATTTCTTGGTGCGAAATTTGATGTTTCTATGGAAAGAATTCTGGCAGTCAAATAGGTCATCTCAGGACTTCCACTGCCCATACCCCCATCGATTGGGGATTTCATGGGTACTGGTATGCTGTGTCTATTGCATCACATGGCCTGTTGGTCTTCTTGTGTGACTGATTCTGCTGTCTTTTCATGACTATTGCATCTTTCCCCACTTCTCCTACTGTTGAATATTTGAAACTTTGTGTACACATTAGGACCTGGACCCCAGTGGCGGGGCCCTAGCACATCCAATTTTTTTATTTCTTAGTATAATTTTCTTAATTTTTGTAGGTATTAGTAAAAGAACTACAAAATTTCACCAATAATTAAACAATAAGAACAATTTTCATTTTTAGCGCATTAACTAATGGTGAACAATACTATGCGATAATGATACTGGCCATGTTCGGTTGGGAGCTTTGCTCCGGCTTAGTTTTGTTTCTGTTTTGCTGACATCATCATTTTTCTCACTTTTCTCTCTATCTCTCTCCACTTATTACACCTGCTTACATCATCAAAACTAAACTAAACTCCCTCAAAACTCCCAACCAAACAAGGCCACTATGTGTCGATGGTTGATATGATAGCAACAATACTCAAGATTAAATCTTCAAGTTATCAAAATCGCAAGGTTCTAAAAGATGCTAGTCAGTCCCAGTTTGGTCGGCTGTTGACTAGCGATTTTTGGCCGACTAATCTCTGACTTTTGCCTGACTAGTCGGGTTTTGATAAAGTCGGGGGACCTCGTGGACCTCAGTCGTATATATCTCTTTTGTGTTCTTTCTGTAAATGTGGCAGTTACATGCCGACTTCTCCTTTTTCATACTATTTCCATTTTGTATAGGTTGTGGACGCGACCAGAGAAAGAGATTGCTGTTGTTACCCACAAGGCATTCCTGGTTGAGACCCTACGTGCATTTGGAAATGATTGTCATCCATCTATCAAGAGTGAAATATGCAAACCGTAAGTGTATTTTTGCTTCTCAAGTTTTGCTTGTTAGAGCGTAGCATATGGACTATGATCCAATGTTCTAAAACTGGACCGGACCGGCTAGTTCAACCTGTTGGACCATCAACCGGTCTCTAGTCCGGTTCGGTTTGACACCAAAACCGCTTATTTTAGAAAACCACACTATTTTGAGAAAACCGCGTCAAAATTCCAGTCGAACCGGTGAACTAGCTAAAACTAGTATGGATTTAGCGACTGAAACCGTTAAATTTTACTACTACCATATGTCACCCAGCCTTAGAAGCCACGTGCTGCCTTTAAGAGGCGCTAGGGGTTTACTGGTGCTGCACTAGAATTTACTCCTAATAGGAAGCAAATTTTCGCTTTTTCTCAAACGGCTGATGTGGGATTGTGAACAATGTGAAGTGTAGAGCTTCATTTGCTCTTTTAAACTTGTTGAAGGAGCAATTTTGCCTACCAAATATTAAGTCATATGAACCACAAAGATTTTTCTTTACATATTAATATTAATAAATATTTAGTCAAATTTAATTGTTGTGTATCTTTAGGTAGGGGTGTTCATGGTCCTGATTGGTCCGGTTCTCCAGTAAATTAGGAATCAGACCATTCTGAACGTTTCTAAAAAACTGGGAACCATAGCCTAACCAATATATGTGTAGAACCTGACCAGAACCAAAATGAAAGACCGGTCTGGTTTTGGTTCAGTTCTGTTTCTATCCAATTAGCATCCAAACACTTTTTCAAAGCACATGAAATCATAAAATAATTATAACGAATTTTATTAAGATTTCAAAATCAATTGGGAAAGTACTAGAGTAGGAAAGAATGTAATTGGGTACTGAGTTTTGTATACTCACACTCTAAGAATCCTTATAGCTCAACTTTGTAAGAAAAAAATTATCTTAATAAATCAACACACATAATTATAGGTATATTTACGTTTATATTAATACTAAATGGTCTGGTTCAGTTCTAACCGTGGTTCTTAAATTGATAACTAGTAACCAAACTAAAATCAACTGTTCTTATTTTTGTTGAACCATAACCAGACCAATGAACTGCAGAATCATGCCAAATAGGACGGTTCGGTCCGGATCAGATTGGTTAAGCGAATATGTCGGTTTTCTTGAACACCCCTAATTTTAGGTATATTAGATAGTTATAAGCTTATATTTGATGTATATTGAATATATATGTCGTCACAGTTCAATAATGGTTCAACTCCATTTCAACTAGTGACCCGTTTGCCCGGTCCATTTTCCGATTCCCTCACCAGTCTAGTTTTCAAAATATTGATCTGATCTATGTACACCCCAACCTCAAGCAACCAACAACCAAATTTTTAACCCCTGTTACTTGGGGGAAGAATTTGGTTCATTTGAATATTTGCAACTGCCACGAGCCTTAATTTACAATCAGCAGCACCTGTTGGGAGGAAAAAGCTTATTGTCCTATTCGTAGAGTATCCCTTTCAACACCAAAAGCATGTAGTCTTAGATAAAGCGGTAGAAGAAGTATTCAGTCATCTTAAAGCTAACACGTAACACATGCACATGCAGCATACTCAGACTCAGGAATTTATGCACCGCCAGAATTAGTTTAGGCTCCTTGCTGCTGTGTAATTTCATGTCTTTTGAAATTATACGCATGATTCTGCTCCTTGTCCTTATTTCGTATCTTTATTTTCTTTTTGACAGAGAGATGTGTTACTCCATCTCCGCCAAAAGTATTCTTGAATAGATTCCCTTCTGCATTCCTACCAAGAATGTTTACTCAAATATTACCCAGTTGCCACAAAAAGTGTGCGTCTTCATACTGCTAGTTGTTCTTCTGAGAATGTATTTCAATTCTGTTCCGTTATCTCATCATAATCCACTATTAGTTGCCACTAGCCACAAAAATCGTCTCCAAATATAAAAAACTACACGATTGCCAGTGACAAGTCTTCATTTGCTTGCCCTATTGGATTCATTTGCGTCGAAAGAATATTACACATGTTATTGTTTAAAATTTTTTTGGAACATCAGTGTGTTCCTTGTACCCCACTACTAACGCATTGGAGCTGCCCCTGAATGCATGCGTTGTGCTATCGTTCTTTTGCAACTAACCTAATGTTCTCCATTGTCATTATTCGTTGGACTGACCAATTGTTGTCTTTGTTGTGTATATTCAGCTTTAACAACTGTGAGCTTCGTTCATTTGTCATTGTTGACAAAAGGTAAGCCAGTCCTTTTAACTCAAGAATTTGGCCCTCATGCTATATGCTTTAGTGCTTTACTAATGTCTTGATTCTGCAATCTGCAGCATGATGGGATCAGATTCTTCAACCACTAACTACCCTGGAAAAATTCCTAGCGAGTCCGATCTCCCCAGTGATCTCGCAAAGGAGAAGGAGAAGCATCCAGCCAGTGGAATGCCTACAAAATCAATGGATGCGAAAACAATTAAAAAAAGCAACGATTATGCGAAAACTCCATAATTGTTTTCGTATCCGTTGATTTGATTCTTCAAAAGTGATTTGGTGAGGTAGTAACCTTACAATTTAGTGAATGCTAGTTTTCCAGTGAATTTAAATTTCCTTCCTATCAAAGGCAAGTTAGGAAAAGAATTGTGTTTCTTGTAAATTTATGTGGGTTTACTATCAGGCATAGGCCCAATAGGCCGGTGTCTGGGGCCCTTTCAAATCTGGCCCAAAATGGGGCCCCCAATCAGCTCTAACCTTAAATGACTTAATAAATATATAATGAAGCAAAATTTGCCCCATTTTATAAGTTTGTCTAAGACTATGAAAATCTCAAGGGTCGGGTCGGGCCTGTTTACTTATAGATACTAAGTTTTATATGTATGCAGGTATGGTTGTCTCACTTTAAACTTCTTGTTAACGAATTTTAGGTTATATTTCCGGTTTTCCTTTTCTTTTCTTTTTTTGAACAGCAGTTCACCTTATTCAATATGCGCATATTTCGGAAAAACAAGGGGTACCGACCCTTTTTTGTACAGACCGTGTACAGACGGCGTCGGGGACCCCGTTGTGGGTCCCAAATGATCAATCCAAACCGTTAATCCATCTCAGAATCAAATTCCAAGTGGGCCTGCGCGAGAATTGATGCGATCGGACGGCTAGATGATCTTGACGTGTTGAACAACCATATAAAAAATTAAGTTAATCGGACTACTTCAACTTATGAGCGATTCGTATTTTTATTCAATTAAAGAAGAAAAAAAATGAATAAGAAAAATACATAGCTGAAAACTTTTGTTTGGTCACTTAGCTAATAATGTCTGACAAGCTCGATTTTTACTATTTGTCGCCGCAAGCTCCACAACTAGTATAGGGTTTGGATTATGTTTGGGTGATTCTATTCACAACCCTTCATTTACTTCATGTAACCCATTTTCTTTATGTAATCCACACTTAAAATTTCCTCAAACCAATTTACTCCATACAACCCACAAAATACACCTAAACTACCCTCGCGACCAGTTTTCATACTTTAAATGTCGTAATACACACTTATTTTCGAAACCACATGTCGATTTATATTGAAGGACGAATTTTCAAAAATTGGACCATGTCTATGTTCAACATTCTCATGTCGAAATTTATGTCTATATTCAACTTTCGAATGTCGAACTAGATGCATGTGGATAAAATATTGTTGTTTTCGAAAATAACATGTCGAAATATAACCATATTTTCAGCTTCTTAATGTCGAAATTTGTGAAATCAAACATGTGAATTTCGGTTAAGTGAAAAGTTTCAACATCGATATGTTGAAAAAGTTTACATATTTCGAGGTATGAATGTCAAAAAAAAGATGAGTTTGGGGGCATTTTGGTCTTCACACAATAATGAAACTGGAGGGGTTTTTTGTGGGTTACATGGAGTAAATGAAGGGCTGTGAATAGAATCACCCTTATGTTTTTCAGCTCGGGACAGCAAGTGTATACCGGAAGCGGATCCGCTGTCCCAAACTTCCTGTCTCAACTCTCTATCCCGTCCATCCAAACCGTCCATCCGAGCAATCAACGGTTTAGATTCTATCTCACCCCAAACAAATCTAAGCCATACACATTCATCTGCGAATCAGAGCAGTTGAGTACTCAGATGGATGGCTCGGATGAACGAGACACGGAGTCGAAACAGAGTTTTCGGGACAGCAGATCCGCAACCGTGTATACCATGCGTTATGTATATCCAGACTGCTAACTGGAATTTAGACTAAGCAGCCATTTTCATTTTTCATTAAAGGAAGGTTAAACTTTTGTGGCGCAGCTCATTTCAAGTACGGAGTAGATAGATAACGTAGTGATTTTGATGTTGATAACGTGTCTGGTGGTTGTCTTCAAAAGGTCAAACAGGTTGTAGAATATACCAGAAACTTCTCAACTGCTCAGGGGATTGTTTTTCCCTCTTAAAATGATTTTGCACCCTTTTTTTTTTTATCCCGATACATTTTACTACATTTTTTTTTATCTTGATACATTTTACTACAATACTAATATCCTATCGTCTAGCGAATTACATGACCGGAGACACATGAGATTCCATTACAAGTTTATTTTTTTCTTCAACTAGGCCTAATTCAGATGAGGCCAGAGGGAGTGCCAAAATTTCTTCTTTTTCACAGATTTGGATTTTTCATGATATGGCAGTATGGCACCATACGTTCCTTTACCTCGTTTGATTCGCGGACTAAAATAAGTGGGATTGATAGTCTTGGATTATTTGTCCTGGGACTAATTTAGTACTGAATCTCACACAATTCCATGTTTGATTCGTGCAGGATTAACATTGGGATATCCCATGTTTCGGCCAATCCTATATTTGATTCTCTAAACTAAATTTCAGGATTAATTTCAGGACTATCTCTTTCTCTCACTCTCCATCTCTCAATCCAATTCCAACCAACTCAATTCATTTTTTTTCAAACCAACTCTACCCAATTCAATCCCCCAAAATCCAATTCAAACAAAAGAAAAATGCTACACGAGTTCTATAAGAAATGAACTGGAATGAACCAACTCCTCAACCGCTGATCAATTACCATATTGGAATGAACTGCTATCAATTACCAATTCAACCAAACTCTTATCAATTATCAATTCAACCAACTCCTATCAATTACCATATTGGAATGCACTGGAGTGTGTCAATGGGAAAAGTAAAGACAAAACAAATACATCTACAAAGCAGATAGGGAAAAAGAAGAAAAGGAGAAGGCGTCTGTGGGTAAAACATTTGGATGGCATTATATAATGGGGGCGGTTCCGTTAACACAACGAATAACACAACATTTGACACAAATTCTTTTTTTTGAACCCCATGCGAATGATCGGAGCCGCTCAATTTATCTAAAATATGTTTTTAAGATTATCTGTAAAAAATTAACTCATTTGGATATCGGTAAGGGCTTGATCAGTTCATTTAGTTGATTCCTGTCAGATTTTACAGGATAAATTTGAATGAACCGATCAAGCCTTTACCGATATCCAAATGAGTTGATTTTTTACAGGTAATCTTAAAAATATATTTTAAACAACTTGATCGGGTCCGATTATAAGCGAGGGGCTCCTTTTATTGTTGTGTCTAATGTTGTGTTATTCGTTGTGTCCATGGAACCGCCCCGATATAATACCATACATATAGGTATTATTTTTATACCGGATTAGTAATCCCAAACCATTTTCCGGAAACCAAACAAGGGACAATGCGGGATTAGACGAAAATAGTCACATCCCACCCTCTTAATCCACGAATCAAACGAGGCCTTTATTATTGGTGCGGTTTATAAACCTTTTTGAACTCTACTCAGTAGTTTTTTTTGAACTGCAACTCTACTCAGTAGTTGAGAAGCAAATTTTGACCATTACAACTTACAAACGGAGAACCCGACAGAGCCGAACTGCGGGTTCGTTTTTGGGTTCTATCTCGCTAACATCAAAAGATTTTCAATAAAAATACAAAATGAAAAAGTAGTTCAAAGATTAACTAAAGAGTTGTTGCAATTTAATTTAGCACTCAAAATATAAGTTAGTCCAAAAACTCGTTAATAAGTTACACAACTAAAGAAATTTGTAACAAAAAGTTCAAATAACTAGTAACATTTGTTGTAAAAAGTTCAAATCGTTAACAGGTTCTTTTTAAATAAATAAATAAAAAATCAACTTAATCCAAACTACCCCCTCTTTTTCTCTCGATAAGTAACCCTTCCACCGGGGAAATGATATTGCCAAAACCATTTTTGTTTGTACCAAAACTGCAGTGCATAAAAAGCTTGTACCTTACACATGGTACAAGGTTTTTAAGCATTGCAATTTTGGCACAAACAAAAACTGTTTTGGCATTAGCACCACTCTTCAAGAAACTACCTTTTGGGGCTTCTCTCAATTGATGTATGTGATGAAAATGACCTGCTTCAAAAAGCATAAAAAGCCAAAAGTCAGTGAAATGAGGGCACTTACATGATGGAGTTTATTACATATATAGTACAAAGCCAAATTAATCATATAATTAACTAATGCATTAGCACAAGGAAGCCAATGTCTATCATCCAAACGCAGGCATCAGGCCTGATGTACATTCTATCGAAAATCCATATCTATAATTAGCAGTCTCAAAAGAGATGAAATGCTAGCCAGAGACAAAAAATGGCAATAAGTATCACCCGATCAGATGACTCAAACTAAGTATGGACGCACCAATAAACTTCCAAAACTATAGATCTGACAAGTCAACACAAGTTATCCTGCCAAAGACATCATGTAGGGTTAGAGGCTTAGAGCACTATTATCACGGATATCATTGTGAATCACATCGTCTAAAAAATCCGATTTGTAGACAAAATATTCGTTCAAAGAAACTAACGCAAAAACGAGAGACATGAAGAGACAAGAGAAAAACAAAACAAATACAGTAAAGTATAGAAGAGGTTTAAAAATAATACCATGGCCTTCCCCTTCTACCACCGTACAAGGACAGTGTAATCTATGGATGACAATCTCGACTGAACCGATGGGTACCCGAACCATAACCGAAATAAGGACAAAATGAAAAGGGTGCTGATTTTGGGGCTCCCTTTTTTTATGCAGGCACTCCAATATTTAATGAAGTTAAAAAACTATCCTTTTAAGATATAAAAATTACTAGAGGCACCCCACCCCAAGTTATTTCCTCATTTACTAGGGCACTCCAAACGAAAAAATGAACCAAAACCAAACATAAACATTAAGTTCTAAACATTATAGGAAAATTTTAAAAAAGACACCTGGTCTTTTTGACAATTGGAAAAATAAAACCCGGACTTCAGCCGTCAACAAAACCACACCCGAACTTTATATTTCATCAACAAAAAAGCCTTTGCCGTCTAATTCCATCACGTTTTTAACAGAGGAGACCTAATGGATGGATTTAACCATGGTTTTAGACGTTAAGGTTCCGTTAAATGCCCAAAACAACATCGTTTAAGCCAAAAATTGAAAAGAAAAAAAAAACTTTGAAATCTTGGGCAATCAACGAGCAGCAATCTCTCTCTCTCTCTCTCTCTCTCTCTCTCTCTCCCCCCCCCCCCCCCCCCCCCCCGATCTCTCTCCTTCATCCCACCTCCAAGACCTCCAAATCCACCACAAAATAGACGCTGGTCGTTGGGCAGTGAACGAGCTCCAAATTTTCTTCAAGGAATCTCAGATTCCCCTAATCAATCTCTGGCATCTCTCCTCTCAACAGCCTCCTATCAGTATTGTCCTTCAAAATGGGTTTGTAATTTTTTAAAAGTTCGAAATGGGTTTGTTATTCTGGGCTTCTTCTATTTTACCTCATTTTTCGCTTATTTTGAGTTTCTTAAAATTTGTTTATTGAAAAAAATTCTTGCTTAGTTTATTTCTTTTCTCTCTCTCTCTTACATCAAAATTTTAGAGTTGGTTTTGTGGAATTTGGTTTTGTGCATGCAACGTGTTTGATAAAACTCCTGACCCATAGACACCCCAGCACCCTTTAATTGTTCACTGTAGAAGGCAGTGGTGGAGAATCCAAAGCAAAACCAAGAGCCCTGTTTTTTGGTTTTTTAATTGGAGAGAGAGAGGGGGAGAGGAAGGGGTTTTTTTTTTTTTTTTTTTTAAGTTCCACCCTAAACGATGTCGTTTTGGGCACTTAACTGAACTCTGAACTCTAACATCCAAAACCTTGTTAAATCCATCCGTTAGGTCTCCTCTGTTAAAAGCGTGACGAAATAGGACGGCAGGGGTTTTTTTGTTGACGGAATATAAAGTTCGAGTGTGGTTTTTGAAGTCCGGGTATTATTTTACTAGTTGTCAGAAAGTTCAGGGGTCTTTTTAACATTACGTTCCAAACACTAAACATACACAACATAGACATTAGGTTCCAAACATTAAACATGCATCTATGTTAGATTGCTTCACGTCACTTTGCACAAAAAAAAATTGCCAGAATTCTCCAAAAAAACAGCACACGATTGAAAATGTTGATGCTGCAAAATCATCATAACGGCTGCGACACAAGATCTTTATATTTTTGTATTCATTATCTACTATTTTTCCCTCAAAATCTTTGTAACGGCACAATTCTACATTTTAAAACTCATAGTGAGATAAACAAAGCACATCACCAAAGTTAGAGAACTCTTGAGAGGAAAAGTAACAGAACTCTCGAAAGACTTTGCATGGACTTTGCACATCACCAAAGGATGGTTATACATTAATTATAGGGCGAAGACCACTTGTCGAGGTTGTCTTGGTATAGAACATGGAGACAATAATATAAAGACTTCACCAAGGAAACATTACATATGGAAGTAGGCAATTCAATGATGCGCAATAAAAGGGGTTGAGCAACCATATGCGTTTTTTATTTTTTTTTTTAAAAAACCTATTTGTTTTGTGAAGTGCCAGAAGTAAAGGAGAAGGATAAAGGTTTTTTGGAGTGTTTGAAGTAAATTATGGAACTTGCAAAAGGATAATTTTGGAAAACTACTGTAGCTTGGAGCCCTTGCATCAAAATTGGGAGTGCGAATATCAATTTTCAATGAAAAAATCAAAAAAATCGTATTAAGTTTTTTTTGCCAAATCACCCCTCAATTTCATTCTAAGTAAATACTCCCTCCCTCCCATGTTCAGTTTTAAAAAATACTAGTAAAAAAGAGGACAAGTTGTCCAAAAAGCCGTCATCAACAAGAGTAATATCTATTGACACAGGTAAACATAACTATTCTTGTTGATAAAATAAATATAGACATGTAGCAGATTCCATATTCGGTATTCCATATTCCTTATTGTTGTATATATGCAATACCTTTAATTATATGCTCACTACCAAAATTGTAATCATACAAAATAGGGAAGTGGGGGCCAGTAGTGAGAATTTCTCACTACAAGGTTTAGTGAGTAATGAGGATCGTTGATTTCCACTATTACCGGTCAAAGTGTACGATTACCGGTAATAGTGTACGATTACCGGTAATAGTGTAATCACATCTAAGCCATCAATTGTAAAAATCAACGGTCCATATTACTCATTACACCCTATAGTGAGCAGCTCACTACAGGTAAAGGGGGTCTGTTTCCACAAAGTAGAGAATGACAAAATGGCATGAGCCGAATCATAAGGTACCAATCAAAAGAGTTGGATCAAGTTCGACACCACAATATATGGCGAGATAATAGCAACTACTAGTATTCTAGTAACATCTAAGGGGTGTTCCACTAAGGTGGTTTTTGAAAAAATTAGTTTTCACGGTTTTTTATGTGATGTATTGTGAGAGAATGACATGTCTCGGTTTTTGAAAAAAACAGTTTTTTGTTAGTAGAACACCCCCTGTAACTGAATTTTTTTCAATGATTCAGAATGTTCGATTCGATCTTTGACTAATTTTTGAATGATCTATCCACTAGCAAGGTGCCTAATTACATTCGACCGGTAACCATTAAAGTTCGGATAATAATATCAATAACAATATTAAAGTAGAATAATTAAGACACGAATTCAGACACAAATGTCCTCATAATCCATTCAATTTCGTACGAGTTTCACCTACATCGAGTGCAACTCACTTCTATCGTAGCGTCTAATATAAATTTACGGAACCCCTGTCTCAAAATACTTGTACGGTTGGCAAAACGATATACTTGAAAATAATACTATTACCTCTCAAAATTAAAAATTATAAATTGAAAGAACACATCTATATCTAATAAATTGTTACTAATTATTTTTATTTTTCCAAAAATTGTACTTCACTTACGCCTTCTTATTTTGTATACTTGTTAAACAATTTTCTCATTTGCTAAAATTGTGGTTGAGTTAAAATTTGTTAGAATCAACTATAATTTTAACAAATGAGGATACTATCTAATAAAATTTTAGCAAATGAGTTGCTAAAATCATTTGACAAACTCACCATTCGGAAGGGATCACATTAGTAGCATTATTCAATTAAAAAAAAACATTGCAGTTCAAAAAAAATTAAAAAAATCATTTCTTTTGAGTGGAAATCCCTCTCCATTAATCCCTCTCTTCCACGCCTCATCATTATCTCCCTATTCCCAACTACGCGATCACCAATAATTAACCCGGGTCCCACACAGCCCCACACGGGCCACAGCTAACCCGCCTGTCTCTGTGCCTCTCCAGGAAAACTTGGCTGTTAGGAAACGGCCAAGTGCGCCCGATCGTGCATTTCGGCCATTTAAAAGTGCTTTAGACAGTCTAAATTTAAGAGAAAATTTTGGATGTGTGTATGGTACAACCATGTGGTGTCTGGCTGGGTATCTTGGCCGTCAAAAAATTTTTGGACCGTCCAAATTACATAGAGAGAGAGGGGATAATCTGGAATGTCCAAAATATTTTTGGATGGCCGAAATGCGTAGTGGAGGGTACCAGCTCCACTGTTCCAAATTCTCCTGTTCCCCTGTCCCAAAGATGTTTTGAACTGTTAGATTGTGTTTTAAAATTTCAATACTTTAAAATTATAGTGTAATTTAAGGGTTAGAAATGAATCGCAACAAGAAATTCTCAGAAAATGTGATTTGTTCCCACAGTCGGGAGAAATTTTTCAGTGCCGAGTGGGTACCACGTGGTACCCGCTCGCGCAATCTGGGCTGTCCATTTCAGTTTTGAACGGCTCGGATTAAAGAGAGAGAAATAGAAGAGAGAAGCAGGAGAGAGAGGAGGAGAGAGAGGGTTTAGATCTCGACCGTCTAATACACTTTTGGACGACCCGGATGCAATATTCGGGTACCACATGGGCTCGGCCACGTGGTACCCACTCGATACCCAAAAAATTTTCTGCAATCGGGTACGACATGACTATACCCTAGATGCACCCAAGTTTTTCTCCTCTCTCTCCCTTCCAGCTCATAAAGAATCGCCCTTTTTCTCTCTCTTCAACCGTTTTCTTCTCAGGTGCCCCATCCCTCCCTCCACAATCGATCCACTCCCACGCCCAAACCCAATGCTCCTCCTCCCACTTTCCTAAAACCCTAATCCCCAAACGCAAAAATCCGAATGGAAAACTTTTCCCTCTCCAATTCCTATCCAGATTCCGGTAACTCATCGCCTCGCTCTCGAGAAATCGACTGCGAAAACGCCTCATGGGACGACCAGCCGCTTTCTTCCTCCTACAAGGTCAAGTTGATGTGCAGTTACGGCGGCAAAATCCACCCTAGGCCGCACGATAACCAGCTCGCCTACGTCGGCGGCGATACCAAGATCTTGGCAGTTGATCGGAGTATCAGATTCTCCTCCTTCATCTCTAAGCTCTCCAATTTGTGCGATTCCGATGTCTGCTTCAGGTCTGTAGAAAGTTTGATCAAAATCTCCAAATTTTTACTTAAGAAAATTTACATCGTAGCATCTGATATCCTTTCTCAATTTTCTAGTTGCGACGCGAAAATTCTCACAGTAGGGCAACTCTGATCATTACTTTGAATTTTCATACAAAACTCAAATTCGAGTAAAAATTATCTTACAAGTTAGAACTCCATGAAATCCTCGACTCGATTCTGTATCAACTTGTGTTTTAGGTCAATTTTCTATTGAATTAAGATCGATTTCATGTGTTACTCAAAATTTTGAAGATTATCTGTGTTTCAATTTACTGCTGTTGTGCTATTATTGGAGATCTACTTAGAAATTTTTTTTTTCCGTGATCAGAGTGCAAATCAGATGAATCTAGTAGTTTTAACGTTAAAGGTGATCGAATTGAAAATTATAATCATCAAATTGTTGTGGGAATTTTGCACCGTAAGTCGAAAATCAATCCGTGAAGCTTCAGGAAGTGTTTAACCTTGCAGAATTGGTTCGAAATTGACCTTGATTTTCTGTGAGGCCTGTTTTTGGCTACACATACTTTTTCAGATAAAATAGGAGCTTGTTTTATAGCAAATCGACCAATTAATTAACTCTGTTTCTGCAATCAATTCTGTTTCAGGTACCAGTTACCTGGAGAAGATCTCGACGCGCTAATCTCCGTCACAAACGACGAAGACCTCGAGCACATGATGATGGAGTACGACCGCTTGTACCGCGCTTCAAACAAGCCCGCGAGGATGCGCTTGTTTCTGTTTCCGGCGAATTCTACACAGGCCACGAGCTTCGGCTCCGGCGAGACCAAGTCGGAGCGGCAGTGGTTCGTGGATGCCTTGAACTCCGTCCAAATCCAGCCTCTCGATGATTCTTCACCGACGCAGGTCGATGCGGCTGCAAATCCGGACTTCCTGTTCGGTTTGGATAAAGAACACGCGCCGGTTGCGAAGGAGCGAAATTTGCCGCCGCCGCCATCGCATACGGTTACTGATTCTTTCCCCAAGGTAAATCTCCTGGCGGTTCCATTGGGGTCAGGGGTGCCTCGGCTCATTTACTAAAGGGTAAATCGAGAGGTACCGACGCCCATGGTACCGACAGCGTACCGACGGCGCCAGGGACCCCATTGTGGGTCTCAAATGGTCGATCCGAGCCGTCCATTTACTCCAGAATTGAATTCCGAGGGGGCCATCGCGGGAATCACCTCAATCGGACGCTCTTAAGTGCTCGATCCAAAATCACTTCATTTCGTTGAAAATTTCTAGAATGAAATGGGGTGGTTTTGGATCAAGCGCTTAGGAGCGTCCGATTGAGGTGATTCCTGCGTTGGCCCCGTCGGAATTCAATTCTAGAGTGAATGGACGGCTCGGATCGACTGTTTGAGACCCACAACGGGGTCTCCGGCGCCGTCGGTACCATGGGCGTCGGTACGGGTAGAAGAGTCCTTTACTAAACGATCTTAAAATTCAACATTGAGCTCGATATTAGTTAACAAGTCGAGCCGAGGCTGCTTTTCAAGTAGCTCGGTTCGCTTGCAATTCTTATCGGGATTTAAGGGGTTAAGCAAACCTCCTAAATTTAAGAAAATGCGCCAATTTTTTTTTTCTTTCCGGCGTATTAGATAAGTTTAATGCGGTGTCTATGTGAACATTTCTGTTAACGATGAGCTAAAATTCTGTAGCCGCTCCAAGTAAGTCGTGCGGAATCGGATTGCGGTTCAGAGGATCGGCACGTGATCGGAGAGCCGGTGGTTTCGCCGGCGGAGATGCAGAGGCAGATTCATGAATTTCAAAGACTTAATCTCTCAGGAAATGAACAAGGGATGTACTACAGGAAAATCGATGAAGCGAACCCTATCTATTATAATCCCCCACAGAAAGCACCGGAGAAACATCCACCTACGCAGCCGGCTGTGCCGGTAACCGTTCCAGCTTCCTACTGGCAGGAACGACACGTGGCCACTGGCGGTTTCCCGGTCACCACCGCAACAGGTCATGAACCACCGGTTTACTTAATTCAAACGCCGACCGGAATGTATCAGCCTTCTGCTTCCGCGTTGCGGCCGGTTACCAGCCAATTTGCTGGTCAGGGATACTACGGAATGCAAAGAATGGTGCCGGAGATGTACCGGGAGCAGCCGGTGTACAATCCAGGCCCGCCGCCGTCGATGCAGCAACAACAAATGGTACGACCTCCGGCTGCGGTGGCGGCGGCTGGAGTAGGGATGGCAGAGCAGGGTTATTCGCCTTTGGCTTACGAAGGCCGGCAGGTGTACTATACTACGGCGCCGGGAGGGGTTATGCCGCAGTATCAGGGGGCTAATGCGGTGGTGGATTTGAGACAAGTTGGTGGCGGAGGCGGCGCGTGGAATGCTGAGGGTGGTAAGGTTGTTGCTAAGGGTTCAGAAGCTTCTTCAGTGTGATGTTTTGTCGTTTTGCAGTTAATGAACAGTTTTATGATTTACGTAGTGTTCTGTGCTTGTTCTGGTAATCAGTAGTATTGTTTTGTCTTTGTCCCGCAATATTCTTGTGAGGTGTGCAACTGTGAATATTTTCTGAAACAGCTATTGCAATGCCATTTATGATTTATTGCTTCCCAAAACAGTATTTTTGTGGGTGGTCAATAGGCCTATCTGCGGATCGATTTTGGGTGGATCAGGTCGGTTTTTAAACCGATCTGCTTAGATTGTCCATATTCTTCAATCCGTATTTGTCCGTGAGTGAGGTACGGTAAGATCGGTTGGATTGCGAATCGGGCGGATCAGCCGATCGAAGAAGGATTATTGGGCAGATTGAACCTGAACCAAATCTACCAAAACTAAAATATTAGGATATCCACATCAATCCATAACATACCTTGGGTGGGTTCGCGATGGTTCGGCTTGGTCGGTTTGGGTGAATTGGGCGGATCGGTTGACCTGCTAGGCACCCGTAGTGGTCAACTTGTTCAAAATAACCGGGCGGTTGGCATGGTAGTTGTGTAGTAGCACTAAGTACTGTAATGTTGCGGGTTTAAATCCTATAGAAAAGAGTTGGTGGCACAGTAGTTGTGTAGCAGCACTAAAGTACTATAATGCTATGGGTTTAAATCCTATAGAAAATAGTTGACACCTATTGCGATATTCGTTTTTAATTTATTTATTTTCCTTTGGCATTGTGAGTCGCTGAGATGGGGGTTAAGGTAAACATAGGTTTTCAAGAGAAGTCATCCATTATGTGTTTCCTTAATTTGTTTAGATTGGTTTGCAAGAAAGAGAAGGAAAATGAAGTGGAAAGGAAACAACCATTAAGAAATAGTAGTACTCCTCGTTTCAAATTGCTTGTCACTTATACTATTTTGGGATATTTCAAATTATTTGTCATGTTTGAAAAGTCAAAACAAAATTGATTCAATCTTTCAAAATAACTTCTTTACCAACAATATTCATTTCTCTCAAAAGTTAAAATATAAGGGTATTGTTGGATATTAATGAATCTGTTTAATGTGAATGTATTAAATGAATACAGTTATTGCATGTCTGCTTAAAAAGTTGAAATCCCCCAAAGTGACCAGCAATTTGAAACGGAGGGAGTACTAATTCTCACTTGTTTTTGTTTCAAGTTGTCCCTTGTTTATCCTTTCATTATAAGAAAAAAATGAAATGACTTTGAAGTTATAATTCCCCCATTTATACCAAGGATCCAAGTTTCCTCAAAACTTAGAAGTAATAATTCAAGAATACAAAGAAGAAAAGAATGATATGAGGAAAAACGTCACTTTAATATTTGGTTGAAACATGCTCCAAGTATTTTGGGCCAACTGAATATATTGGCTGGGATGTCCATATTTATTACTACTCCAAGCACTATTTATGAATCAAGGGAGGCTCCAGAGCCAATGTCCCCTCAAAGGACGTACAGTTCAATCCTTTATCTTCCATTTTGATCTAATAGGGAGCCAAACTTTTGGCCAAAGCCAAAAATTGGTTCCCAAGTTATTTCATACCTCTCCAATGGCAAGCCAGAATTGGCCCTGGTCATATCTTAGGCCAAATTTGGCCCGGAAAATAGCCCTGGCCATTTTTTCCTATGGCTGGGATTGGGTGTGGGAGTGATACAATGACTATAAATCAAGTTGGCCAAAAAATATCGCTTTGGTTAAGCAAGTTCAGTAGATTTGGCAAAATTTGAGCCAAAATTATCGGTGAACAGTGCACATTTTACTCACAAGATTCCCTTTCTCTTTGTTTTTTCCTCCTCTTCTTCTTTCTAGTGAACAGTGCATTGCTAAATGGCCAAGTACTGTGGACAAAGGCAAAAAATATTCCCTTTTACCTAAATCTATTGGGGGGTGTTTTTTGAGTTTTTCCTCGTTAAAATAGCTCAAAAGTGCTTTTACCCATGCTCTCGTGGAGCAATTTTGCCACAATTTGGCAAAACCACACTATAGCAAGCTAAAAAAATAGATTTGGCTTCCATAAATCGGCTCCAACCATTAGAGATACTCTTCTGGGCTCGTAACCTCGGACGAAGCCACTGGTCCAAAACTGCCCCAGTTGGAGATTAAGGAAATGGAGATTTTGATCATCTTGTTGAATCAACATCTGTTGCTGTTGCATTCATCAATTTGATAGCCATGGAGGATCCTCTTCCAAGACGCATTATAAAATCACTTGCTTTTTATCACCTTCAATATCAATTGTAATTAGATACGGATACATCCCATTGGGACAAAATTAGGTCTCGCTTGGCTATAAATCTTGGTGTGTTCTTTTCTTAATGATTCAGGGTGAAATTTTTTAAGTTTTGCATAAGGAAAAAAACTCATAACAACCTAATCAACATGTGTTATAACTACATGGAAAGGTTCCTAAAATACTGAGTAATTTCTCTATGCAAACCACAAAGATAGCTCAAGTGGTAATAGGGATGAGCTGTAAACTCAGACATTATGAGTTTGAAAATTGGTAATTTCTTGGGTTAGGCCGCAAGCAGGCTTGGTCCTAAGTTTCTCGAGGCCCCAACCAAATCATCAAGTTGAAGCCCTTTACATTTAAACATGCTATAATTCCAAGAGATGCAAATTGCCCAAAAAAAAAATCGTTTTGGGCGTACAGAGAGAGAATCAATTTTTTTCTAAATGAATTTTCAAAATCTAAGTATTTTTCCTTCTATCGTTGAAAACACACGAAATTTCAGCTTCCACAAATTACAATTTGGCTCAACTTTTTAAAACTTGATAGGGCCCTAACTAAATTGGATTGTAATTTTGGAGCCTAAATAGGGTGGGTTGTAGTTCTGCTGTTCTGGGCATTTTTTCCCCTAATCAATACAACAATTACCAGTACTTGGAGGCCCCTAAAATTGGGCCTTCTAGGGAGACCCAGACCAATACTTGTCCGGGCTTACCCCAGGGCTGGTACTGGCTGCAAGAGTTCCTCTTGCGAATTCTCTAGTCTCCGACGTGAATGGTCTGTCTTTGACCATACACCCCAACGTTAATTCTCTAATTCCTCTTGCAAGCTGGCCATACACCCCTGACCGCCAAACAAAAAAAGAGTTCTAGCGCCATACCTTTGTCCATGTCCCTAAAAATGCATAGTACATTTTAGTGAGGTTTTTTTTTTTATCAAGCATATATTTTGGCGGTTTAAATTCCTCCAACTGTGAATATATTTCCTGGATCATGAGGTCTTTGCAGCCTTAATTTCTCCACTTTAAACCGCCAGGTACAATATGAGCACTGAGCAAAGAGACGAACAAAACTTTTGCTTTGAAATTCCTTATATTTTCTACGATTTACGGACACCAAATTAGATACAGTATCTACTCCCTATCAAAGGAACCCATCAAAGTAAGGGAAAAAAAACCGCAAATGCCCAAAAAAAAATTTATAAAAAAACTGATGTTAAATTGTTCGATCGATGTAATTTTGTTCTTTGAAGATGTATTTTCTTCTTCTTCTTTTTTTGTTATTTCTTTCTTAAAAATTCATAAAGGGTGGATCTTTGAGGTTTGCTTTGTGCGTAAAAAAGGTCAGGGCCTGAGCAAAGTTAGATAGATCAAACCGTACGTAGGAATTTTCATTGGTATTTTTTTTCGGGTAAGAATAATTTTTACATCGTGTCAAACCCATTTTTAAAAGCATGTGAGTTTTGTGTTTCATTTTTTTATCATAACCAAAATTTGTATGGATATTGCAATTTTCCTCTACTTTTTAAGGTGCTCTTTTTTTTCATTTTTCATTTTTTTTTCTGGTACTTTGGAAATATAATAGGCTTTAATTAACCAAGTAAAGTTCTAGGAATTATTGTACTTTTGCCTCTTGTTGGTATTTGGTGCAGCAACATTAAAAAGGCCATTATGCCTTGTCTGCCCTGAGTGGAGAAGCGCATTATGAGGTCTTTTGCACAACATTCCAAACTGGGTTCTTAGCCCATCTCCAATGGGCTTTAAAAAAAAAAAAGAGGGATTACACCCATAGTAAGAAATGTCCCGCCTTTTCCCACGGGCCCCAGAAAAAAAGGGAATATGCTCTCTCTCTCTCTCTCTCTCTCTCTCTCTAAACTCTCAAACCGTATAAAAGTGTCTAAACCCCAAACTCTGAGGTGCTCTATAAAAGTGTCTAAATCACTAAAAGTCTACAATAGAAAAGTGACCCTAAACCTAAACCCTATAATACCCTATGAAAGTGTCTAAACACAAACCCTAGGATATCCTAATAAAACTGCTTAAACCCTTAAAACCATATGAAAGTTCCTAAAATTGTAAAATCCTATGAAACCGTATCATATCCTAAGTGCCTAAACCCCCAAAGAATGACTTATTTTAATGGTAATTTAAAAAAAAAAAGTGGACTTACCTTAATGGAGTTATTTCACAAAAAGTTGTACCGGCCCATAATTTGTTCTTAAAAAAAAGAGCAATTTGTTCAAAAGTCCTAGGCAAAGAATTTATAACCCCTTTAGTCCATCAAACAAGTTTATAACCTATCCAGTCGTAACGCTAGCAATTTTTTTTTTTTTTTTACCAAAAAAAACTTTGTACCCTATGAAAGTGCCTAAAATTCTAGGGTACCCTACGAAAGTGCCTAAAACCCTAGGGTACCCTACAAAAATGCGTAAAACCCTAGAGTACCCTATGAAAGTGTCTAAACCACTAAAACCCTATAATAGGAAAGTGCACCCTAAAACCTAAACCCTAGGGTACCCTATGAAAGTGCTTAAAATTCTAGGGTACCCTATGAAAGTGCCTAAATCCTAGGGTACCCTATGAAAGTGCCTAAAACACTAAAACCCTATAATAGGAAAGTGCACCCTAAAACCTAAACCCTAGGGCACCCTTTGAAAAAAATTCATGGACCTTAGACCTTGTAAAACTTTAACATGGACTAAATGCTCAATAAGTCCCTACTTCTGGACCTTAGAACAATTAACCGTAAAAAAAAAGCTATGCTAAAATGTGTATTATCTCATAAGGGCATCTACAGTGGGCTCTCAAAAAAACTCGTAGGTGAGACTTCTACCATTTAGCAATTCATATGCTCAATTAGGGGTGTACAAGAAAACCGAAAAACCGTGAAACCGGACCAAACCGGTCTATTTGGAATCTTGGATTGGTTCTATGGTTTAATGGATTGGTTCTATAGTTTAATGGATTGGTTCTAGTTCTAAAAAAATGAGAACCGGATATTTTGGTTTGGTCCCTGGTTTCATAATTAGGACCTGTGGTTTGAACTTAACCAGTCCGTGTATGTATGTGTATATATATATATAGACACACACACACACACACACACTCTCATATATACCCACACACACTTGATAATTTTGCTAGTTTTAAGTTTTATCGTTGCATCTGCCATCTATATCAATAATGATATACGAGAGTATTCTAATAGTTATTTTAGTTATTTTTGGAGTTCTTAATTTATTTGTGGGTTGGTTTAATGGTAGTAGTTTTATGAAGAAATTGCAACAATTTTGTGGATAATTTTTTTTTGGGCAAATTTTTAATGCTAACATGGTTTAGAACTGGGAACCGAACCAAACCGGACCAGTCTAATGGTTTGCTATGGTTTGGTTCCATATGTGTAACAGTTTGGTTATGGTTCTCAATTTTTTGGAACCGTTAGATATGGTTCGGTCCCCTAATTTCTATAAAACCGGTCCAAATAGGACCATGTACACCCCTATGCTCAATTACGGTCTTCAATCGACTATTCATAGAAGCTCCTGAAGATGACTCATTAACATGACTCCTATCACATTAGCTAAGTTTACAGAGGGAGTTGGGAGTGAGGAGATGAGAGAAGCAGAAGAGGAAGGGGGAATGGGGGACCCACTTACATTTTTATGCCCATAAATAATCTTAGAGCATCCCCAATGGCATACTAAAAAAGAAAAATACTCAATTTTTAGCATTTGGATACTCAAAAAAGGCTTACAATGGCATTTGAATAAATACTCAAAGTTAGCAACATTTTTTTATAAATACTCAAATTTTGGCATTTAGATACTTAAAACTTCCAACATTTTCCCAATAGTTAAACTTGGATACTCAAAACTACCAACATTTTTTCTTCTTTTGATTGTGTACAAAAATGAACCATTGTAGAGCTTCACATTGCTAGCTTTAGAAACTCGTTAAATGAATACTCAAAAGGTGATGTGGCAATGTTTGAGTATGCCATTGGTGATGCTCTTAGAACGTAGTCTAGGAGCCAATTTTAGAGAGTCCATTGGAGTGCTCTCACACTCTTAAATTAGCAAGTCTTTAGCAAACAAAATTGGACCTCACTTTTGCTTATGTGTCAATTTCAGGAGCCAAATATAGAGAACCCACTGTGGATGCCCTAAATTATATTAAAGTGGAACTCATTTATGTGTGTTTAAGTGTTTTAGTTTAACAATTGAATAAGTATTTCAATGGTATAGTTAAAGTATGTGTTAACAAAAATAAATATATTAAAATATGCATATTTATTACAATTTTTTTTAATTAAAATGTTTGGTCCTACTTTTCTCTCTTCTCTTCTCTCACCTACTCTTGATGTGTGCTGTGTGATTTTCTAAACTTGACACACACTCTAACAAACTCCTAAATATAGCACACTCTAGAACACATGATAACTCACTCATTACACTTATTAATTTGCTAATTAGAACATACTACATATATACTAAATAACAAATTCATTGAAGATACTCTTTACTATTCAAAAGGTAGTGGGAACTATCATCATCTTATATTTGTATTATTTCATTGACTAATTTACATACCAAATTACAAGAAAATAACAAAACATAAATAAAATACTTATAAAAATATAAGTAATGGCATACACGTTATCAATCATAGAAAATGTAACATGTGATAGTCAAATTAGTTTAGCCCATAAACACACTAAAATGGAATAACTTGTTAGGAAAAATACGGCAAACATAGCGAATTCAAAAGAACAATTTCATTGAACTTGGGGACTCTGCCGTCCCTTAGGGATGGCAGGGCCTGCCGACCCGATCTTGGCAGTCTAAATGTGTTTTGGACGGTCCAGATTTGAGGGGTGCCGAAGGGTGCTTTGGGTATTTTAACTCCTCTCAAATTTGAGCCGTCCGAAACATGTTTAGAGGGCCGAGATCGGTTGGCAAGCCCTGCCATCCTTAAGGGATAGCAGAGTCCCTGGATCCAATTTCATTATCATCAAACTTAAAACACAAATTACAAGAACGGAATATGAAACAAGAAACAAACGGAACCGATCGAGTCATGTGAATCACACAATCTCCTTAAAACAAATTTATCACCTACCACGGGTGTTGTAGCATACATGTTATCAATCATAGAAAATGCAACCTGTGATAGTCAAATTAGTTTAGCCCATAACCACACTGAAATGGAATAACTTGTTTGAAAAAATACGACAAACATAGCGAATTCAAAAGAACAATTTCATTATCATCAAACTAAAAGTATGACTTACAAGAACGGAATACGAAACAAGAAACAAACCGAACCGATCGAGCCATGTGAATCACACAATCTCTTTAAATCAAATTTATCACCTACCAAGGGTGTTGTAGGATGTGCTCGCTTTTGTCTCCCAAGATAAAACGGCTAAACCACTACGTTTGGAACATCTTCGAAGACAGTCTTGGCGAATTGAGCCAATGTATCTCTCTCTCTCTCTCTCTCTCAAAGAACAAGTTTCAACTTTCCATTTTGGACTCTATTTTTCAAGCTTAATCTGCAAATGAGCGTTACATTCGCATCTAGCAATTGAACAACTTCTTTTTCTTTTTCTTTTTCCGATATCACTTTGTCATCTTCCTCTCTCTCATCATTCCCTTCCACACCATCCTTCTCAATCTTCGCAACGTACTTTCATTCTTTTGTGCAAATAAATAGCATACCAGTCACATCATTCAACCAGTTTTTTCATTTCGATGAAGTCCGAGTACAAATCCAAAAACCATTTTGTCGACCATAATCTTCATAGTACTTTCTTGCTTCTTTAATTGTCTCAAAAGACATCCTACTTAACGGTGCTTCTAATCCTTCCACATCGTTATTTGAATTATGCAAATCATCTACTTCGAAATCATCTATTTTTAACTCGTCCACATCGTTATTTGAATTTTGAAAATCATCTACTTCGAAATCATCTATTTCTAACCCTTCCACACTGTTATTTGGATTATGCAAATCATCTAATTCAAAAGATTCTTCCATTGCTCACCCTGCAATGGATCCGGGGTGGGTGTTATGCGGTAGGTGTTGTGCGCCGTGTTGTGTGGCAAAACTACGTCATTTTGGTTGATTTTTGTGCACATTTTCAAAATTTCCAAGGGCCTTGTTTGGAGGAAGAAAAAATCATTACAAAGTGCCTAAACCCAAAGTGCTTAAACCCTAAAACTGAAGTACCTAAACCCAAATGCCTAAATTCAAGTGCCTAGACCCACTATACCCTACCCCAAAGAGCCTAAATCCCCTAAATTGAACCCCAAAATTAAACCACACACTTAACTCTCCAAGCAGGGTCCTTGGATGTACTAAGAAAATGAGTGAAACGACGTAGTTTTGCCGCACAACATGGCGCGCAACACCTACCGCACAGCGCCTCCCCCGAATTCCCCTGCAATATGCCATAAAAAATTCAGTAGGCTATTAAATATTAAAATGTAGTAAAAAAAATGCAAAAATCAAGGACCACAAGCAATTAATAATTAATTTGTAAGCCGTATATCAGCTCGATTGTCCAGCAAAAACAGAATACATAAATCAGCTAGAGAAGACCAATGACTTGCAATACGAAGATGATGATGGACTATTTTTACAATCATAGGGCCTATACAAAATAGAAAAACAAAAGCCCTAAGTTATATAACAAAGAAAGCCTAAAAGCCCTAATTTTTTGCCTTCAAAAGAAGAAAACGTAAATAAGCTACTGCTGGTTTGGGGAAGGACAGAGAGATAGGGACTTACAGGGGGTACAGTCGAGGTTGAAGAGGCGGAGGAAGTGCAGGAGTTGATTTGCTGTCTGTGTGTTTGCGAGAGAGAGAGAGAGAAAGAGAGTATGTGATCACCGAAGATGGTCACTGGAGAGGTAGGTGCCTGAGATAGGTGCGCCTGAGATGGGGTTATGTGGTTAACGATAGCAGAGGGAGAGATATAACGTTAGTCAAAGATGGGGTGGGAGGAGAGAGGACAATCTAATCTCAACCCTTGATTTCAAGGGTTGAAATGGAGTGCCAAAAATTGTGTCTCCGGATCCGGTCCCGTACTTATAATTATATATAACTAGTGAGCTATCTAACTTCTAAGGTTTCTTTAAGAAAAAACTCTATTTTGGTAATACTAGTATATAAGTTAGATGGCAATATAAGACGAAAATGGCTACAATACACACTCCTTATTTGGGTGTACCATATGCACCTATTATATGGTTCAGATTGTGCCACCTTATCAGCAATTGTAAATTTTTTTTTAGTTTCGTAACTTTTCAGCAATAGGATTTATAACATTTTCTATGATTCATAACATTTTAGTATGTCTCGTACCTTTTATAAAAAAAAAAATTCGTAACTTTTACAAAAAATTCGTAACTTCTACTACAAAAAATTCGTAACTTCTACTACAAAAAATTTGTAACTTTTGTAGGGGGTATATCGTACACACCCAAATAAGGGGTGTGTACTGTAGCATTTTCCATATATGTAATCTATTAATAGACCATATGTGTATGTCTTTAGGGTCATGAAAACTACTAGCATAATAGATTAATAGATTACATATATAAAAGAGTAATTACACCCAAAATTACCCTAAAGACATACATATTACTTTCATACCACATTCTCTCTTCCTTTTTCGAAATTCAAACTATCTCTTACTTCCTCCTCTCCTTTCCCTTCTATGAAATTCGAAGGACCATAAAGAATGGGCACGGACACGTGCGTCGATTGCTCAAGTCGTGCCTTCAGGTACGGGCACGGGCATGCACTAATATATACACAAACATAGACATATTTATTAGTACAATTTTTCACTTTTTACAAAAGGAAAAAAGTGTATCGAATCAATCTGATCTATGTAGGTCCCGAATATATCGTGGGGGGTCCATGCGCATCGAATAATTCTGGACACGTTCGCATTTTGATATCTATATATTGTTTTTAATACAATCGTGTGGATAGTACTATGGTAAACAATTATTTTCAAACAACCATAATGATACTACTAGTTGGAAAGAAAAAAAAAACTAATTTTTAATGTGACTTTAAAAACAATGGGCGCTCCAGCCAACCGGATCACTATTTCCTTACGAAATAGCGTGACATAATTAGGCCATGTTCCACTAAAAAAATTTAGTTTTGTTTTAACTCAAAAACCATTCTATTCCACTACCAAAAAAACTCCCCCAAAAAATTAGTTTTGTTTGAACTCTAAAACTACTCTATTTCACTAACAAAAAACTCCCCAAAAAACCAACTACCCTTTACAATAAACTACAACTAAAAAACCAAAAAAACACTTTAATGGGACAAGTTGTAAATTTACACTACAACTAAAGGTCTAAAAAAATTGAAAAACCAAAAAATAAGTTAGTGGAACATGGCCTTAAAAGAAAAGTTTGAAAAATCCCTAGGGAGAGAAAAAATGTCAAAATATTACTTGGTCAGCATTTATCACTCCCTGCCGACCTTCAAACACGTCAACCATGTGAACGAACTACTCTTTTTCTACCCACTATGAGAAAAACTTGGGTGCAAATAAAGTATGAGTGACGTGTTACTCGTACAGTGCACTCAGGCCAAAAAAATGTAATTGATAATCCGGATTGAAATGAACTTTTTGTTTTTGTTTTTTTTAAAAATTCGGACGACAATTTTAATCCACACTTTCGGTTGTATTGTTAGAAGACCCGAATGTGCCAAAAAAGTACCAGGTGATACCCTCCCGTGCACAAATTCTTCTCCACTTATTGTTTCCAACGCCTTTACCAAACCTTATCGGTTCTAGCTACTACCCCATTTTCAAAAGGCTCTATCACACACACACTCACACGCATGTAGGGCTGTAAACGAGCCGAATCGAGCCGAGCTTTAGAATATTCAAGTTCGTTCATTAAATTTTTAAACGAACTCGAGCCGAACTCGAACTCAATGAAAATTTGACGAGCCGAGCTCGAGCCGAAGTTGCCTAGGTTTGAGTCGAACTCGAACTTGTTCACGAGCTTTAACGAGGAAAAAATATTAGATATTTATGCTCTAATATAAGTCTAGAACTTCAAAAAAAATCTATTTTGTACATAAATAAGTTCATACATGTATAAAATTATAAAAACATATTAGTAAAATTTAAGTTTATAATACTTTTATTGGTTTATACAAGTACAAGTTATAAAATTTTCATTATGTATATGTAAAAGTTTATACATATCCAAGGTTATATAGAAAATTCTTATGAGATATACATATATTCAAAGTTCGCGAGCCTAATCGAGCCGAATATTGTCAAGTTCAAGTTCGGCTCGTTTATTAAACGAGCCTAAAATTGAGGTTCAGGTTCAGTTCGTTTAGTATCCGAATCGAACTCGGACGAGCCTTTACCGAATCGAGCCTCGAATAGTTCACGAACGGCTTAGTTCATTTACAGCCCTACACGCATGTATGATAGATACTATAACTTGACAGGTAAAAAGTTAAGCGATCGTGAGCCATGTAATATTGTAATGTATCGTGCTTTAATTCATTATCCCAATCTATGTTACAACGGGGAGCGATTTTTGTTGCAGTTATATTTTTCTCGTCTCAGTCATCATACATTTTATCCTTCTCTTTGCCAACTCACTTCCTCTCTCTATCATTTTCTTCCACCGGTCCACCACGTCCAAAATTTCAAACCACATTATCTCATTCCCCTTTTTGAAATTCAAATCATATTCTCTCTCACTATCTCTACTCCTTCCCCCTTTCTGAAATTCGAAGGACTATAAAGAATGAGCACGGATACGGGTACGGGCAAGCATGCACTAGTTATCAAACAAAGGATACCAAGAAATTTGATTTTTTGCACGAAAAATCCAATACATGAGCACAACATAATGAACGGCTCAAATGAGAATCATGAGATGGTAGACCATTGTATAATAGCACAAACTCCCTTTCCCCTATATTCACCCGGATCGAAAAAAGTTTGTATACCGGGTGGACACCTTGTGGCCGAGCCTACATGGTGTCGGAACGTTACATTCGGGCCGTTCAATAGTGTATTGGACGGCCCAAATCGAAACCTTCTTTCCCCCTCTCTCTCTCTCCCGTCCAAAACCGGAATGGACGGCCGGATGCGTTGCGGGCAGATACCACGTGGTACTGGCACCCGCTCGACACTGAAAACTTGTTCCGTCTTGTATTCATCAGAATTAGACCCAAAAAGAAAAAGAAAAAGAAAAAGAAAAAACAGACAACGAATACTGTAATTTTCGCTCTTTTTCGTCAACGAATTCCGACAGAGAAAATTGGCCGCCGGAAGACTTTTGTTTTTTCTTTATCATTTCCTTGCCTTGGCTACCAATCAAGCTTTCCCTTTTCTCTGCTGTATAAGCTGGAGTTCAAAATTGCGCTCTCTCTCTCTCTCTCTCTCTCTCTCCTCCATCCGAAGCAGCAAAAGCTATAGCTGGTTTAGGTCCAATGCTTCTTTAATTGGTTCTGTCGAAATCTTGGATTGTATTCGGTCGAACGAAAGAATTAGCTGAAGGAGATATAGATATAGATATATACTGTTTATAGATACAGAGAGAGAGGATGGTGGTGAGGAAGGTTGGGAAGTACGAGGTGGGCAGGACGATCGGGGAAGGTACGTTCGCAAAGGTGAAGTTCGCTCAGAACACAGAGACTGGTGAGAGTGTGGCCATGAAAGTTCTCGATCGCAGCACCATCCTTAAGCACAAGATGGTCGACCAGGTCTCTCTCTCTCTCTCTCTCTCTCATACATTTGCACATCATCTGTTAATTGGTTGGGAGCGACAAGTTTGGAAATTGTTCATTTGAATTACTTATTATTCATTTGAATTACTTATGCTCTAATTTGTTTAGAGAAATTTTGCAATTTTGTTTTGGAGCATGCTAATTGACTAAGGCTTCATCAATTACTGTGCTTCACCTGACCTAGTTCGCTCAGACGCTTCATCAATCAAAATTCACGCACGGAAATATATTCACATACAAATGCTGTGGTTAGGAGAAATAATATTAGTATGTGGTTTCGAAAATTAAAGAGGTTGCTTGGTTGCTATCGTTTCGACTTTCGATGGAACTTGAACCCTGCACCAGAGAATGTATTTAGCTTGTATCATCTTTTTGTGCTTACTCTATTTTGAAACGACAATGACAGCAATACTGATTGGAGTAAAAGCAGTGTGGCAAAGTAGTAGTGGTGGCTGGGGTGGTGGCGGTGGTAGCAGCAGCAGCAGCAAGAGTAGTAGTAGTAGTAGTAGTAGTAGTAGTAGGCAGGTATAGGGCATTAAGGTGCAGCAACTGTTCATACGCTGTAGTTATGCGTGGCAACAAATATGTTCTAAGGGCTTCATTCTATGGTTTCAACAAACTCCGGTTCTATCTTCACCTTTTTAAGATGAACACAATAATATTGGGAACTTCTTTAGTGTAATTAGTGAAGAGTTAAAAAAAACTAAAGTATTTGCCACTCGTGAGTTCATATTTAGGCTCTCTTCCACTTTAAAGGCATGTGGAGTGGGGATTTTCTCCTTAAGATTACCCCCCTCTCTCCCTCTCATTTCTCATTTACTAATAAGTGTGTATGTGTGGACATGTATGCGAATTTTCAGTTCCATACGATATTGAACCCCTAATGGATGTTTTCTTTCTTTTATTTTCCAACTTGCAGATAAAGAGGGAGATATCTATAATGAAGCTTGTCAGACATCCAAATGTTGTTCGTCTGCATGAGGTATGGACTTAATATTCAACGTAGGAAACTTGTTAGTGATGGAAAATTAATTTCCAGAACTCACGTACCGGCTCTGTGAGACTGGATAGGATCTATTTTCATGGCTTGTGCTCCTGCTAATGTAGCATATTGTTTGGCTAGGTTCTGGCGAGTCGAACAAAGATCTACATAATCTTGGAATTTATAACAGGTGGCGAATTGTTTGATAAAATTGTAAGTGTGTAATTTGATGAGCTAGGTAGACCAGATATCTTCATGTCTTGTTCTCTAATATACAACAAACTGGTAACATTCCATTTTATGTAGGTTCACCGTGGACGACTCAGTGAAGCTGAAGCCAGGAGATACTTCCAACAACTTATTGACGGTGTGGACTATTGCCACAGTAAGGGAGTCTACCATAGGGATTTGAAGGTGTTCCTTGTCTTCCTTTTGGAATGCTATTGTTCTATTGCTACATAGCTGTTTCCTATTGATTTTTACCATTTCCTTCGTTTTGTACAGCCTGAAAATCTTTTGCTAGATTCTCAAGGGAATCTAAAAATTTCAGATTTTGGGCTTAGTGCATTGCCTGGAGAAGTAAGATGTTTGATAATTTCTCGTGGATTCTCAATTTTAATTCATGTGGCATTATGTTAATGTTGTTACTTGGTGGTCATTGTGTTTAGGGAGTCAGCCTCCTTCGAACAACTTGTGGCACTCCTAACTATGTTGCCCCTGAGGTGATTGCATGTATTTGTTTGTTTGACTATATTACTTCGGAGATGTTATTTGATGTCTATTGTATAATTTGGCTGCTGTTTTAATTTACTATATCTGCTTTAGGTACTCAGTCACAAGGGTTATGATGGTGCTGTGGCTGATGTCTGGTCTTGTGGGGTCATTCTGTATGTTCTGATTGCTGGATATCTCCCATTTGATGAACTTGATCTCACTACATTGTATAGTAAGGCATGGACTATTTTCTCTTTGTCCTGTAATTATCTGTGCTAGCAAAAAGACTTCCATATTGCCTTTCAATGTATTTTGTCTATTTACTTGATCTTCGTAATTAGAGTGAAGATTTGAATAATGCTATGGTCAATGTTTAGCTTTTTGAAATGCTATTCAGGTTTTCATGGATCTGTCTCCTCTAGTTGGCACTATTAGGGTGTGGTTTAAGTCTAAAGGAATGATATACTGTCTTACCATCTCAATGCAGTCCTCCTTGGTTTCTTTTTTTTTTCTTTTGCCATTTAGCATCCTCGACGTGAATAAATCACTACTACTTGCAGGTGGCATAAGTGGCCTACTTGGCGTATGTATGTATCTTCTCGAAACTGCTTTCCCTTGTTTTATCCTCAATTGGCATTGATTCTGACTTTTCTCAAGTGCTTTCCTTTTTCATTGAACATTTTCTTTTTATACATCTCATCCATCTCAAAATTCTCTTCCTACTATTTTTTCACCATGTAGTTTTATAATAGCCAAACAACTCATAACACCCGTTCCATTCGTAATTCCATCAATTAATCATCTATCAAAAAAATGAGTAGGAGATGAAATTGTCGGTGCGGTTGAGATTTACGTCTAGAAAAAGAAAGCCAAAGTTGAAACAAGGTTGTGGGTCCTGCTCGCTCTGTATTTTGTGATTGTGGTACTCATCTTAATGGTTAAATGGTACGGTCCTCATTGCTGTTTTAGTCATTAGCTAACTAGTAGTAATTTGTCGGGGATTGAGATCCTAGTTCATACTATTTTCTTTGCATGATGGTCATCTTAATTTTGATTTCCTGGAACTGTTTTCTTCAGGTAGGAAATGCAGAATATTCATGTCCGTCATGGTTTCCAGTAGGAGCAAAATCTTTAATACAAAGAATTTTGGATCCGAATCCTGAAACTGTAAGCATATCGGTTTTACAAACATCAGTCATTAGATGTCATTTTGCGCACTGTTCTGCCTGCTCTTTTGACTATCACAGCAGACTTGCTATTGTGTTTCACAGACATCTATAGTAGTCCATGACTCCATATAGCTTAAGGCGCTGAGCTCAGCACTTCTATTCTGAAAGGCCTTAAAACAAGCAATCACATGGTGAAAATGCTTCTTGTATAAATCATTTTACTTCTTTGACCGAGATATATCACATTTCTCAATGAAGTGATTCGATTGTTTGAATTTTGTAAGATATTATGAGCTCGATGATGTAACGATTTGCCTATCCTGTTAAGAAAAACAGGTCAGGTGAATATAAAATAGTTTCAAAGAAAAGGAAAGGAAAGGAATGGTAGAATTTCCAGCAGAAGGGTATGAATTCTGCAGAATTGGTGAAGTTTGGCTGAGGTGAAGGCTTGTATGTGCACTTGGTGTAATGCCCCTCTTTCTGTTGATAATCGCAGGATCTGTTTGGAGTAGGGGGTCCCCTTTGTATGTATTCACCATGCGTAGCTTAGATTAGATGTTGGTTTTGGGGTTTTGCCTTTTGTCTGTTGTAGATCTGTCGGGTTGTATGACTTAGATTTGTCAAGTGTCTGGTTTTCCTGTCTTGTTAGGGCCTAAGAGCTGTTGGTTGGCCTTTTATCTGGTGTCTGTATTGGGTCCAAGGATGCTACCTTTTCCTGGCTCTCGTTGGTTTGTTATATACACAACTTCCCGAAAAAAGAGAAGAAAAGTAGCTTCAAAGAGTTCCCAAAGACTGTTTTACCTCATTCAGGCTCGCATATATCCTCTGATCCCCAGAGAACTCATTATTGAAGGACTAAGTGTAAGATATAGGGATGACAGGCCAATCCTACTACTTATTACCCATAGGTGGCATAGAGGAATAAACACTACATCTAGTAATCAAGTCAATTAACCACACAAATATGTTGATTTAAGTCTCTCTAATTCGGCTCGGGATTAACAAGAATGGAGGGGACCAGAAACATCCATCTCACTCGTATGTTTGATTCCGGTATAACAGCAGAAGGCTGTTGAAGTAAATAATTCCCACAAATTATGAGGTCTTGAGAACAAAGAAAATGTAGAAGTTATCATCATTTCTATCTAGTAGCAATACAATGGATGGTAAAAGAAGATCTGTTGCATGAAGGTTGGCTTGAAATTTCTTGTAAAAATAACTGGCCAGTTAGAAAGTTTCTGCAAGTTGGAAAAAATTGCCAGAATATTTTGTTTTAGCTGTAGGTCTTTCCATCAGTTCAAACCTCCATATCAGAGGCTGTCGTGGGATCCCTGTGGGGAATCTTAAATTTTACTCTGCATATCATGAAAATTGCTGCTTTATATTAGTATAGGTATCAATACTAAACTTCACTATTAGTAGTTGACAATTAGTCGCTTATAAATCCTCCACTTTTGCCCACTCAGCCATCTCTCCTAATTAACAAAAATATTCAATAGACTGGGTATTCATCTTATCAATATCTCAAATCAATGATGGGTTGACGCATTGGCCATCTAACTGTCCCTCATGACTTGATCTTTCTGATTTGGATGATCCCCTTCCGATGGCTTGGTGAAGCTACCAATGATGCTCAAGCGGTGTACTTTTCATTTCCATATATTATTTCACACGAATGTGTATCTGTCGGCACTCATTCATGCTCCTCATCAAGTTGCTACCATGAACATATATTTATATAGAAGTTTACCATTAATGTTATGCTTATCAATAGTGCTACATATTTCTTTGGGAAGCTGTGATCCTGAGTTCTCCTTGCCATGGGTAACCAGATATATTAACCACGTGAATATAACCGGTCTTCAAAATAGTGTTCCCTCATTCACCTTCTTTCCATGTTTCTTAAACTTTATTCATGGGTGTTGATTTCTATGGCTTAATTATAGTTGCTTTGAATGTGGTTTTCGATGAATTTTTCACTCTCTCCTTCTGCAGCGTATTCGAATTGAAGAGATTAGGAATGATGAGTGGTTTAAAAGGGGTTATGTTCCTGCCAAACTTATTGAATACGAAGATGTTAACCTGGACGATGTTAATGCTGTTTTTGATGATCCTGAGGTCTGTATCACTTTCGATTTCTGCTTCTTTTTCATCTCTATGGGAAGTGCTAAGAAATGAAAAGTTTCCCCAATTTAGGACTTTACGCATACTTGGTGGCAGCAGTAATTTGCTCTGTTAGGGCTTGTCCCCCATTCATTAATTATAACCTCTAAAACTAGAATATGAGACTGGGCAGCCTCCCCACTCATTGTCAATTGGTTTTGAGTTGGATGCTTTAACATGGTATGAAAGCTACGGTTTCGGAGGATTTTGGACAAGCCTCTCTTGATTGTTCGCCCCATCGTTTGTGCTTTAAGCGCATCTTGTTTTGTTGTTCATTGTGATCCTATGTTACAGATCCATTGTTCACCTCTCCACGTGCGGGGAGTGTTGGAGCTTGTCCCACATTAGTTAATTATAACCTCAAAAACTAGCATATGTGCCTAGGCGGCCTCTCCACTCATTGCCAATTGGTTTTGAGTTGGATGCTTTAATATCAAAGCTAGGCTTTCGAATTCTTTTGGACAAGACTCTGTTAACTGGTTGCCCCGTTGTCTGCGCCTGAAGTGCTTGTTTTGTTGTTTGTTGTTATCCCTAACTTATGAATCCGTTGTTTATCTCTCCACGTGCGGGTCAAGTGTTGCACATGCGAGGGAGTATTAGAGCTTGTCCCACATTGGTTAAATATAACCTCCGAAACTAGAATCCGAGACTGGGAGACCTCTCCACTCATTGCCAATTGGTTTTTGGAGTTGGATGCTTGAACATGCTCCTAGCAAAGACTCTTCCTAATCCCAGACTGGGAGACCTCTCCACTCATTGCCAATTGGTTTTGGAGTTGGATGCTTGAACATGCTCCTAGCAAAGACTCTTCCTACTCTAGGTTGCTTTTGCTCTGAATTAACAAATTGGCTGATTAGGTGTTTAACTGTTCTCCACCCGAGGATTCTCTTCTGAGATTGTGGATCTTGCCCCAACTATCAACTTCAATACTTTTGGGCAATGCCTCGTACGTGGATTGCTGGATAGAATTGTTTTACTATCAACAGCTTTAATGATCACCCGGCACCCTGTTATGATCCAGTGCAAGGTATGGGACTTGTCCCACATCGGGAGTATGGGCTCCTGGTGGGGGGTTAATAAGTCCCTGGGCACCCTTCCCCCTTGAGCTAGCTTTTGGGGGCGAGTTCTACCCAAGGGGCTTGTTACATTGGTATCAGAGCAGGTCCCTCCTTGGAAGAGGCCGCCACGGGTGTTGTCGGAGGTGCCGGAAGGGCGACCTGCCGCCGTGGACGTCGGCTCTGAAGGGGTCGGGTTTGTTATGATCCAGTGCAAGGTATGGGACTTGTCCCACATCGGGAGTATGGGCTCCTGGTGGGGGGTTAATAAGTCCCTGGGCACCCTTCCCCCTTGAGCTAGCTTTTGGGGGAGAGTTCTACCCAAGGGGCTTGTTACACACCCACTACCCTTCACATCACTAAGTTAGAGCTTTGACAATACAGATGGAGCTGTTTTATAGTTACCTGTACATGTGCCTGCGGAGAGACAAAGCAAAATGTGAAATATCGACAACCTGCATGCATGCAAGTGTTGCGCAGCTCGTTTGAATGTCATGCAGAACATCTGTTTTGTGTTTACCTCATCACTCACGATCTGGCTCACCTTTAGGGGTCGATTAGATGGAGGCAAAACCTCCTAGATTAGTTTTCCGCCCGGATAAGAGGTGGGCCCTTCTCCTTTGCCTTGGTTTGACACACCACTTTTGCACCCCTCTATACTAATCCCCCCTCCATGGTTATCCGGGCGTAGGGGGCTTGAGATGGATAATTTTGAGCTATCTAAAAATTATCTGGCCAGATCCCTCCCACCCCCCAATTGTTTATCTTTGCATACTATAGAAGGAAAGTTCTTCGAGATTGGTGAGTGCGTTGTGCCCACTACTATTAGATGGAGCCATGGAGAAAGTTTTTTTATAGAATATTTGTTCTGCTAAAATCTTTTGGGTTTTTGGACGTTACTTCTGAAAAATGGTGTTCTGAGTTGATTATTAAGGGAGGGTCTCTATCATTGAAAACTAGTAGGATCAATGTTAGGTTTCTGTTAGTAGTTGCTTGGTATTTGTTAGGGGATTCGCCTCACATTTGCCACACTTTAATCTTCTTTTGTAGGATGACCGGGTCGATGAGCAGTACAGAAATGCAGATTTAGGTCCTCTGACTCTTAATGCATTCGACCTAATTATCCTTTCTCAAGGCTTAAATCTATCATCGCTGTTTGACCGCCGGCAGGTATGAATTTGTTAATTCCACTTCAAAGCAATCTCACCCTTAAATTAGGTCCAAAGTTTTTTGTTGTTTTCCGCATTGTATTTCCTTGTTTCTGTCAGCTGCTGATATGTTCAAACTTGCCAACTTTTGATACTGAGCATGTTGATGTATCACCTCACTTTTATCAATTGTACACTCTTGAGCCCAAAGTTCAATTTCTTATGACTCGTATCTTGTATTTCTCCTGTGATATGATTTGATCCCTCTGAGTTTATAAGTTTGTTCCCCTATTTCACAGGACTCTGTGAAGCATCAAACACGATTTGTTTCACAGAAACCGGCTAAAATGGTTTTGTCGAGTATGGAAGTTGTTGCACAATCAATGGGTTTCAAGACACATATCCGTAACTATAAGGTAACATAGCCTACTTTTGAGTTTTCTACTGTCGTCTTGATTCATAGTTTGGCAAAAGTTTGACAAATTTATGCTAATTGCCTCCTTTTTTCAGATGAGGGTGGAAGGCATTTCAGCGAATAAGACTTCACACTTTTCAGTCATTCTGGAAGTAAGTTGGCTACTTAACCTCTAGAATGATTCAGAAGCATTTAGAGTTACTAATTCGCACCTTTATTACAAAACAGGTATTTCAATTTTTTTGGGGGTAATTTCAGGTATTTCAAGTTGCTCCTACATTCTTCATGGTTGACATTCAAAAAGCAGCTGGAGATGCTACTGAATACCTTAAGGTCAGTTGCTCATTTGTTATAGTTCATAGATGTGTTTCAATGCCAGAACACAACGTTTCACTAAAAATTGCTTACTTATTTTTGTAGCTTGACCTTCTTGCTTGACATGATTACTCTGAAATACTCCATCATCCCTTCTTGATTTTCATCATCATCATCTTCTTTTTTCCTTTGGGGGATGAACGAAAGATTTGGTTACTTAGCTTTTCGAGATTCATATAATTGAGGTTCACCTTTTCCGTGTTTCAGTTTTACAAGAACTTTTGTGACAATCTCGAGGACATTATTTGGAAGCCGCCTAATGATTTGGGCAAATCAAGGATTGGCAAGACTAGGAGCAAAAGGCGTTAATTTCGTTCTCTGCATTACTAATAGGTAACTTACAGTGGTTCTTATACAAAACGATCCGCCGCGCTTTGAGACTGCTGTCACCCACCTTATTGGCCGCACAAAACAAGAAACTGTTCCCCACTTTTTGTTTGAGTACGAGTGTTGTAAAAATCCCTTTTGAAAGGAGTTTTCGGAAGTCTCACCGATGTACTGCCATTTTGTAGTTTAAAACGTACGAGGACAATATTGCAGAGGTTAGATGATGTGAATCTTTTATTTATTGTTTTTCTTATTCACTTGTTCATCCTTCTTATTCTCTCCTTCCTTTTCTTCTGGTGGGTCTATTTTGTGGGCATTAAAATGAAAGAACGAAGCTTTGGGTTGAAATTTCGAGGAGGTTCCATCGGCATGCTAGTATCTCTATTTACTGGTATAGATATGCATGAACTCTTTCATGTTTGTGTTCGCAATTGAAAAGTTGATCTTCGTTTGGTTTTGAAGAAGACATGTCTCTATAGAATCTGAGAAGTTGATCTCCAAGGAGACAGTCCCACCACATCGAAGTCAGTTTGGGGCAGGCTGAAAACCAGGGCCTGTATTTCGGTTAAAAACTCCGAAAGCTTCGGCTTTGGGTCTCAGGTTCTTCATTTGGGCCATGGCCCTTACTATTGTGGCCTTCTCTACAGGGTTTCCTTCAATCTAGTTCGCACTGCAATTAGTATATGCTCCTATCCTAGCCAAAAAATAAAAAAAGTAGTAGCAGCGACGAATCATCCGGTAGAGACAAAGGCTTTGATCACATCATACGCTTTGTTCATATCCAGTTAAGAGCCAAAAAGGATTTCTTCCCTCTACGCCTCCTCCGAATAAACTCCAAAGTTTCATGTGCAATGAGGAAAATTATCGGAGCTGAGTCTTGAGGGTACAAAGCCATTTTGAAACTTTGTAACTAAAATTTTGTAGTACTGTTGCTAGACGATTAACCCAGATATTTTGCCACGACTTTGTGCAAACATATTACATAAGCAATTTGGTCGGAAATCCCCTACCTGTCAGAGAATTAGGAAGTTTGGGAATAAAGTGTAATAATTGAAACAAAGCAATCTCAACTTCCTCAGCTGTGACGATCCAGAAGTTGCCTTTGTTCCTCTAAAATTATAGATTTATGATAAATCTATATGGGAGTGTTTACACTCAAATTTGGTAAATTTAGCCACAGGCCATAACCAATGGCCAGAAAGGGAAATTGGGCCTTGTAGGCCTGATGACAAGTAATGGAGATCGAATTAACATTGGGCTTTGGTTATTAAAGGCCCAATTGGCTTTTATTCTAAAGAACCAACCCGCCTTGGTCCAATTCGGTCTATGGTTAATTTATCTTTTAAAACCAATTAAAATATAAATGGTTGGTTATTATAAGATAATACAAAGACTTATCCCTAATTTTTTTAAAAAATTAGGGGATGTTATAAAGTCCTTCCCGCCTTTTTTTTTTCTTCTATATAGCGTGATAAAGGAAGAGATGGCCAAGGCCTGAGCTCTTTTGCAGGGAGAGAGAGAGCTTAGAAATTTCAGATCTGGGAAGGGAAGAGGCCGCCGCCTCTCCCTCTTCCCCCTCCCCCCTCCACGGTCAGCCTCCCCTCTCCTCCTCTTTTTGACCCCCTCATCCTCCTCCTCTCCCCTCACCCTCCATCTTTTACTTCTTACTTCCACCATCTTCTTCCTCCACCGCCTCCTCCCTCTACCGCCGCCATACATCCACCATCCGCCTCCACTATTTGTTTTTGGGTCAGATCTGTGGAGTTTTGAAGTTTGAGGCTGAGGTTTGGCCTCTTCGGTGAATAAGGTGCCGATACCGGTGCGGCGATTTCGGCATCAGCTCTTTTGCCGGAGTTCTTTTCTTTTTTTAGTTCTTATTTTTCTTTTCTGTGTTTGTTTACCCCTTTTGGTGGTTTGATTAGCCCCTTTTCTGGTGCTTTGCTTTGCTCCCTGCGTGGAGTATTTTGTTACAGATTTCATCCGTATTTCATGCTTAATGGTTTGAGTTGGGTGTCCTTTGGGATTCTCTACTACTAAATCAAGGATGGACTCTGTGCCGGCACCTAGTGTTGGTTTGCTTCAGCGGGTGTGTCTATGAGCTTGGAGCCTGTATGCTTTTCAGTAGCTCGGTCTTAGATTTTGGTAGTTTTGGTTCATTCCTGTATTTTGTGATGTAATCTTTGTCGTTTGACTGCTCATGATATGAATTGCCTGTTTCAAAAAAAATAAAATTGTAAGAGCTTGATATAGAATATGGAGGAGATAGGTAACTATAAAATCCCATAGAGTTACTATTGTTGGGTTTAAAAAATTTTCGGTTGGGTATATAATATATATATATATATATATATATATTTTTTGGGTTTACAAAAAAAAATTCCTCCATGGTGGGGGTTGTCCAAGCTTGAAGGCATGTGGAGCTTACTCCGTGGTCGGCTCTGAGACAAATGCACAAACAGAACCAAAAAACTAGGGAACTAATTGAGTGCACACACGTAAAGCAAAATGCTAATGATACACACTGTAACGCCCCACATTTTTGGGATAAGCGTCATGGATTATTATTACAATTTAAAGTCGGTCTTAAACAGTAATAATAATAACCAAAAATACATATAGATGATCTATCCTTCACAGATTACAAAAAGGTAAACCGAGTGCACTCTATGGCTCCGTACGTTCCTTGATCTGATCCTGCTCCATGTCGGCAACTCCTCCGACGCTATATTATTACTCCTGTTCGTCGACATAGTCTGACATAATACGTCGGAGTCGCGAAGCAACATCGTTATATTATGTCAGGGTTACACAAGTGCAACACCGTGAGCAAGGACGCTCAATAGATACCTTATCCCGACCTTAAACTAGCAATTCTAGAACAATATTGTAGGTGACAGGTAAATAATAAATTCATGCATGTTCAAATATCAGAGTTAAAATAATCAGAGTGCAGCTTTACAAAATCAATGTCTCGCATCATTTCAAAATCAGAGGGCAGTGTCAATATCTCGTATCATTTCCTCATAACAGCACTCTTCTTCAAATTTCAACCATATCAACATCTCACATCTCTCGAAAGTTATTGGCCTGTTTTAGAATCTCGTTCTAACGGTCACCAACCTTTCCGTTCGAAGGGTCGGCCACCCATAAACTGACTCCTGCAGTATGAGGTCCGCTAACTCCGCGTCACACACGACTTAGTCCCGACTACCCATATCACTGAATCCCCACCAGTTTGTTTATGAGGTCTGTTCACTATGTGTTGTACTGAGTAAGTTCTGACCGTCAAATTCACCCCCGGAATTTGAGGAGAAACTCTAAACAGCACTACCGTATAGTTCCATTGAGCTTTGGCCACTAGTTCACCCCGGGGAACTGAGGCGGGACTCTAATGGCAGCATCGTCTCAATTTTCATCACATCATTATTTTCATTCTCATCTCTATTTCTTGTTGTGAAAACAATCGTTCATTTTCTTGAAAAATATGTTGTGTCGTACTGTCTCGGAAAAAGTGCACATGCCATAATTTCGTAAAAGTCATCCGTTTAAAATCATTTCTCGATAATCTTTCCGTTTGCAAATCTTTTCACGAAAACCGTGTTACTGAAAGACAAAAATTCTTTCTTCCGAGGATTTAAAACAACATTAAGAGTTATGCTCGCTTTTGGATTTTGTTGGCGTATTTTAAGACCCGTTCGTCGAGTCGCCACTTGGTTTTGGCTAAACCAAGGAAGAACCCTACTAGAAAATTCTAGTAGTTGAATTCGTTTGGCGTGTTTTAAGATCCGTTCTTCGGATCGCCACTTGGTTTGGGCTAAACCAAGAAAAAGCCCGACTAGACATGCTAGTCATAGGTTCTATTTGTCAGTCTAAATAGATTAAAAATATTTATTTAGTAATTCCGGAAAATCTCGTTTCATTTGAAAAGCTCTTTTGTTTAGAAAATCAATCGGGCATTATAACTGCGTAAATTTGAAAAGTCAATTTTCATTCGGGCATTATAATTGGATAATTTAGGTTTTCAAAAGTAAATTGGGCATTATAACTAGATATTTTCAAAAGTCAATCTCAAATCGTGCATAGTAACGACTAAGTGTGTTTTTCAAAGTCTAATTGTTCATAAAATCACTAATCACCAACATAATCATGTTTAATCATAATTAAGCACGTTTAAGCTTAATAATGACATATTAAAAATGAACTAGAAAATACTAATCTAAGGTTAAGATAAAGTATCTACCTTAATTTCCGATGATTAGTCGAAAACCGATAAGCTAATTGGATTCCGGCGGCGTAACGACTAGTCGACCTCCGCTCAAACGCTTTCTAGCTAACATATTCTACCTTTCTAAGATCTAGGGGTGGTCGAGGGTGGTGGAAGATTGAATGTGGAAGAACACTCAAGAACTCACTCAAGAACACTAGAAAGCACAAAGTGGAGAAGTTGGGAGGTTTTGGTGTGAGAAATGAAGCAAGGTGAGTGAGCTATTTATAGAAAGCAATGAGGCTCTCCTCCCCTAAAAAGGACCAGCCATCTTCTCTCCCCATAAGTGTCCAAAAAACCTTTTGTAAAAGTAAAAATGTAGAATTTAATGGCTAGTTTAGGATAAGGTCAATCTTGCTAGGTTTTATAGACTTGGGGACCAAGTAAGGGTTTCTAGATACATATGATATGATGTAATATGTCTAGGTTTGTTAGGTTGGGGCGTAGTTGGGTAGTTTTGAGTACTAGTTATACACACGAAACTAGTGACGGGGTATAATACATATATATCTATACATATATACACATAACTACATTATAGTAAAAGTAACTCTATAAATAGCCTTATAAGGCTAGTAATAATAGGATAGGATATGTTCCCCCATTAATTGGGAGATATTTTCCCCACCGTTGGGACGAAAAATGCTCCGTAAGATTGGTTTTGTACACGAAAAATACAAACTAGTGCACCGCGAATAATAATTTAAGTACTACTAATTTTAAGAAAATAAATAAGTATGATAGGAAATTCCTAGATAGTCTTAGTAGAACTCAAAAATATAACGCTTAGGAATTTAGAAGAAAAACGGCGCAAATGTGCGCGAACACGCGTGTAGATATATGCCCGTAAAATTATACGGCGAGGGAAGCAATTACTCTCCCCTTTCCTTTCCTTAGTGAACAAGTTTACCAAGAAACTTCCTCCCTCCTTCCTTTCCTCTCATTAACTCACAAAAACACAAATTAGGTTTAGTAAAAGTAAAGTCAAAATTGGTAGAAAAGTCAAAATTGAGCACATGCCTAATTAGGATTTTTCCAAAAATAGAAATAGGCCAAATTTAGGTTTTCAATAGGATAAGGCTAGTCATAATAGGACAAAATAGGAGTTGGGGGAATTAGTAAGGCTTCCGGACGCGATGTGGTGAAATACCCGGTGTGCACGTGTTGATTTACGGCGCGGAAAGTATAAATAAAAGAATTAAACAAATTAAATCTAATTTATTCAAATTAATTAAACTAAATATTAAATTATATTTATTTAGCAAAATTAAAAATAAATAATTAAATTAATAAATCGAAATTTTTATTTACGAAATTTCGGGTTATTACACACACATTTGTCCACACACTCACAGATTTATTTATTTTTTAATAAGTGCGTGACCGGAGCAATTTACGCGCACATTGACTAATCTCAATTAGCGACTTGGGAAACTTCCAGTGGCCCTAAAAGAGCTTACTGCACTTGAGAGCATTGGAGGGAGAAAATCCCAAAGCCCCAAGCCTCGACTACTAGGCTAATCCTTTGGAGTTCACACAATCACAAAATATTGAGGGCTCTACACATTGCATTGTGCATTTTGAAAATCATAGTAGTTCGTTTTTTCCTAAACTAATATGTAACTTTTTCATAGAGTTATCAACGTTCGTTCAACTTGAATTTTTTTCGTGCATTAATTATATTACTCAACGAACTCTACGCAATAAACGGTCCAAAGTTTTTTTTTAAAAGTAAAAATGAATCCCGTTTGGGCAGCACAACGGCTACTATCCCGATTCCGTTTTTAAGCAAGCGCCACACTTCCTTATTCTTGTTGGTTGTAGAAAGGAAAACACTTTAAAGCATCCCGGTGGCTAGTTTTTTTTATAAACTCATAATTTGCCAAAAAAAAATGGAGGGCTAATTTAAGCAACCAATTTACGTGACCAAATTAAACCCTCAATTGAGGATCAATATCAATTGGGGGGTTCTTGAAAGAACCAAAATTAGGCAGCATTGTTTATGAGCCACCTGTCTTATATATTAATCCCCGTTTAAATAAAGATCTAAAAACTCGAAACCCCTCACTTTTTCCATCTTTTTCTAGAAAAAAAAATAAATACACGTTGTGAGCACTCATTCGCCAACAGCTGTTTCCCCAAACGTTGGTCTCAAATCTCAATCCTACCGACTAAACCTGTTAATCATAGGACTAGGAGAATGCGATTGGTAGAATGTAGTAGGTTTGAGCAGTGTTCTAGTGGTACAGCATCCCCCCAATTTCATACTGTCGACTACTGGCCCCATATTCCAGTCTAGTTTTTTAACCAACCGTTCTATACGTACATACCGGAGGGTACCGACCACGCAAAGAAGGCACGGGTATGGGCATGTACTAGTAACTTTACAAAACGGACACTTATTAATAGATTTGAGATTTTTTTTTTTTGAAGAAAGAAAAGACGGATAAGGACAAAAGAAAATAAGTTTTGAAGGGTTATAATAGATTATCATCAAAATGTTAAATAACAACACTAGTTTCTGTTGCAAATTGTCAAAATTTACATGAGTAAAGAAGATGGGACCGGTTCCAGAGACACATAAACACTCCCATCTTAGCCCTTAAAACCAACGGCTGAGATTAGAATGTTAAAGTTGTACTCTCTCTGTCCTCTCTCTCCGTCACACCTAATCTCTCTCCCTTCTCCAACTCATCTCACGAATTTGCTCTCTCTCTCTCTCTCTCTCTCTCTCTCTCTCTCTCTCTCCATTCTTAACCCAAGCCCAACATTATCTTCTTCTTCTTCCTTTTTTTTTTTTTTCTTTTGGAATAAAGGGCAGCCCCAAGCTTGGGCAAAATCTTGGAATTTGTTAGTTTTGTTTGTCTGTTGATCAAATTTTGTTGAATCAAGATTATAACATATCCAGATGCGATTTTTCAAGGGCCTTTCATAAATATTTTGAACAAGTTGAGCGGTTTCGATTATTTATGTGGAATTCTAATGTGAGCTAGTCACACACAAAACGGTGTGCATTTGGTGTATATCAAATGATCTACTTATCGTTTTAGTTTTTAACTCGTGTGCCCTCAGTTATGGAACGATTGATTCATCATGACCTCCAAATTTGAGAATCCTACGACAGAAGCACCATGCTTACTTTTGCGTTCTACACATGTAACGCCCCGCATTTTTGGGATACGTTATGGATTAATATTACAATTTAAAGTCGGTCTTAAACAGTAATAATAATAACCAAAAATACATATAGATGATCTATCCTTCACAGATTACAAAAAGGTGGACTGGGTGGGTTCTACGGCTCCGCAAATCTCTCCGCCTGGTGGATCTCCATCTCGGCAGCTCCTCCGGCTCCGTGTTCTCCGTAGAGGTCAACCTGTCCATCGTGATAATCTAGCATAATACGTCAGAGTCGCGAAGCAACATCGTGGTATTATGCCAGGGCAACACCGTAAGCGAGGACGCTCAATAGATACCCTACCCCAACCTTAAACTAGCAATTCTAGAACAATATTGTAGGTGGCAGGTAAATAGTTGAAAATCATTTATCAAAACAGTAAGTTCATGCGTGTCAATGCATCAATATCAAATCAGATCAAATCAGAGTGCAGCTTTAATAAAATCAGTATCCCGTTTCTTTAAAAAGAATCAGAGTGCAGTATCAGTATCTCGTTTCTTTAAAAAAAATCAGAGTACAGTATCAGTATCTCGTATCACTTTCTCTTAACAGCATCCTTCTTCCAATTTTAACCATGTCAACATCTCACATCTCTCGAAAGTTATTGGCCCGTTCTACAACCCCGTTCTAACGGTCACCAACCTTTCCGTTCGAAGGATCGGCCACCCATAAACTGACTCCTGCAGTATGAGGTCCGCTAACTCCGCGTCACACACGACATAGTCCCGGCTACCCATATCACTGAATCCCCACCAGTCTGTTTATGAGGTCCGCTTGCTATGTGTTGTACTGAGTAAGTTCTAACCGTCAAATTCACCCGCGGAATTTTGAGGAGAAACTTCAAACAGCACTACCGTATAGTTCCGTTGGGCTTTGACCACCAGTTCAGCCCGGGGAACTGAGGCGGGACTCCAACAGCATCAACATCTCAACTTTCATTACATCAACATTTTCATTCTCATCTCTATCTCTTCCATTTAAAAACATTCGATCACTTTCTCGAAAAACGTGTCGTGTCGTATCGTCTCGAAAAACGTACACATGCCATATTACATAAAAATCTTCCGTTTAGAAATCGTTTCACGATAAACTTTTCGTTCAAAAATATTTCACGATAACCGTGTTACTTAAAGACAAAAATTCTTTCTTCCGGAAATTTAAATCAAAACATAAGGATTAATTCTCGTTCTTAGATTTGCTAGCGTGTTTTAAGATTCGTACGTCAAATTGCCACTTGGTTTGGCTAAACCTAGAAAGTACCCTACTAGAAAACTCTAGTAGTTGAATCCGTTTGGCGTGTTTTAAGATTTGTTCGTCGAATCGCCACTTGGTTTGGGCTAAACCAAGAAAAAGCCTGACTAGACATGCTAGTCATAGATTCTATTTGTTAGTCTGCATAGATTAAGAATATTTATTCAATAATCCCGGAAAATCTCATTTCATTTAAAAGGCTTTTTTCTTCAGAAAATCGGTCGGGCATTATAACTGCGTAAATTTGAAAAGTCGATTTTCATTCGGGCATTATAACTGGGTAATTTAGTTTTCCAAAAGTCCATCGAACATTATAACGGTGCATTTTGATAGTTAATTTTAAATCGTGCATAGTAACGACTAAGTGTGATTTTCAAAGTCTAATTGTTCATAAAATCACTAATCACCAATATAATCACGTTTAATCATAATTAGGCATGTTTAAGCAAAATAATAACACCATTAATATGAACTAGTAATACTAATATAAAGTTAAGATAAAGTATCTACCTTAATTCCGATGATTAGTCGGAAGCCGATAAGCTAGTTGAATTCCGGCGGCGTAACGACTAGTTGACCTTTGCTCGAACACTTTCTAGCTAACTTATTCTACCTTTCAAAGATCTAGGGGTGGTCGAGAGTGGTGGAGTGTGGTGGTTTAGGATGAGTTTCAAGAAGAACACTTAAGAACTCATTCAAGAACACTAGAAAGCACAAAGTGGAGAAGTTGGGAGATTTTGGTGTGAGAAAATGAAGTAAGGTGAGGGAGCTATTTATAGAAGATTGTAATTAGGTAAGTAGCCTAACTTGTTAGGTGGCCAAACTTGTTAGGTAGTCAAATTTTCTTTCTTCTCATTAACTCACAAAAATACAAATTAAGTTTAGTAAAAATAAAGTCAACATTGGTAGAACAATCAAAATTGAGCACATGCCTAATTAGGGTTTTCTTTCCAAAATAGACAAGGCTAGTCATAATAGGACAAAATAGGAGTTGGGGGAATTAGTTGGTCTTCCGGACGCGATGTAGTGAAATACTCGGTGTGCACGCGTTGATTTTACGGCGCGGAAAAATAAATAAAAGGAAATAAACAAATTAGATCTAGTTTCAATCAAATTATTAAAACTAAATAATAAATTATTTCATTTAGCGATATTAAAAATAACTAATCGAATTAATAAATCGAAATTTTTATCTACGAAATTTCGGGTTATTACAATCTATCCCCCTTAACAAATTTCGTCCTCGAAATTCGAATTACTCGACAGGTGGAAACAGTTGCGGATAATTAGCTCTCATGGCTTCTTCTCTTTCCCAAGTTGTTTCCTCCATCCCCCGATGTTTCCACAAAACTCGTACTAATCGGATAGTCCTATTGTGGATACTCTTCTCCATACTATCCTGAATCTCAACCGGTTCTTCCTCAAAAGTTGCGTCTTCATCTATATCAACATCTCCCCAGTTTAACACGTGAGATTTTCATAAAATGCTCCTAAAATATATAGGAGAACAAACCCTCAATATGTGCACCGTCGATGCACTCCTCGTCGTTCCCATCGGAAGAAAAGGCAAAAGAAAATAAAGAATGAATCATCAAATGAGCATCTAGTTCTTGAGTCACATGCCTATTGACGAATAATATATAGTACATGACATGGGTCATCAAATCATTAAAAGGTCCTACTTTTTGCACCAATATCTATCTCCTCTCTAATGTAGGACTATAGTTTAAGAGGAGGTCGCGATGTGGTACGTGACCACCTGTCTTATTAATCCACGCCGAAAGATCAACGTACTAGTTTGTGGAAACGTTTCCATCTTTTTTTCTAGGATGTTCGCCAAAAAAATAGTATTTTGTTTCTAGGAACAAAAAAATACGTTTTTCTAGAAGTAGAGGAACGAAAAACGTTGTGACCCCTAATTTGTCGACAGCAGCCGTGTTGGTCGAAGGACCTTTGTTTTTTTTTTTTTTTTTGAGTCACCGTCGTAGGTTGGATAGTGTTCTAGTGACGCATTCTTTATAGCCTAATCAAAATTAGATAACCCAAAGTTGCCACATCAATTTTTTAGTTATTTATTTAGAAATTGTTAAAGTTTGTAATGTCAAGTTCTACACTGGTATTTTTTGTCCGTACTAAAAAAATAATGGACACTGCTTTTTCGAACTTTGATAACCAAAAACTTGTCATATCACTTGTTCAAAGTACAAACTTCGAAAAAAAATATTTTTTGAAAATTAGTTCTTTTTAAAAAAAATTGTAAATAGTTTAGGTGAACAAGCAGCACTTGACAAAGTTCAATGGAAAAAAAAAAAGATTCATGCAGCCAACCCCAATTGATTTAGACATAAGACTCGGTTTGGTTTGTAAACAGTTTAAGAGCAAGATGGAGAAGGGACCAAAATTCACTCGATCTATATCTATATTACAATACAAAGCCTTTTTTGTCACAGTCATCATATTACATTTTATATTACTTCTCTCTGCCAACTCACTCCCTCTCTCTCTCTACCATTTTCCTCTACTTGCCCACCACACCAAAAAATTCAAGCCACATTCTCTCTCTATCCCTTTTTTAAATTCAAACCACATTCTTAATTTCTCACTACCTCCTCTCCTTCCCCCTCTTTGAAATTCGAAGGACCATTAAAAATTAGACACGAGCATAGGCGTGCACTAGTAACTTTACAAAACGAACACTTATTAAGAGATTTGAGAGGATTTTTTTAAAGAGAGGTACGAGGGATTAGGACAAAAGAAAATAAGTCTTGAAGAGTTATAACAGATTGTCATCAAAATGTTAAATAACAACACTAATTTCTATTGCAAATAGTCAAAATTTACACGAGAAAAGAAGATTATGAAAGAGTTTTGCAGGGTTTGTGGCCCCACACACTCTCCTTGTGTCCGTCAATGTTCATAAAGAAGTTACATATATAAAATGAGATAAGAGTGAAAAGAATTGATGAGCTTCTTAACTCAACCATTGATAAGATAAAGGATATTTTTGCTACAACTTTTCTTATGATTAAGTTTAAGAGCATCTAGAATAGTTTACACATACCTGGATTAATTTTTAGGAATTATTCTTACTATCAGCAAAAGTAGAGAGGAGGGTTAATTGAAGCCGGACAAAGTTATATATGAATTGGTCCCTTAATTCAAACTTGAGATTTAGGAAAAACAAATTCTTAAGTAACGCGTCTAGACCATGAGATCAACCATTTGCGGTTGACGACGATCTTGGCCTTGTTCGTTCCCCTGTTTAGTTTTAGTTTAGTTTTGATAACATTATCATTTCTCTCTCTATCTCTCTTCATTCATTACACTTGCTGGCATCATCAAAATTAAACTAAACTATTTAATCAAACACAATCTTTCTTCTTAAAGCCAGATTTTTCTACCTCAAATGCCTTTTTAAAAAAAAAAAATGAATAAATAAATAAAACAACCTGCACAAATGCGTCGGAAAAAAATCCTGAACAAAAAGTATATAATCGAGTCACGTGCCTAATTATGACTGTACATGACATGGTTCATAAACCAATAAAAGGTTGTCACTTTTGTGCGTGACCCGAAGAAATATCTTCCTTGCAACTATACTAATATCTAATGATATAAAAAATAATATCACTAATATCTGTACTCCTGGGCATAATTTATAAGATAAAATTATGACGCAGTACATAATCACCAACCATAAGTTAACACGTTTCATGTGCTAGACTAGATTGTTAAAACAATTCTACGCGCACACCACATACGCGCACTCCAAATGCACACCAGCACATCCTGATCGTCCATTTCAAGAATCAATGGTCCGCATTTTAAAAAATTTATTTGCGTGAACAATTTATTTAAAATCCGGACCGTCGAAAATGTGCACGGACGGCCGTCCGTGCTGGTGTGCATTTGGGGTGCTGGGGTGCGCGTATGTGGGGTGCGCATATCTTTTTCCGATTGTTAAATATTCTCCTACATTCCTTTCAACCTCTCTTTCCACTTTCTTTATCCTCTTAACATAATGTGTTTTGGTAGGGGCCTAAGTTAGCGTGTTTTTTTAGGTAACTGGTATTTACATTCTCAAATTGTCATTCACACCTTTTTTTTGTCTTTTAATGAAATTTTTACACATGAAAATTTCACTAAAAGACAAAAAATGGAGTGTAGATAACAATTTGGGGGTGTGAAAATCACTCCCCTTTTCTTTATAATTATAATAAAAATTATATTCTGTACTAATATATTCGTACTTGGAAAGTCTAAGTTACTGTATATATACATAGCCATAGTTTCTCTATTTTTGTGTTTTAGGCTAAGTTCTCCATTCGTGAAGACATTTGATAAAATCTGTGGATTTTTGCATTCAAAAATCTCAGAAATCTACAAATTTTATCAAATGTCTTCACGAATGGATAAAATCAAGGGGGTTGATTTTATCAAAATCTTGATAAAATCTATTGGAGAACTTAGCCTTACACTCACGACCAAAAAAATGTTGGATAACTTAGGATTACACACAGTTTTTTTTCCACATTCGCTTGGGTGAGGCGTAACAATTTGATTTGGTCCACCCTTGGCTAGAGTTTCTTATGTACTATTTTTCTTTATCTAAAAAATTTACATCAAAGCAACTTACGGGGGTCAATCTTATAGAGCTTTTATAAAATTAAGCTGAAAAACATGTATAATTAAAAAGAATAGTTGAAGGTATGCATGGCCCCGAACACTCCCTTGCACCCCTTGTCCGCCCTGGGCTAGCAGTACATAACCACCAACCATAAGTTACCACGTTTTTGTGCTAGATTGTTAAATTTCCTCCTACATTCCATTCATCCTCTCTTTCACTTTCCTGCACTTTATCCTCTTTAATTAATAATATTATTAGTATTTCATCTAGCCCATTCGTTTCTTTTCCTATTTTTTAATGTGATGCATCGATGATTGGTTATTAAAATTACTAATTAATTTCGATAAGTGCTAGGTTTTAAGAGTAGGCTACGAGTCTAATGTGGACTTTTAGGTGGAGACACGGATTAAAGAATCAAATCGAGTTGTGGTTGTAGGCGAGTAATCGTGGATACTCAAATCCGAAGCCACGTGTGTTCCCCTGAGTTTGATGAGCCGACACTTTTGATCTTGAGCACGTAACTCAAATGGCTTACCTTAACTCATTATTTTTTGCTGCGGTGAGAGGGTACAAGTATGAATAAATCAAACTAGAAACACCCGCGTGTATGTAGGCGGAAAAATTTGAAACAAAGTCCACAAACACTGTAAAACCAATTAAACTAATAGTTTCATTAAGAGGAGAACTAGCCAAAAAAAAAATACAAGAAAGTTAATACGTGCGCACATGTGGAAAGATTGAACTCCTAATCTCCTAGTGTGATATAAGTGTACTGATCAACTAAGTTAACCCCAGTTAGTTGACATGCTATTTTTTGATATTCATTTTTCAGGTGGGAAAAAATAATTTCACTTGTGCACTGACGTGTTACGGGATTGTAATGCATCTCGGAAGAGCTATTTCTAGACATCAGCAGCATGATTCGAGCTGGTTATGTTGCGGAAGCAAAATGGTTACCATCATTTAGAAAATTGATTGTACGATCGGTTTATTCAAAAAAATATTACATTTCGACTCACTCGAGTTTTGTTCTACTCCTTCCGTCCTAATTTATTGGTTCTTTTTGGAGATTTCAACTTATTAGAGAGACATAATCATTACACTTGTCATTTTTTTATTTTTATTTTCCTCTTTTTATACTTCAAAAAATATCATTCCATGTACTTAATTTCAAAAAGTAAGAGTAAAATAGTAAACTTATCACTTTTTGCCCATTCCTTTTTAATTGGGACAACAAAAAGTGTTACTTGAGACTAGGGGTGCAAACGAGTTGAGTTTTGTAGTGTTTGAATTTGGCTCTTTAAGTAAACGAGCAAAAAAATCGACCTCGAGCTCAGCTCGGTCATAAACGAGCTGAGCTGCCTCTTTAAACGGCCGAACCTATACAATCGAGCCGAGCTTTTGCGAGCCGAGCCAAGCTTTTGCCAGCTTGTTAACTAAATGAGTCTGAAAATCGAGCTTGAGCTCGGCTCAACTACTTATCGAACAGAGCCGAGCCTTAACGAGTCGAACCACAAAAATTGGAGACGGAATTACACTAATTTATACTAAGTGGTCGGCTCACCAATCGGCCAGTTAATTACACTAATTTAATCCCCTGCTTGGCTGCTTGCCATGGTGAAACAGCAGCTGTCCCACAGTAAACTCGTACTATAAGAATACCGTTTCCACTACAATTCCAAAACCCTAGAAAATCCAAATCGAATCAACCTAATTGGAACTTAAACAACAAATCTTTATTGATTACGTGTTAATCCCGTGGGGCACCCAATTAATCCTTCCCCTTCCGCTCGCCACTATATAAAGGGTCCGTTTTTTAGGAGGATATAGTAAAGGAGTCTTTATTTCAATAAGGACATCAACTTTTTCTTTAATGTCAAAAGGACAAATCACATGTACATTCCAAAAATGCCCCAACTAGCCAATGAAAGTGCCTAAACCCTCAAACCTAATGGAAGTGCCTAAACCCCCAAACCTAATGAAAGTGTCTAAACCTAAACCCCAAGGTACCCTATGAAAGTGCCTAAAACCCTAGGGTACTCTATGAAAGTGTCTAAACTACTAAAACCCTATAATTGAAAAGTGCACCCTAAACCTAAACCCTAGGGTACCTTATGAAAGTGCCTAAAATAGTAGGGTACCCTATAAAAATGCCTAAAATACTAGGGTACTCTATTAAAGTGCCTAAACAGCTAAAACCCTGTAATTGAAAAGTGCACCATAAGTGCCTAAACCCAAAATGCCTAAACCTCCTAAAATTGAACCCACCCCCAAAATTGAAGAGAGAGAAATTAATTAATCAAACGGTATAGATTCGATCAAGGAACGGTGGGGCTCCATGTGGATATGGGTAGCAAATGAAACTTGGGAAACCAATCATGCAAATAAATCTTGGGCTCAACGTGGACCCTCTTCTATTATTTACGTGCACAAGGCAGGGTATTGGAAATGGTGGGGTAAGTGGTGACGTCAAACGGAAAACGAAAAGGGAAGCAAGAAAATGCTACTCGTTTGCGAGCACACGGCGGGGCATTTTTGTCCACTTTTGGACCTTAGACTCTAAAACAGATGTATTAATGTCCTCCTCATCATGCAGAAAATTAAGCTGGGCTAGATGCCTTTTTGGATCTCTTTGTTGGACCTTAGCCCAATTCTCTGCTATATAAACCCCCCCATCTCTAGACATTTGTAGAATCCTCTCTCTCTCTCTCTCTCTCTCTCTAGCCTTCGTCTTCCTTGAAGCATAATTTTCCTCTCCCTCTGTGAATCCTAACGGCAATTCTCTCTCTCTCTCTCTCTCTCTCTCTCTCTCTGCGCCTCTGTTTTCTCTCTCCCATGGCATTTCAGGTTCTGTTGTCGTTTCGTATCCTCGATTCTTTGATCTCGTCTCGATCGTTTCCGTTTCAGTAATGCGCATTCCACGCGATTCATCGCGCTGGTAATTTTCTCTGATTCATGCGTATTTGACCTGATTTCGCTTTTTTTTCGTTTGGTTGTCGGAAAAACTCGGGAAACCGGGAAAAGTAAAAGCTTGCGGTTACAGCATTTTCTTATCTTCTTCTAGTCTTCCTCCATCGATATCTTGTGGGTTGTTAAGCGGACACTGCTTCTCTTGGTGTAAAACTACATACAACTTGTTAGTAAAACTACTGACAACGTGTTCGTACCGGTGTTCCGACTCCCTTTGATCTCGTTTTGATCGCTTCAATGTGATCTCCACGCTATTCTTTGGGCTGGTAATTTGCTCATACCCTCCTGTACTTAACTCTTTTGATTTCGTTGTTTTTCTTTTGCTACTCGAGGAAACTCGGGAAAACAAGGGCAAACGTAAATTCGTGCGTTTTACAGTCTTTTCTTATCTTCATGTACGCTTCCCATGGAAATATTTTGGCTGTTTTTTTCGGAACACTTCTGCTCTTTCTATAAAACTACTTGCAACTTGTTCATAGTTTTATAGCAAGACTACTAACATCTTGCTATAAATCGACTTGTTCCTTGCAAGCAACCCTTGGGGCCACTCCATCTCTCGCGCAAGTGTGTAAAACGGCTGTGGGCGGGTCGTATGAATTAGTCGGAAGTGCGAGCGTGTTGACCTGGACATCCTGCATTACCAAACAATAAAAGATCCTGCATTACCAAACATTAACTATATGTCCCTCTTTCTCTCTTTTTAATCTTGATTTTCTTAATTTTTGTTTCTGGAAATTTTGTAGATCAACCGTAGAAGGTAATTTTGGAAAGATTTCAGATCAACAGTAGAAAGAAGGTGGATGATGATCAGATGTGATGTACCTCCTTTTATCAGGTGCAATTCAATCATTTCCCTCGTAGTTCTTTAAATTAATCACCTGTTTAAAAGTACTGTTTAAGTGTGTTATAGTTCAGCTTTCCGTCAACTTGATGTGTTTAAGTTTAGACATTTTCACTTTATTTTAACTGTTCCATTTTCACCTTAGCTGGGTGATATATGCCATGTGCAGATGTTATGATAATGGTTTTTGACGTGTGATAAGACAATATGTATGTGAACAGTAGTTGCATTTTTCTTGCTTTGACATGGAGAGAAAACAGTTGGTATGACTGTTTATTCAAGCCTCTTCTCCTTTGGAGATATATGTGTGCGGTAGTTTCATTTTTCTTTCTTTGGTTTGGAGAGAAATAAGTAGTTGTATAGCCTCTCCACGCGTAAATACGTAGTATTGCATGTGTAAGTATGTATGATTACACACATGTATTTACAAGCTGGCAAAGAGATGGAGTTTGTGCATTGATCCTTGCTTATTTGCTACCTTCTAGCTTGATTTTGTGCCTGGAGTATGTGTCTTGGCATAGGTATATATTTTCCGTTCTCAAATTATATTTGTAAACTCAGACAATTGTATTGAGACGCCAAAAGTTAGGGTTCTTTTCTCATTACGTTGTAGTTATACAAGTGGAAAAAGGTAAATTACATAAGACCCTAAACTACCGATCTATTTACATAAGAGAATTAATACAACCTAACTACACATTACACTCATAACTTAACACTCCCCCTCAAGTTGGTGCGAAGATATCAATCAAGCCCAACTTGAACACAATGAGGTGGAAACTCTTGGCTGTCACTCCCTTTTGTGAAACTGTCAGCTAATTGATTTTCAGATCTCACAAAAGGCATACATATCAAGCCCTCGCTCAGCTTTTTCCTTGATGGAGTGCTTGTCAATCTCTATATGCTTTGTTCTGTCATGTTGAACAGGATTATGAGTGATGTTTATGGTAGCTTAATTGTCACAATAGAGTTTCATAGGACCATTATCAGTAATTTCCAAATCACGTAATAGGGTTTGGAGCCACAGGAGCTCGCAAATACGATGAGTCATAGCTCTATACTCAGCTTCTGCAGTTTGGAGCCACAAGAGCTCACAAACATGATGAGTCATAGCCTTATACTCAGCTTCTGCGCTAGATCTGGCGATCACTAATTGCTTTTTACTTTGCTGTGTAACCAAATTTCCCCCAAGGAGAGTACAGTAGCCCGAAGTAGAACGTTTATCATCCACTGAACCTGCCTAGTTGGCATCAATAACTGCCTCCAACCGTAGGTGACCATGATTAGAGAAAATAATTCCTTTCCCTGGAGCTGACTTGTGATACCTCAAGATACGATAAACGGCATCCAGATGTGAAGTACGAGGATTATGCATAAATTGAATGGGTTTGGCCACATCCAAACGATCCAACCCGAGTAATGCAATTCGGATCCGTACACATATTCGGAAGCTTAAAAGCAAGGACGTGATAGTTTTGCCTTAATCCAAAATAGATTGATCCACGCAATTTGCGAAAGGCAGCTCATACATGTGTCTAATCGACTTGCTCAATACTTCATAAAGGACGCGAGCCGAAAGGTTATGACACTTTCATAGGACAACTTGTAGCATGTGCTAGTAATTGTTTCGATCCCCAACATCAGATATGACATTAGCCGAGCGGTTACAATGCGTAAAAGGCATGACGGTTGTTGGAGGACAAGTCAAGCACTCACTATAAAAGGTACGCGATGTAGCCCTAAAGGGTACGTCTCTCACAACCCCAATACCCTAAACTTCTGCTTTTACTTTCCTCCTTCCTCTTCTCGCTTGATCGTCAGGGTGCCTTGCTGGACTTTGACCGTTCGGTTTGGCACTAACGCGGTTGCTTCATGCGCAGGAGGGAAGATCAGGTGGAGGCGTTAGGCTTAGGGTGCTTAGGCGGGTCAAAAGGTGGAGGAAGGGTGAACCCAAAGATTGTGCCACACTTGCGTTCTCGTCTCTTACTTGCGGATGTTATCTCCGCAAACCAAACTCCACAACTACAAGACAGGGGAGAAAGAAGCTTGTTCAACTAATCGCCACCTAAAGCTAAGACAACAAGCATAGCTTGTTGAACTTTACATCTCCCACAACACTCTTGTTTTGAGATTTTATCATGTTCCCTATCACTTAGAAGCCGACAAGATTTGAGAACCCACACCAACCAATTACCCTTCCAACTCCTTGCCGTTGAAGTCCATTGGTGAATGGAAATACTTGTTTGGCATGCCCCCATTCCACTTGTGTGTTTAGATTAAAGATGTCATGTTTCCCCTGCCCACTCAAAAGCTGACAAGCTTTAAGAACTCTTCCTACACGTACCAAATTAACTTTAAATTGCTCCCCACCGAAGTTCATTGTTGTCCGAAAGTAGTTGTTTAGCTTTCCCGTGTCATAGCTCTATACCATTTGTGTTCGTGATGTTTATAATGTTTCCCCTGCCCACCCTATGGCTTATGAGCTTTGAGACTCTTCTCCCACGCCAATTTTTCCTAGGTTTCATCAAACTTGCCGACCATACAAGTACTTACCTACCATCACTCTCATCCACAATTCATCTCTTCCTAGTGTAAATCTTAAAAACTACTTGCTTAACAATGCCTTTGTTAAGGTAAACATTCGTAATCCACAATACACTTTAACATACACTACCAATCTCGGAATTAATACTGGGACTCTTCCCGATGCTCCCCTTAGGAAATACTTCTTAATGAAGCCCAATGACGGGATTGTGGAGTCTGGCACAAATTCGGTTACAACGATATGGTTCTTATTGTAGTAGGTATGCTTCTTTTGGATAGATATTACGTCTTCAAACCTGCCCACCTCCTATGAAAACTTTCAATCACCCATCCCATACTATTTTGGTTTTGATCGAGGAGCAAGAGCCTAACCGTAGATAGAGCACGATGCATCCCAACGTAGAGGTGAAGCATAGCTTGAGGGAGATTGGCAAACTTTAAAGCTTTGTAGGTATGAGCCGCAGTTGTCGTTTCTTTGCATTGTGTAAACAGAGATCAATCAATAGTCGACCCTTAGACAAGCATGTTCCCTAGATGGGTTTCCTGGGAAAGTGTTTCTAGATGGGATTTATGCAAAGCCTTCTATTTGTGCAAAGAAAGTGTCGAGATCACTTACTCATTTTATTTGGAAGTGTCCTTTGAGTTAGTGTTGTTTATCCTTTATTTATTTTTTTATTTTTGTGTGTGTGTGTAAAAAGCAAGTAAATTAATTTCCATCCTTATCCTTTTTTGCCGGAGTTTTTGATTTGCTCTCATCTCTCATATGTCTTTCTTGTTAATAATATTCACAGCTTATGTTTCACAAAATACAAAATGCTGTCACAACCAAGGAACGCATAACATTAATGATTTGGTCTCATCTCACCCATCTCTTTCTTATTGATAATATTCACTGGGGTGTGCACGGGTTGGATTTGGTCGGGTTTCGTGCCCACCCGCAACCTGACCGAACTATTTTGGTTGGGAAAAAATGGACCCGAAACCAACCAAACAACCATTTGAAACCGCCATATATGCTGCTTCGGATTGACTAGATTGGGTCGGTCTGGTTGGCCAGGTTTGAAGCCAAAAAAAGAAAAAAAAATTATGGAGAAATGGGGTTCTTCTCAGTTCTCACACATATCAATTACCACAAACAATATCCCAGAAGATGAAGAACAAATATGCAGATTAAGTTTGATTGTTCTAATCACACTTCAAAAAAAATAAAATAAAAATAGAAATTAATCAAATGTTTTCAGATCCAAAAACCCTAAACTTACTTTGTATCACCAATGAAAAACAACCTTTAACAAGAAAAACCTACTCATCCGAAAAGATTTGGAATCTTGAAAGCTTGAACTCTTGAATCATAGCGACCTGCATGTTTATTCAAGAGCCCCTCAACATTTTTTTCTGTTTCTTGGCCTTAGATCATCTCTGAAATGATGTTATGGATTTGTGAAACTGAGAGAGAGAGAGAGAGAGAGAGAGAGAGAGAGAGAGAGAGAGAGAGGTGGACTTGTGGAAGTAAAAATTATTCAGTGGGGAGAGGGACAACACCTAGGAATTTGTTCAAGGAGGAGTAGCTTTTCGCTTTACATGGTCTAGAACTTAATAAGAGAGAGAAGACTTTTGGAATATTCGCGCTAGAGTAAAAATAGGGAGGACAAGTCTTGAAAATGACGAGAGGAAAAAGTTTCTTGAGTAGTGTGTTTGTTATAGGAAATCAAGAAGATGCATACGTATCAGTTCAAAAAATTAAGCGAGAAGAGGCATGCGTAGTACAGTAGTAGATTAGCATGTGCAGTATATATCTGTGGGTTGGGTCAGGTTAATCGGGTTATGGATTATCTAACCCGTGAACCGCCCGTAACCAATAAAAAATTTACTATTCTAACCCGCTAACCAACCGAATGCTTTGTTGAAACCGTCCGTTTGTGATAGGGTCAGGCCGGATTGGACAGGTTACACGGGTCCTTGCTCACCCCTATTATTCACAATTTACATTTCACAAAAAAAAAACCAAAATTATGGTGGAAACTGTGGTCACATCCAAGGATAGACGCATAACATTAACTTTGTAACAATTCTCAACAAATATGTTAGATTTGGGGATTATACAATTTAAGATATTTCGAAGTAATCCTACTGCAATAGCCTATACAACATGGTCACGGACACGACAGCCGACACGGGGACCATCTACTTCTATTATATAATTCATAAATAAATCATTATATATATACATGTCATTATATATATACATGTTTATTTGACATTTTTTTCTTCTTGTTTTAGCTAATTTGTGCTTGGAAAAAAATTTAAATGAAACATGACGTACAATGTTAAAAATAAGTGGAATATCAGTTATTTCTATGTTTTTACTTGGAAAATGTAGCTTAAACTATTTATGTGTATTAAATTGTGTGTTCAATGTAGTGCTTTTGTGGTAGTAAATACTATATAAGTTAATTTTAAACTGGGTTCGAATCTCAACAGCCTAGATTTCATGGGAAAATATTTGCTCCAACCATTTAACAATAAGATGTGATCTATCACCTTTCCTGTGGGAGCCTAGTGCCTCACCGCCTGCACACAGGCACGCATTTGACAAAAGTTGGGCTATGTGTGTGTATAGATATATATTTTACTTATTTGCCTTGAGGGGTTCCTATTTTGACCATCGATATGAGACATGACATTATGGGGACACGGTCATTATTTTTTTATTGTATAAGAGGGAAAAAATAGGCTTAATTATAATCTAAATACCACATATTCCTATTACTCAATTGTCTCTATATCATGCACAGTGTTACAACATTTTTTTTTTTCATCATTTACTCCAATGAATAGTCATCTATCATACTAAAGTAAACCGTAGTTTGCACGTAGCAAGAGCGGGTTTGCACGTAGCAAGAGCGGGTGCGGTAAGAGCAGGAACTTGTAAGGTTGGGAGCATCCATAGAACTATTGAAGCATCGTGTGTATATCTATGTCAATGTAAATATAGATAATGTCTATGGTTGAAAGCTTCTATCCTATTTGAATGCACTCATTCTCGATAGGAGTGAGGTTCTTAGGAGATTTGACCTTGAAATGCAAGAGTGAGGTTGTGAGGTGGAATTACCACGCCGATGGGGAAGATCCTAGTGCTAAAATGTTCGTACTACAATAACTGGTGGTCGAATTTAAAGTAGAATACTCGAGAGTAAGATCTAGGTAACTTCATGTATTAGCCGGTAGTCCCAAGGATGAATGTAGCAAACAGCAGATGGTAGGGTCTGAATCATCTTACAAGCAAGGATCTAATCTTTAAAAACATGAAAATTGGGATTCAAGTTACAGAGTGATGTGCAATCCAGAAATCCTCCCAATTACGCTTCTACTGCTCTAAATAGGCTGCGAAGTGATGATATGGTAATATTTGATGGGAGACTCTTCAGCTCATTTAATTCTCAATCAAGGGCTTTGTAGATTTCTTAGTCAGGACAAGGTGTTCATTCAACTTGAGAAAAGGCAAAAGAAACATCTAAAACATTACTCTGATGCATGGGGAGCAAAAGTGACTCTTAAAAATACTTGGGAGCATCATTAAACTTCACGGCTGCCTCAATATGATGCTCCAAACTATGGTATAATCAACCAAAACATCTGAATCTACAGCTTCCCATTCAGGAATAGTGCCATCAGCTTTTGAGTGGAAGGAGGTCTGTTATGTATCTCAGTTTCGTCTGTTATGTATCTCAGTTTCCTCTTACATCAGAATGACTTTAACGACATGTACCTAGGAGACACAATTGACACTATATAGTAGCTTAGAGTCAATACAGCAAGGATGTTCAGAATCTCAATAACACAGGTTGTCGAGATAAAAAAAGGTGCAAAATCGAGGTTTTGCAAGTCCATGAGTTAAATAAACTATCGCAAGCATGTTGCAATCTCACCAAATGACTAAAATTATGCAAGATCTGTACTTGACAAGTTATTACGATGGGACCAAAACCACCATACTATATGGGTAATGCTCCGAATTGCAAATGAAAAAGTTCTGATATTCAATTCAAAATCACTTAAAAAATCGCAGGACTCTCCAAATGAGTTCAATTTATTCCACCAAAATCATCATTACCAGTTGATTGGTAATTGAACATTGTCTTCCCGTGTCATTGTACCTATGAAGACGTTAGTGCATCCTAATCACCTCACAACGATTTGTAGAGTTGGGTTCCTCTATTAAGGTTGGACAAGATGGCTTTCATAATGTTAAAGGTGCATATTCTGCCCCTTCTCTTGATATGTATTTATGTTATCATGCCAAGGCAATGACCATATTACCTTGGTTACTAATCACAAAGAAACAAGACATGAAAATAACAAAAAATAACAATATAACACTCTCTGAAGTAGTAACGCGGTTCGATACCTATGCTACAAGTTTTTTTTTTTGATAATCGGATGTCCGGGCTAGCTTGTGTACACCTCGACTATATCCGGGGACCTGGAGGTAACAACTAGGCGTAACCTCCTAGTAGCCCCTAGAGTTTGTTGGCAGAGGGAATCGAACCTGAGACTTTAGGCAGGAGCAAACCCGAAGTCTCAAGGCAAAGACCACTTTGTCAACCCCTTGGGGTTCCTTTGCTACAAGTTAATTAAGTAGGTATTAATAAAATAAAAAACTCGATAAAATGCAATCATCTTCCTTTCTACACGAAGAAACAAGAAGATCCAAGTAAGAATGCAGCTTATGAAACGAATAATGAGTGAAACTAGTACTAAGTCGAGCAATATTCCAAGTTGGTTGAAGCCCTTTAAGTTCGCCTCTTTTTTTTTTTTCCTTATGTGTTGTGCTTTTTGTCTATCCTTTGGATTTCATCTTTCTTGAGGTTCTCAATTAACTCATTTGCTAAAATTGAACCTTTAGTTTCTCTTATCCCTAATGTAACCTGACGGTATAAATTAACAAAAGTCAAGCAAATATAGTTTCTCAAAACTTCAACAATGAACTAGACCTCAATATGACCATCATCAATCCTTTCGTTCTACCTAAATGGGTTTTTAAACTTCTTGTACATTGTGACACTTCTTCTCAAGAAGCCTCCATATGCTATTTTTTTCTTGAATATAGATCAATTCAAGTCATATTCTTGTCATTTTCTCTTATGGCCCTATATGATTTGATCAAGGATGATTTTGGTCAAGGGTCACGTTAAAAGCAAATTAATAATTATAAAAATTTGAACTTAATTCCCCATAAAGGATGCGCTCAGTTTTTATTTACTTCCAAGTATAACCTCATGAGGAAGATTACCTTTTACCCTTTAAACACAAATGTACACTTTACTCCGCAGTCCGCTCCCGCCTCTCACTTTCCACCTCCACCCAACATCCACTTCCGGCTGGTGAAACTTACGAGTTCGTGAAAAATTGAAGCTTCGAGCTCGTGCATTTCCCTAGATTTCGATACACAGCTATATTAAACCAACTCGTGAATTTCACTAACTTAGAAAGTACTACTTATACTGCCTATATTCAAACTATGTACAACAACCTAGCGAAATTTACGAGCTTAAAGCTGTCAGAGTTTGTGAATTTCACTATTTTTGAGCATGTGAATAAATTTCACTAGTTTTGAGCTAGTAAATTTCACTATTTTTTGAGCACGTGAATTTCACTACTCTCTCTCCCTCTCTCTCCCTCTCTCATATAAATGTTTTATTTTGGTGAATTTCTTGTATACATGTTAATGCACAGATATTTCAGTTTTGTGCGGAGATTTGTATAATTTTGTTATAAATGGATGTTATACTCGATGAATACTTCTAAATCAGGTTGATTCAAGTAATAATAGGATCCTGATATTGATGTTTCCAAATCTTATATTGTGTTCTTGAGTTTCGTGAGTCGCCTCCCATGCACCGCCTCTTTGATGAGCAGCTGCACTCTTCTATGGAAAGAGCTCTCCAACCACTTCTCCTCCTTAGAACAAAACCTCCAGAAGTAACTTTACTCTCTCCTTACCAGTACATTCTTTATTAGGGCCTTGATTGCGATGTAAATTGGACCGGACCGTGTTTTCCCCTCACTTTAAATGTCTCTCTCCCCTTTTTCTTAGTCTTGCATCAGTCGCTATTAGTCTTTCTTGTAGTGTTGTTAGGAGATGATAGCTTTGAAAGTTCTTTGGAATCTATATTGCTTGGTTAGAAAGCAATTCTTTGTTTCTAAAATGAAGCTATGGACATTATGATGGAATGAAGATTGAAGACTATTTTTGGTGGGAGAAGTGGTTCAATCTATTTTTTTGGTTTGAGAGGCTGCTTTTTTTTTTAATCTATGGTTTAGTAGGATATTTTCCTCGTTTACTGTTTTTTGCACTTAGGATTTCTTATGGGGAGGTGTTTTTTTGTTAGTTTCTTTGATAGGGAGGTAACCCTATGGTATGTGTGTCCTTAGAAGTTGCTTATGGGGTGTTTCAAGAAGCAGCCACCAGCCATTTTGAGTAAAAAATAATGGCTGGAACTTTTCTCTTGTTCGAGTCTAATAAGTACTTCACTATGAAGTAACCTCCTTAGGAGTTCTATATAAAGGGCTGTAATAAATGTTTTTAGGCGTTTTTTGATGAATGAAATTTCAGATTTTTAGTGTTTTATTGTGGCCTTCTTGTACTGCCTTTTAGGGCTTGGTTTTGAGCCCCATATCTCGTGGATTTTGAGCCTTGGTTGCTGGATTTTGCAAGGGTTGTCCCAAAATCTGATTCTTGCATAGTTTTGGCCTTGATCCGTGTTAGTCGGGTCCATCTACGATTGCACTTGTTGGAGCCTCTGACAAGCTAAATCACATTAGGTATCCATTAACCTTCGGTTGGACTTGTTTTGCCTCCTTCCTATTCCATATCTTGTAAACAAATCCATATAGATTGACGAGGATTTTGAGGTTAGGGGACAGAAAATACAGTTTCCACACTGAAGTAATCATCATACTCTTAGTCATGCATTTCAACTGGCTTATCATTTGCTAACCTCTAACCAAGCAAGTTGAAGAAGCCTTCCTCAATAACCCACATTTTGGCTATCTGTTCTGCTGGATAATAGTTCCTGTAATTCTTTGGTGCTGCTGCGGCCTTGCACCTTCTTTGTGAGCACTTGCAACCCTTAGGACAAATGTTTGGGACTCCTATGATATACAAAGAAAATCCTTTGAGAACCCTCTAGTTAAACGGCTTTGCATCTGTAGTGGAGAATATGTTGTAAATTAGATGAAATACTCTTCTTGATTGTGTAGTTCATTGTTTGGCAATACAAATCTAGGTTTGTATGTTACTTTTCCACTTGGGGCACTTGCATTAAGATATTTCAATTTTCATCTAGTTCTGATGATTGTAAAGTCACTTAGGTTTTCAACCAAGGTTACATTAGCATGTTACTTTTACTTTGTTATCTTGTTTTTCCCCTTGTTAAATCAAGTTCAATCTGTGGTCCGGGCTTTATTTGTATAAATTACCCGAATTTGTTAAATTTATCAGAATGTTTCTTATCTTCATTCTGTTCCTCCAGTTTCTCTAAAAAAAAAAAAAGAAAATGAGAAGAAAAAAGAAATGACTTCCGTAACTATGAAGAGAACAATTTTCTTGCTAAAATTTTAAACAGCATTTGCTTCCCAACTACCTGGTAAGAGTTTTCGATTTCTGTCCTGTAGCTCTCCTCTGTCAAAAGATTCTTCATTGATCCATATCCTCAGAACAAGGATGTGTATTTTTGCTTCTCAATTAGAACAAATCCAATTCCCTCTTAGTCAAAGAGAACTCCTCCTTTTGCCTTTTGAAGCAGCTCAACCTCAAACTTAAGGGCCGACTTATCAGAACATCTGTTGTAAAGCCATTTGTTATCAAACCACAGGAATTTGTTTTTTTCAAGCACTGTATGTTTAGAGTATTTGTCTTATACTCAGTTTTTCTTCTCTATCATCCTATCATCTTGGTATTGAGTACGTTTCTTTGATATTAATGAGATTATCACATTATGTACATTTACGTGTATGCGTGAAGGTTGTGAGTTTACCTCTCAACAGAGAGTAGTGTGTTTTAAGTGCACTGGACAATCGTACCTACGCATTACTTGTTGGAGGACTTATGTTCTCGGGTAAGCTAGGACTGTGTTTGTTTCTTTCCGGTGCTTGACTGAAGTAGTTCCACTCCAGTTGTGGGGTCCTGGTAGTCTCACACTAAAAGATTCACTTTTCTTCTGGTAGGCTCCACTGCTTGCCTCATAGGTCCATGAATGGTTGAGGTTGGTTTTAAGTTTGCCAAATATTTTGAGCCGTGAAAGGAAGCTGTAAAATGTGCTCCCCTTACTATCATCTCTCCATGGGACTTGTTTCCTTGTTAAAGGAGTCTGCTTGGCCTTGCCCTGTTTGGAGAATGATGTCTTGTGGCATGGCTATTCAATTTAGCTGGCCCAATCTTATTGGACTTTGTGCCAGCTTGCTGCAAATTCAACATATTATCTGTAGATTTACAGATTCAGTTACACTCCAGAATTGCTTTCTTATCATAAGGGTGGTAGGGGAAGACCACACTTGCAACTGTATCTGCCAACTCTATTTACTGGCAGATAGTGAAAGTCAGCTTGTCTTGTACCTCCATATTTTATCATGACGTTTTTACAGCTTTCATTTTGTATATTTATATTAGTGTAGTAATCCAATATTGTGACCTCCTGCTTGTGTGTGCAGGCACCTATTATTGCAGCGTAGAACATGTAATGACAGAACTGCTTTTGTTTGAAGACAACGAAGTCAATGGCAAATAAGAAGGTAGACACTAGTCCTTATTAACTGAATGAAAAGATGCATCTATTGTGGACAATTGTTCTTTTTTGGTTGAATGGAGGGAGATACAATAATCTTTTGGCTTCTAACATCTTGTGGTTCTTTGGGTTGCACAGATTTAGACTCATGAAATGCTTCGTAATTTGTGTTCTGTCTGTAACATTGGGAGCACATAGTAGTTTTTTTTCCCTCTGGTTTTGAATGAAATGAAGTTACTTAACTATTTTTCTTGAAATGGTTCATTTGCATTTGGTACAGGGTTTGTTCTAACTTACCTGCACGCTGCTGGAAGTATTATGTTCAATCAAATAAAAATGTACTTAGTAACACAATGTTTACAGAACAGTAAACAAAATATTTATAATCAGCTTTCCATCTCAGGTGATAAAGATATAAAGAAGCTAAAATCACCTGTCCAATGCAGTGCTTTTAGCGTTCCCTTATTGTTTGTTGTCTCAACTTTACTTACATAGATGGTTTCTTTCAGCCTCACACATTCTAGTGCTGATATCATTGATAATGTTGAATCAAGTGTTTCTGCGTAATGATTTGTGGTTTATTTACCACTTCTCCCTAATGGAACAATAAGTTGCAGATATTGCAGCCTTTCGCTGATAAGTGATCAGTGACATCCATCCACTAGTCAATCCATCTTCTCTAATGCAGTTGTAGTCTGCTGATTGTCACAGAAAGAACTTTGTATCAAGATAATGTGATTCATTTAGAATGTTTGTTGAAATGCTTAATTGCACAGCTTTGAACTTACCCCAGTTTTGTAGCTCTTGCTGGTGTTTCATAGTTTTGTTGCTGTGGCTGGCGAAGCTGAAGATGGACTGGTACATGCAAGTCCTCTCCAAAGCTTAAATTGTTTGTGAGAAGAGAATTACTATTTCCTCCATTTATCTCCCTTGTTCCATAGACCTGGAGGAATGTGCAAACATTTGCTTTAAGGGTGGCAAAGCAGCGCTTTGCTTCTTAAGATAAGTTCGAGGACGGAAAGAGAGAACTCTATATTACACTTCAAGATTCTATTAGTTATCTGAATACCTTCCTACATAACTCCTTGTTTTCTTGACGAAGTAGATTTACCTTCTTATACAGCTCCACATTTTCATGGTGAATGAGGCTTCCCTGCCACAAATTCCATCAAATTTAGCTACTAGAAGTGAAAATGTGTGTGAATAAAGAACTTTTAGTGGCCATGTAATTAGAACTGACCTTTTGATGAAGTTCTTGAATTTCATCTATCAGTATTTGGTCCTACAAAAGTACCAGCTGTGAGTACATGTAGCAGATCAGAGGATAACGATTTGCAAAGGGCACAGAAGTTTCAAACCTTTCTTGCACGAACCCCTTTCAGACTCATTTCCAGTTGGTTTTCCAAATTCTGTAATTCGTTGATGTTTAAACCAGACAGCTCTTCTCCCATCATTTGCCTGTAATAGTCGAGAACAAATATAGAATGAATTTGTATGCCCTGACACTATTTATTATCCACAACTGAGCCGCATATTTGAGATAATAGTGGCTACTTATAATGCCAAGTTTTACAATGTTTAATGAATTTGCATGCCCTACCACTATCTATTAACTGCAACCGAGCCGCATATTTGAGATACTAGTGGCTTCTTATAATGCCAAGTAAACAATGTTTAATCTTTAACACCTGTAAGAATTTTGGCTCTATCTGTAGGTCAAAATCTGGTCATATTGGTCAATTTCCCATTTTTTGTTCCTCGTGTATGTGGGTTTGATTGGAAATGTGATGTGGTAAATTGATTATGAAATTTTTTCTTCCTACCCTTGTGTTTTTGTGGATCTGATAGTTTAACTTTTTGTATCGTCTGTTTAATTGATGTGATGTCATAAAAGGCAATCGGTAGCTTTTTGCAGTGATTACATTTCAATGATACTTTTTTCTTGTTAATGACTTTGGTTGTATCAGTAGGGGTCTTGTTGTGCATTTATTTTTGGTAGGAACTTGAGTATTACATCAGAAAGGGTCAGGATGTGGGGATTGAGACCCCATTATGAGCTTGAAAGTTGGAGACCCCACCATTGTTGGCCCTATTTTTGAACTGAAGTAGCAAACATATTTAACTCAGATATCTCAACTAGGCAAGAAGCAACGAAGTTTTGCTGGTAATTTAAATTGCTGAGGAGTTGGCTTCATGGTATGATAGGGGTGTGGTATTTGACATGGCTGCCTAGTCATAACTACTAGATGCAATGTTTCTATTTTAGATGTCTGACTCTTAGTTGCAGGATCCTTATAAAATGGGTGCGCTCCCAAGACGGGAGCTCAAATCGGGCGCTCCCAAGATGGGAGCTTGCTCCCCTCGAGATGGGAACTTCGTTCCTAACTAGGATGGGAGCTTATCGGACCATTAAAGCAATTATTCTCATACTTTAAGGGTGTGGAAATAAGAATATGAAAATCATATGAGTCAAGAATTTCTGCAAATTAAAAATATCTAACTTCCAAAAATTACCCTTTAAGATAAGGAAAATTCTCAATTAGTATCACTTTTCCTTCAATGGTTAAGTATTTAAAGATATTTTATATACATATTTAAATATAATCTATACATGCTTCTTAAGCGCTCTCAACTTTTGGAACTTCTAGGTGCCTGATGTAGTAGTTTATGGGTGTTTACTATCATTATGTAATAGTTAGGGGGTCTTATTGTCATTTTATGTCTTTAATGTAAGGGGGTAGTATAAGTAGTGTAAGGGTCTTTCATTTTGCTAGCTTTTATCATTTTAAACATAATTATCAAGAGTATATCTCTTTGTATCCCATTTTGGGAGTTTCTCTCACTAGAAATCTCAATGGAATATTCTGGGTTGCATCATTTGGTATCAGTATTAGAGCATTGAGCTTAGATCCTGACCATTGATCTTACCTAAACCTCGCCTGGAACCCTACTCCGCTGGAAAACCAAAATCACTCTATTTCACTTGAAATTCCTAGATCTACTCATTTCTAACCCATTTCGACCCTAATACGAACCAGATATGGCCTAAACGACCTTGAACAGACCTTCAAAACCCACAAACGAAAGCATCCGAACTCTATTCTGTCGATTCAAAGCTGTTTCGACACCTATCGAGGGCCGTACGACCAGCAACGAGCACTACCAAGCCAAGACGAAGGCTATTCGACCAAACCGAGCCTTGTTCTTGTTGAAAAACAGTGATTCGTGCACAGTCGACACTTGTGACCAGTGGATCGACCTTCGAAACAGTGACCCAGCCTTCGAAATCGTCATCCAAGCCACTCGAAACAATGACTCAGCCTTCAAAAATAGTGTCTCCAGCCTTCGAAACAGTGTTTTAGTCACTAGAAATAGTGGTAAGGTTTCCATCCTACTCTCTTGGCACTCAAATCGGTGCTTTAGGATTCGATTTCACTTGGGTTACTGTTGTTTGCTGCGATTTTGCTCTGTTTGCTGCAAATTGTTGCTGTTTGCGTGGATTTTTATCGTATTTGGGGTTCATTAGTGCTTGATTGCTGTGATTTGTTGAAGCTTGGGATCCCAATCAATTGGGTGTTGTTTGTTTGGGTTTGATTTTAGTTATTGGAGTGATTGTGGGTGTTGTTATGGCTCATAGAGGAGGTAGAGGTAGGAGAGGAGGTCGAGGAAGAGGATTTATGGTGAATGATGGTGAAGAAAATGCGTTTGACAACCGGAAACCATGAGATGGAAGAGATGAGACAACATATTGCTAACCTAACGGTGTTGATGTAAGGTTTACATGCATCACGCGGGGGTAGCGGAGAGTCCGAGGATTCTCATAGTCACTTTGAGAACCCTTTTGGGGAACAAAATTGGCGTAGGCCGCCTCCTATTCACATCCCTTATAAGTGGGAGAATAATATCACGATTGAGCTTCCCGAGTTCAATGGAAGTCTCAAACCGGATGAATTTGTTGATTGGTTGAACACCATTGAGAGAGTGTTTGATTATGGTGAAGTCTCTGAGGAGAAGAAGGTGAAGTTGGTGGCTATCCATCTTAAGGAAGAGCCTCCGCTTGGTGGGAGCAATTGCAGCTCACTAGAGAAAGGAGATGTAAAGCGAAGATTAAAGAATTGGGAGAAAATGAAGAAGAAGCTCAATGAACAATTCTTGCCTTTCAATTATATGCAAAACCTCTATAAAAGTTTGCATAATCTTAAGCAAAGTGGAAGTGTGGAAGACTACACAGAGGTATTCCATCAACTTGTAGCTAGAGTTGAATTGAATGAGAGTGAAGATCAAGGGTTGCAAGGTATATAAGTGGGTTGAAGCCCTCAATCCAAGATGCCCTTGACATGCAAACTTTGTGGACGGTTTTGAAAGCTTACAATCGTGCCTTGGTGGCTGAAAAGCAAGAAAAGAGGAAGTTCTCGAGATTCGGCCAACAATTTCAGCAATCTCAAGGCGGTTCCAAGTCGGGACAGCCCTACTACTCCTATTCTAAGGGTGGATCATCCTCTAGTGGTGGCCAAGGTGCTTCTTCTAGGGTTAGTAATCAAAACCGGGTAGATAAAGCTACAACTTCCACTCAAAATCAGCCTCAATCCTGTGGTTCGGGGACTAGAGATCAATTCCCGGGGGGGGGGGGGGGGGGGGGGGGGTGGGGATTCAAGTGCTATAAGTGCGGGGAGCCGGGTCACAAGTCTTCGGATTGTCGGAGGTCTTCCGATAATAAAAACAAGGCACTTTTTATGGAAGAAAGTTGTGAAGATGAATTCCCTATTTATGATGAAGCTATGTGTGAGGATGTTGGAGGTGATGATGAAGAGGAAGTAGGTCTTGCCTTGGTGATTAAGAAGACTTCTTCTTACTCCTAAGGATGAATAGCAATGAAGATTGGTTGCGTAACCAACATATTCCACTCCACTTGCAACATTGGAGGTAAAGTGTGCAACATGATTATTGATAGTGGAAGTTATGAGAATGTGGTCTCTCAAGAAGTGGTGGACAAGTTACAACTCAAAGTGGAAGAGCATCCCCATCCTTATACTCTCTCTTGGTTCAGGAAGGGCAATGAGATCAAGGCGATGAAGAGGTGTTTAGTCTCTTTCTCCATCCGGCAGAAGTACTTTGATGAAGCTTGGTGTGATGTGGTTCCTATGGATGCTTGTCATTTACTACTTGGTCATCCGTGGCAATATGATAGGCAATCTGTCCATGATGGGAGGAAGAATACCTACACTGTCCCAAGGAAAAGCGACAATTTACTTTGTTACCTATGAAGGAGAAGGTGACCACAAAGCCTCCTCCTACCACGCTGCTTGCTTCTAAAGGATTTGTCAAGGAAAGTCATGAAACCAGGTATGTTGTAGTCTTGGTTTCTATAGCGAATTTGGGTGTGTCGGATGTTGATGTGTTCCCTCAAGAGTTACCTTCCGAATTGCCTCTTTTGCGAGATATCCAACATTGTATTGACTTGGTGCCTGGGGCACCCCTTCCTAACAAGCCCGCCTATAGAATGTCTCCAAGGGAGAAGGAAGAAATCCAAAGGCAAGTAAATGACCTTTTGGACAAGGACTACATAAGGGCAAGTCCTTAGCCCTTGTGCGGTGCCGGCTCTTTTAACTCCGAAGAAGGATGGCTCATGGAAGATGTGTGTGGATAGTAGAGCTATCAACGAGATAACTATCAAGTACCGGTTTCCTATTCCAAGGTTGGACGATATGTTGGATTGCTTAGCCGGTTCCAAGGTCTTCTCCAAGATAGATCTTCGAAGTGGTTATCATCAAATTCGAGTCCGCCCCGGGGACGAATGGAAAAACAGCTTTCAAGACTCCTCATGGTCTCTTTGAATGGCTTGTGATGCCCTTTGGGCTTACCAACGCTCCAAGTACCTTTATGCGGGTAATGACTCAAATGCTTCAACCTCTTTTGGGCATATGTGTAGTTGTGTACTTTGATGACATATTGGTTTATAGTCAATGCTTTGACGACCACTTATCCCACCTTCAACAAGTATTTGAAGTTTTAAGAAGAGAGAAGTTTTATGGAAACTTGAAGAAGTGTAGCTTTGCCGTTGATAATGTGGTATTCTTGGGCTATGTGGTATCTTCCAAGGGAGTTCACATGGATGAAGACAAGGTTAAAGCAATTGTGGAATGGCCAACTCCTACTAGTGTTCAAGAAGTGAGGAGTTTTCATAGGCTAGCTACTTTCTACTGGAGGTTCATTCGCAACTTTAGTAGCATCGCGGCTCCTCTTACCGATTGCCTTAAGCAAAAGGTGTTTACATGGACGCAAGAAGCCGCCGAGAGTTTTAAGTTGTTGAAGTCGAAGCTTACCGAAGCTCCTATCTTTGGCCTTACCCGACTTTGACAAGACGTTCGAACTTGATTGTGATGCTTCGGGAGTGGGCATTGGTGGGGTTCTAAGCCAAGGAGGCCAACCTATTTCTTTCTTTAGCGAGAAGTTGAATGGTGCTAAGCTCAAATACTCTACTTATGACTTGGAATTCTATGCCATTGTCCAAGTCATCAAGCATTGGAGCTATTACCTTGCATACAAGGAGTTTGTTCTCAACACCGATCATGAAGCTCTTAAGTACATCAATAGCCAAGAACGCCTCAACAAGCGGCATGTTAAGTGGGTAGCCTACCTACAAAAATTCACATTCTCTTTGAGGTACAAGTTGGGAGTTCTCAACAAAGTGACCGATGGCTTAAGTAGAAGAGTGAAGAATAAGGTCGTTGGATTTGAAGAATTTCGAATCTTCTATGCTGAAGATCCTTATTTTAGCAAGATTTTTGATGCTTTGCAAAGAGGTGATAGAGTTACATATCCATGTGTTGAAAGATGGATTTCTTTTTAACGGCTCAAGTTGTGTGTACTTAATTGCTCTTTGTGGGAGCAGTTGTTGGCCGAAAGTCACAAGTTGGGTCATTTTGGCAAGGATAAGACTCTAGGGTTGCTTTAAGATGAATACTATTGGTTGGGAATGACTAAAGATGTGGGGAGCTATGTGCAAAGGTGCCAAACATGCTAACGAAGTAAGGGGACAACAACTAATGCGGGGTTGTATTTGCCTCTACCTGTGCCGGAAAGCCCTTGGAAATGCATAAGTATGGACTTTGTCTTGGGGCTCCCTCTCACGCAAAGGCGGAGTGATTCTATCATGGTGGTGGTGGATCGGTTCTAGAAAATGGCTCATTTCATACCTTGTAAGAAGACTATGGATGCATCTAACATTGCCAATCTCTATTTCAAGGAGTTCTACAAGTTGCATGGCGTTCCTACTTCTATTGTCTCCGATAGAGATGCTAAGTTTCTTGCTCACTTTTGGCGGACTTTGTGGAAGAAGATTGACACCAATTTGCACTTTAGTACCTCTTTCCATCCTCAAACCCACGGTCAAACGGAAGTGGTTAATCAAAGTCTTGGGAACTTGTTGTGGTGTTTGGTTGGTGAACATCCGAAAAGTTGGGATGACATTCTTCCCTTGGCGGAGTTCGCTTACAATTCTTCCCTAAACCGCACTATTCACACTTTCCCAGTTGAAGTGGTTTATGGGTTGAAACTTTCTAGCGTGGTTGATCTTGTCCCTTTGCCAACGTCTAAGAAGGAACACCCCAAGGCGGACGAAATGGCTACCTTTATGAAGAATGTTCATGCAAAGTACAAGGCGGCCGTTGATGCACACAAAAAGGAGGTTCTATTCAAGAAAGAGGATCTTGTATGGGTTATATTGAGCAAGGAAAGGCATCCTCATGGCGCTTACATGAAGTTGAATGATCGGAAAGTGGGTTCTTGTGAAGTCTTGTGCAATATCAATGATAATGCTTACCAAGTCCAACTACCCTCGCACTTGAACATCTCCAACACTTTCAACGTGCAACACTTGATGCCCTATTTCCCGGAGGACACTATCGTAACTTGAGAACAAGTTTCTTTTTAGTAGGGGAGTCATGATGTAGTAGTTTATGGGTGTTTACTATCATTATGTAATAGTTAGGGGGTCTTTTTGTCATTTTATGTCTTTAATGTAAGGGGGGTAGTATAAGTAGTGTAAGGGTTTTTCATTTTGCTAGCTTTTATCATTGTAAACATAATTATCAAGAGTATATGTCTTTGTATCCCATTTTGGGAGTTTCTCTCACTAGAAATCTCAATGGAATATTCCGGGTTGCATCAGTGCCTCCGCTCCCCCGCACCCGCTCCCGCTCCCGCTCCCTTCCCTGCATCCGCTCCCGCTTCGTGCAACTAAGGTTTGACTATGACTGTTGATCAAGAAAAAACATGCAAGACGAGAATTAAGTCTACAGTTCCTGCTACATGATGAACAAAGAAACATAGGCCCTTGTAAGTCAAATGAAAACATTCAGAAAAAACATGTTAATTTAGATAATGGTACATGTGTTTTTCTGCTTGTGTAATTATTAAAGAAAGTATGGCATATATTTTCCAGGTACGAAGCCATTGTTTGAGATGTTAACTTGAGTGTTCTTTTCCGCGATTGCTCGATATACCTATAAAAGGAATTTGTTTTGCCATATTTTTTGAAGTGTTTGATGGGATGTGGATGTGTAGATTGTGGCCTTGCCTAGCAGGTATAAAGAAGAAAAGGCCCAATGATATCTCCAGTAATCGATAACATTAAGATATAAACAATTACCGGTGATTCTCTTGCAGGTTCTGCAGTTGTTGTCTCAGCTCTGCTGCCTCCCTTTGCCAGAACTATCAAGTACAAAAGATGGATTCAATGTAAACCTCAGTTATTCAACAAACATGTCTAGATTGATTTGATGAGCTATGAGTTCTCTAGGTTCAATCAGGTACACATTGTCTTTTATATAAGTAGATTCCTCTAAAGGACGGTGCATTCCGCAAAGTGCATACTTAATGTGGAATTTTGTTAATTAAAACGAAATTACAAACTTTTCGTGATGATGCATAGCTACATTGTAAATTTATGTGAGCATGCATTTTTATTGATGTAAGAATAAGGTGCAAGCTTTTATGCAAATCTTAAATCATTTGATAAGCCTCAAATTGTGTGTCCTTCCGTGTGAGCATGCATGTGGGTGGATGGTGTAAACAAGGTGTAAGTTTTAAGGAAATCTGAGTCATTCTTGTTTACAACAAATATCATGTGATAGTTCTCCAATATACTTGTGATAGGTTTGAACTGCTTTACCAATATTATAATTTGTTCACTCTTCATATGGTAGAGTTTATTGTTGAGACTTGTTATATGAAGTTATTAACAGCTACAATAGCCCAAACATATTGGCCTATAGCATTGTAAAACAACTTATATGATCTTTTAACCCGTGGTCGGAGCGAGCAGCTTGTATGATGTTAAAATCTCACGGCGTTGTATCCAGTAGGTGATTGTGGTGATCTATTACTTCTGAAATAACAACTCATCTTTGTTTGAAATCTTGCCTAGCGGGCTCAAGGAACAGCATGTTAGTGACTTCAAAGAAGCAAATGCACACATTTTGATGTGGTTGTAGTTAAATATATCTGTACTACAGTAGTATAAAGAACTTTGACAGATATGATATCTGAAACTTCCTTCGCTTACGCATTGTATGAGGAATATTAAGTTAAAGTTATGCTATAATTATGCTATGAAACGATGTAGAAATATTGACCATGGTGGTCCAAATAAGTTTTAAATGTGAAAGTATCTTATTGCAATCCTCTATTTTAGGCAGTTTATCGAAATTGTTTGTCGAGATCGTATCCCTATCTTCATGTTTAGTGTGTCAGTAACAACACTAGTCTCTAGTGTCACGTGCATTAGGGTACGAGTATCATGTGCAGGTGTGGGGGTGGGTCCTAGCATCACACTTTCCTAGACTTAAGTCGTGAGGTATTCAGAAATGTGTCCAACTTGGCTATAGGTACGGGATACATCTTAAACAAAGTGCTTGTGTTGTGGATCATACTATATGGGTGGTTAATAAACAGAACGTTTAAGCTGTTTTGAAATGTGCTTGAAATCTGAAGCGATGAAGGGGAAACAAATGTTTCTCTCTCACAGCTATGTTTAATGGTAGATTTGTTCTTTTCTAGCTCATACGAGTATTTTACCCTTATCATAATTTTCAGACAAGGGTACTGGAGGACAGATTGAAGAGTTCATCTAACACTTCTAGTCACAAACATATGTTAGCGTGTGTAGAAGTGTCTTATTAGCTTTCATTACTAATTTAAAACTTAGACATGCATTTGCCGCTTTGATGCAATACATTCTTAGGGTCCAAGCTCAAATATGAAGAACTTAAATGGAGTAAAATGTATCGATATTTGCATAGTAAATCGTCCTTATGAACTTTTTGTCTTTGAACATTAAACCTGTTATTCTCAAATCTATCGTACATAGTTGAGGCTGCCACAATGTTTGGGTTTGCTTTTTCCAGTTCTCATAGATTCTGCATTATTTGTTGTTATACTCATAGAAGAACTAGATGTTACATGTGAGTACAGATGGATAATTTTGTTTTGCTTTCATAGATATTGACTATTAACTATTGAAGTGTTCATGCTGTGTTTGTGTGCTAGACTTTCTGGAATTACCATATCAACTTCGTAGGTGTTGTACTGTGTGTATATGTCCCATGCATCATGCATGTATTCGTGTTTCTTAGTATTGATTAGTTTTCATGTGAAGTACATATTTTGGGATTGCAAGACCGAAGTGTTAGGCAGGCATTTTCAAGGCAATTGCATGGGTTCGACTCAAGTTTCTGCTTCCCCTTCCCCCATCCTCTCCTATTGATTGTGCTGAAAAAAGAGAGAATGTTTACCATTTCATTTTCCAGGTTGGAACACATTATTTGAAAATTGGCATATAAAGGCAATTTTTGATTAGCGATTATGTACTTTTCCGAGACAATTCTATATGTGAGCATGTCATGTGTTTTAACAATTTTCTTGTGTTAACAGCATTTTGACGTTCCTAGACAATTCTGTATTAAGCATGCCATATGTTTTGACAATTTTCTCATGATCCCACATTTTGATGTTTGATTTTTTGTTTTTAGTTCTTGACATCTGTAAACTTGTTTCTTGAATGTAAGTCATCTATGATAAATCATCTTTATTTATTTTCCAAACACAGCAAAAATTACGTTAAATGGTTCAGTGTCTTTCCCTCATACTCTTTGTTCACCTCTGGAAAGACGAAGAAAAGAAGAGGAAAGCAAATAATAATCACAAAAATAGAAGGTTCAACAACTAACTATTAAATGCACAATATGAGTAGGTGCCTGTTATTCCAGGCACTTATGCATCCTAGAATGACAACTAGCTTGTAAAGCCTGTAAATCTGTGGGTCACTTGTGCAGAAAAAAGGCATTTCTTATCTCAAGCAAAGAAGAGTGAATTTTACTTACTCACATAGACTTAGAGGTACATGTACTTTTTAGCAGAAATATCTTATTCTTAGTGGTTACCTTGACCTCGGAAGTTGGATTTGCCAATTGATGATGTTCCTCTTTTGATTTGTTGTACCGTTCAATTATTGACTTCATGCTGGTCAAAAGAAGCAGTAAATTGTGTCAGATGCAGTATCCGAACATTTCATATGCAATATCTCTAAACTAGCTCCATGCATATTTGAAGAGCACATTTTGAAAGAACAATAGTCTTCAATTGTTCCATACAAATTTTCCTTTGTTTTAACTTAGTCATATTTCTGGTTAACATTAAGCTGAAATTGCTAATACCCATGGTCAAGGGTTTTTTAACTAACAACCATATGAGTTTATGTAAGGGGAAATTTTGATATGTGCAAGTGAAAATGTGACTTAATCCAAATTTCCTTTCCTACTCCTATAGACTATTTATCTATTCTAGTATCCCCTTGGAAATGTCCGATAAGTGTAGTGCTTCTTTTAACAGGGAAAAAACAAATTGGCGCTTTTAGATCAATTTGAACTGGGAAATGTGGCCATTCTTGGGGCAGTGGTAGAACTGTATTTAGCCGTTGTGGAGGCAAAAACAGAATGCACATCAACATCTTTTCCCATTTTGATCATAGTTGCTTTTGGGTTATTGCACATACCATGGACACGAGGGAACAAAGCCACAGTTATTTAGCATGTTTAGAATTTCGTAATTCGTGAGAATAGGAAGCCAAAGAATGGTGGCTTGGAAGGAGGTAATTCCTAGTCGCTTCCCTCGGTACACTTAAGTATTGCTTTGTAAAAACTCTTTCTCAGTGTTTGTGGCAATCGTAAAGCCGATGAGGTGTCATAGTTGGCTGCATGTTGAGAAATATGTCATCCCTGAGAAGAGAGGATATCCAGGTAAAGACTGGTGGCCGGGAAGGAGATAATATGAAGCAGCACGTTTCCTGATGCTTGTTTAGCTATGTAAAACTAGTTAATTGTCAACTCAAAATTGTTCTTTGGACTTGCTCACTGATACATGAGTTGTTATGACTGTTGAAGTCCGTTATCTTGGTTTCTGACACAAGTTTGGCAACTTGCAACAGGTATGGTCGTTTGGGACAGTTGTCTACAATCTAGTTCTGTGGCAAAAGTTGTAACATGGGACCATTCCCAAGCTTTTCATCCAACATCTTCCTTCTATTTGATCATGAATGTGGAAGTTATTTTTGTCCTATTGCGTGACGTATAGAAGTCCATCAACATTCAACTGACAGAAGGGGGTTTGTGCAACCTTAGTACTTCACACTAAGTGAAAGGTAAATTTCCAAGCTTTGTACAGAATCTTTCCACAACGTGTTGATGTTTTCTGATCTATTACCTTGGTTAGTACTTCCCAAAAGTTGCAAACTAAAGTAGACATGCAATAAGATCTAATCAAATTGGGAGTGACAGACTCATTGTTAACTTTGCTAGAAAATTATGCAATGGCTTAAACAGTAAGTGGAACACTCTGATTTTTGAAGGCTTTAAGGGGGCTATATATAGAAACTTGTTCTTCCTCATCATTGAGTGGGAGTTCCCTCAAATAGAATTATCTGTCTTTTGTGCTTCACGAACTTATTAGGCTTTGGCTAGTGGTCCCTTCCACATCACTCTACTTCCAAAGTGGAGCCAATTGATCCTCCAAAATATCTAACTCCGTCTCTCCAACTGTCGTAGTATCATTCTGGATATTCAGGAAAATTGGACAGACTCATACCTGTGGGAATCCTATTTCAATTGTTGGAGTTCAAATATTGACACACAGCTTTTGCACACTAACCAGAAGAGAACTGTTTTCCTTTTACTTATTTCTGAAAAACAACCCACATAACATGTGCACTAAGGACAGATCCGTCCCAATATCACAGAAATTCAGATCATGCATATTATTAGTCTCATACACACACAACACAGATATGAAGTTACACACAGGTGATAGCACTTCCGGTGGGGCTGCCTCGCCTGCATTCTGCTGGAATAGTATCTGGGCAGTCATTATTAATACCCTAGAATCCCCTACTTGATACATGTTCAGATTAATGATCCCCGTAAAGCATCTTACACTGCTTTAGAAAGTAAATGCAAGGTTCTAAAAGACGCTAGTTGGTCCCTGGTCGGTTAGCTGCCGACTAGCGATTTTTGGCTGAATCGCTGACTTGGCTGACTAATTGCCGACTTTTGCTCGAGAAGTTGGGTTTCGATGAAGTCAGGAGACCTCCGACTAGCGACTTTGGGCCGACTAGTTGGCCGATTTGACCGATTTTTAGAACACTGAGTAAATGTGAAAATGATAACTTAGGATACCGAAAACATTTTGATAATGCATATTGTTATGGCAATCTATACCATCATCTATATACGTATTATGTACACCATCTATACGTTTTCTATCTCATAATTCTGATCCCAGCTGAAGTATCATGCTTCAGAATGTTGTACAATCACTTCTACATAAAACTATTAGTTATCAGATTAGAACAATTCCTAAAAAACGAATAGAATGACACAAAATACTCAGTAAATACATAGTGGCTGTTATTACTTTAGATTAAGGGAAAGCCATATGGCATGCTTGGAATCAGTGTGAATCTTTGTTGCATAAGATTCGTTAGAGTTTATTGCACTTGGAATTCTGTAGTCATCAATTGCCTACTTTAATTTCAATTGATACAAACAAATCTAAAGAGTTGTACTAGGGAGTTAAATCCTAAATCTGGTGTACAAAGAGCACCAGCACTCAATGTCAATTTCTAAATCTGGTGTACAAAGAGCACCAGCACTCAATATCAATTTCTAAAATGTTAAAAATAGACTAGTAGAGGTTCTAACACTGACATATGGACCAAGAGTCGAATAACAAATGGACAGTTCGTGTCCAACTGACCATAGAGATAACAGCTAGTCTACTCAATTTTGAATATGTCATCAGGATCGATTAATCAAAATGCATCTTTCCCTCTATGTTTAAGCATTGCTAATTGAAACACATAACGGTTTGTTCCTAGTCCTTACGCCCCCATATGCATCTATCTGAAGTCCTTGTACGCCAGGAATACATTGCCTATTTGTTAACAAACACTTCACCATGTGAACAATAAGGTAATCCTCTTGACACAAGCTGTGTGAGTTGCTGCACTTACAAGTATACAAGTAGTCTATAATTTCACTGGACACCTGTTTTCTATGTTCCTACTACCATAATTTCACTGGACACCTGTTTCTATGTTCCTACCACTATAGCACCTTCAATCAAGCCAGCCTCATCGATCCCTCTCAATGGAGTTTGGTTTTGAATAAGACATGGTAATGATACTTGTTACTATAATGAAACTAATATTTGGCTCCATTGAATCCATCATACATCCTACGCTGCCTCTAGAGAAGCCCAGTCTCAATGCAACATGTGCTGTAACAAATGTCACCTCATGAGCAATATTGTGACCGTGATGGTGTCCTTTTTGTGTAAGAGGCACTTTGTAAGTTATTAACTATAACCTCACATTAGGGATGGCAACGGGTAGGGTATGGATTGGGGGATCCTATTCCATACCCAATCCCCGATCGGAGGGTCTTGCACCATCCCCGCCCCCATCCCAATTGGGAATATTAGATAAAGGACAAAACCCACCTCCCGATGGGGATCGGGTTTCCCCGAATATACCTATACCCAAACAAAAAAAATTAAAGAGTTCAAGAATGAAAATTAATTGATATTTATGTTTAGAAATATAATCTCAATTGATATTCATTGAATATTAAGTTGTCTATAATAGATAGTAATTAATAAGATTTACTAATTAAAGAGGTAATTGTTTACAAATGTACTCAAGATTTATACGCATTTTCTTATTTATATCTGCATGTATAATATTGTACATGTAGTATTTATAACCGGGTACAGGGAGGGTATGGGGCGGGTACAGGTATTCGGGGGTGGGGATTACAAAATCATACCTGCCCCATACTCGAGCGGGTTTTCTTCATATCCTATCATACCCGCTACCATTGGGGATTTTTTTTGGATTATCCTTGCCTCCATATGAGTGGGGCGGGTATCTAATGGATGAGGAAATTGTCATCCCTACCTCACATCATAAAGATGTTCTTATTCACCCACTACTCAAGTTTCTTAATAGGGTCGGCCTAAGGGTTTTGAGTGCCCTAGGCCTAATCTTTAAAAAAATTGTGCCCTAAATTTTTTGCCAACGGCAATCACAATACGAGAAAGCCAAAGCAATATAAAATTCTACTATCATTGAGATAATACATTATTACTAAGATGCACCTAAGTAAGAATTAAAAAAATACTGCATCATGACATTATTATTAATGATGTACTAAGAGCTCGTTTGAACTCCGTTCAGTAACCGAACGAGTTTGAGCACACATATTCAACTCGTTTGTTCAACAAGCCTAGCCCAAGCGTGAAGGTTTTTTGATCTGGCTGCTTGAAGCTCGACTCGATAACAACTCAAATCGGCTCGGTTTGCTCCGTTAACAAACCAGCTAGAGCTAAGAATTTTGTCTTGTCTACAAATCGAGCCAACTTGAACTTCTCAAAGCTCGGCTCATGGTGCGCGATTCCAAATATTTTTATTAATACTATATTTAATTATTAATAACTAATGTTTTATTAGTATAATATAATAAAAATTTCTAAACTCTTTGGCTGCCAATTAACTAAATTGTTAAGAGATCCCACGTGTACATTAGTAGTAGCCTACCAAGAAGCTTTAAAGAGAGAAGAAAACTCTTTGAACTTCAAAATTTTTGATGTGGGACAAACTTCACTCACGTGCAAATGAAGTCCTTCCTTTCTCCTTATGAAGTCCCTCCTTTCTCCTTGTCCCACATCGGTTCAACAGAAATGAGAAGATAGAATGCCTTTATAAGGTGGGAGCTAGGGCTACTCCTTGTTCTTTACATGTGCTATCCAATGCTTAAAGAGCTTGATCGGTGAAATGTAAGTGGGCTGGGCCTAAAATAGACTCCTCAAGCCCAATACTAAAATGTATGGAGTGCCCTAAAATTATTGAGTTTTTTAGATGCCCTAGGCTCAGGCCTCTTGGGCCTAGGGCCTGGGCCGGCCCTGTTCCTTACTACAATCAAGATAATTTATACCTTTCGATGGAGTTTGTACTTAAAAAAGTTTATGTTGGCTTGGAAGAAAGTACACTCATGGTTCCGCAAGCCCACTACACTTCGTAACCTATCTTGACCCTTTGATATTTGTTCAGTTTTGTACATAGAATCCTTTCATTTGAATTGCTCCAAAACATGGACACACATGAAAGCAATTTATTGTCAGCCTCTGACTATCCGAGTTCATTAGGTCATTTGCATCTTATTGGCTAAAATGCTTTTCTGAGGAGAGAACTAGTTTGATAGAAACAATAAATTCAATTTCCACTTCGCAGGAATTTTTACATTCGTTGCATCTCTTAGTTTGTTAATGGTTTTTTCTTTGATGTTTTTTTGGCATTATATTCAAACAAAATACATAAGTTTTTGTTTTCCCCTTTATAAACCCTCATTGAGATAAGCTCTACTTTAGCATACAATTAGATTTATGGTTTATACAAGTGCTTTCTTTTGAATTTTATTTTGATTGGATCTAATATTTGCTAATTAACGTTCTTATCTTGCCTCCTTAGAGGTATTAAGAGACTTTTTTTCCCCTTGTTAGACAGGGTTTGGCTTACGAATACGTTAGAATCATGCAATATACCCATATCAACTCAAACACATTTACACCAGTACACCTAGTATTAGTAATAGAATTCAGATGCGAATTTAATGGAGATTTGACGCTAAAATGATGTTATTTGAGTATTCGCCTTTCAAAGAATTGAGCTTGGGGTTTCTGAAAGTTGTATGATAGTAAGTTGCAATCCCCTAGAAAATGCATTACTACACTAGCAGATCTACACTAGCAGATCTTAGTGAGCCAAACTCTTGAGGGCGGCTCCATATTTTAGCCCTTATTAAGAAGCAATCTTGTTATTGCCTCAAAGAGGCATGGATAAGGAAGGTGACACCCATATTTTGATAGAATCCATTCAAGCAAAACTACTTCGGAGACAGTTCCTCCCGTGATGAAGCTAATACAAAACTAGAGGGGGATATTTTTTTTTATTATCAAAGATGTTGCATATACCCCAAAAAAAACATGCTTGATATAGATGAAGTACTTTAACATTGAAGCTTACTACCACAAATTTCGTAACCTATTGACTACCAATGTCAATAGCACATGAAACGTCAGGCCAAGTTAGAATAAGCCAAATTATGCACCTAGTTAGCTCACACTTTGTAAACACAAACTTCGCATATTATTCCAAAGGAGTATTGCCAAATTTGTCATAATTGAGACAAACGTGATGAATAATGTTAACTGTGTACTTAGATTACAACAAGAGAGAACCTTAGGATGGGAGGGCCTCTAGGATAAGAAAAAACCATAGAGAACCCAAATATTTAATTTTAAACTCTCAGAAGAGGTGGAGCTTGCCTCACTAATAGCTATATCATTCAAATAGATCAAGAGGAGAACCAAATCAATGGGAGGTGCAACGAATAAACAACTAAAACATTTGCGCTTGTTGATAACAAATATGGAGAAGCAAATCATGAGAGCTGCTCATACCAAGCATGAGGAGACTGGTAAAGGCTATAGAGAGCATAATATGGGGAGACAAATAACTTCAGAAGCATGAGAGAATCCGGCATAGGGTATACATAAACTTTTCAAACAAATTCTTGTCAAGGAATGTATTTCAAACAACCAATTAAAAAAGAGGCTACTTTGCATATCGGCAATAGAAATCAAATTTCGAATGGTAGTCGTCTTCTCAATGGGTACAGGCCCTTCTCTTGATCAATCTCATATCCCCCAGAGAACTACTTGGCAACTAAGTTGGCTTTATATTGCTCCAAAGAAAAACTAGAACGGGTCTTCACTTAGTAAACATGTTTCTTGCTTTCAAGATTTCTACCATTTGAACATGAAACCAACTTCAAAGTATGTGTAGCAATAATAGTGAGCTCGTTGTTCACAGTGATGATTGTGTTACTCAGTGCAAGCATCTTTGTAGGACATATTTTCAAAGTATGTATATAGGATAAAAAGAAACGATAGGAGGATGAGGTATGTAGAAACAAGTTTTACTAGTGGATATGGTCACGAGTACGGCCCTCAAAAGAAGTTAAAAGGGGTTGAAGAGCTTAGAAGGGGGAAAGAAGCTGAGTAAGTGCACGACAATGAGAGTAGATCAAGGGATAAAGAAGGCATATGGTATACATAAACATTTCAAACAAATTCTTGTCAAGGAGTGTATTTCAGAAAACCAAATAAAAAAGAGGCTATTGTTGCATGTCGGCAATAGAAATCAAATTTCAAATGGTAGTCATCTTTTCTATGGGTGCAGGCCCTTCTCTTGATCAATATCATATCCCCGAGAAAACTACTTAGCAACTAAGTTGGCTTTGTATTGCTCCAAAGAAAAACTAGAACGGGTCTTCACTCAGTAAACATGTTTCTTGCTTTCAAGATTTCTTCCATTTGGACATGATACCAACTTCAAAGTATGTGTAGCAATAATAGTGAGCTCGTTGTTCACAGTGATGATCGTGGTAGTCATCGGGAATAGAAATCAAATTTCGAATGGTAGTCATCTTTTTTATGGGTGCAAACCCTTCTCTTGATCAATCTCATATCCCCAAGAGAACTACTTAGCAACTAAGTTGGCTTTATATTGCTCTAAAGAAAAACTAGAACGGGTCTTCGCTTAGTAAACATGTTTCTTGCTTTCAAGATTTCTACCATTTGGACATGGAACCAACTTCAAAGTATGTGTAGCAATAATAGTGAGCTAATTGTTAACAGTGATGATCGTGTCACTCAGTGCAAGCATCTTTGTAGGATATATTTTCAAAGTACGTATATAGGATAAAAAAGAACGATAGGAGGATGAGAAGTATGTAGAAACAAGTTTTACTTGTGGATATGGTCACGAGTAGGGCCCTCAAAAGAAGTTAAAAGGGGTTGAAGAACTTAGAAGAGGGAAAGAAGGTGAGTAAGTGCACGGCAATGAGAATAGATCAAGGGATAAAGAAGGGGGGAGATATTCTATACTAAATTTCTTTAGCTATAGGAACAATTTTGGAGGGGGGAGAAATATGGTTGCATCTCAAAGACGGTAACATTGCTAGAGGGAGGAGATGCTTCAAGAGTAGCCATATACCTATCAATTGGCACATTCGAATAGACTATGTCAATATGAACCAAATCTCTTTAGCTATATGCACAATTTTGGGGCACAATTTTGGACAGAAGGGATAAATATAGTTGGCGCTCAAAAAAGGTAACATAGCTAGACTTGTGCAACTTTTTGATCTCTGGATTGTACCAATGTAGCCTCTTCGGTTTATGCTACATCTCAAGAAGACTTACACGACACAACAAACACTAAGACTAGTACGGTTCCCTAATTAGGAGAGGATCAAAACAAGTAGAAGCAATCGCATGACCAAAGGAATTGTTAGGAACCTGGCTCTAGCGAGGCTCATAAGGAGAAGTACTAAACAGAGGTGGGAAGGGCATTCAAATAAGAAGGTAAGTTGTTGTAAGGATAGCTTCTTTACTGAGCATGCTTTTGTACAACATAATTGTTTTTGGTGGGAAGGGCATTCAAATAAGAAGGTAAGTTGTTCAAGCAATTGTGGAAAAACTTAATTTGTATAATGCAAAAGTAAAAACAGAAGTACTTTCATAGCAGGTAAAGCACGAGTTTGTACATTTTCACAAAGAGTGGATTAAAAAAAGCCACTAGTAGGACTGTTTTCTTCAAAAGACTTTGGTACATAAAAAGATGACATTGTCATAGAATACAACTCTATAGGAATGTGCAAGCACTCACGAGTAGAGATATCAACGATTCAATGCCTATTCCTAACCTATTTCTTTGATGCATGATTCTATACAACATAATCAAAATAAGATAACAAGAGATATAATTAGAGTTAGCCAACTGACAACCAAAAGTAGACTTAAAGATAACTGAGGAATGTAAAACATTTTTGGGGAGAATGACAATGGTATGATGCAGAAAGAATGGAACTAATGAAAAAAATGTATAGATGTGCCATGGCAATAGTAATTGGGAATGCAAGGGGAACATAAGTATAGACAATTTAGGAGTCATATGATGGAAATAACTAAAATGAAAAACACACATGGTGGGTAAGAGACATATCGGATAAGAATCATTGAAACGTGATTGAGTAGTTGTCATGACCATAACCTATGAGTGATCCATTTGAGTAACAGCCACAAAATCTGTTACTGCTCAAACAAATGAGAAGGTGGGAGCATTGCTAAAGATGAGGCATGTGAAGGCTGCAGAAGAAGAGTGAGAAGCTTGGTAGGCCAAAGAATGATATAGTAGCTAAAAGAGAAGAATGATGTCCTTTTGGTAGCTTAGGATGCGCATTCTCGCTTTCTCCCAATGTTCCTTTGGTGGAAAACTTGCCTGCATCCCATGTTTGGGCCGTGATACTAATTTTGTGCATATTGTAATTTAGCATGGTAGCCAAATGGAAATAAAAACGATATATGGTTACCAAAAAATTATCTATGAAACGATCGTATATTTGTGAATTGCCATTTGTAGCCTTTGCTTGAACAAGATGTTATACTTATCAAACGCTATTGTTGTTGTGACATTGAAAATATTGAAAGTTATTGTACTATTTGTTGTGTAGCAGAGAAGAAAGAGAGTAAACTAGCTAGGTTAGAAGGAAGAGATCTTGTATCACCAGGGTTGGGATAGGTGCCCCACATTTCAGCAACATTTCCCAGCCGCAAACATTGTTCTTTGATGAAGATAGAGGAAGCTCAGTACTCAGAGAAGGTAGAAGAACTGCTACTCGAATGATGTAAATCCGGCTGTTTGCAATGTGATGATGGCGTTTCTTCTGAGAAAATGACTACAATACACCCATTAAAAGTGCATACCATATGCACCTATTGTATGGTATATATTTTGCTACCTAATGACAATCGTAAGTTCGTAACACTTTTTAGTATCTCGTAACTTTAACATTAAAAATTCATAACTTTTCAAAAATACAATTCATAATATTTTCTCTATGATTTATAACTTTGATATTTTTTTTTAAAAAATATGACTCATAACATTTTGTTTATAATTTACAGCAAGTTCGCTTTCAACATATAATGAATCCAAACTCTAGGTTATTTCTATCTGAGTTTGCACAAATAAAGATCGACAGAAGTCCGCTCACAAAGAAGAATCAAGAATCACAACAATTTTGATCTTTATGATTTGTAAGTTTTCAAAAATATGATTCATAACATTTTCGTTTGTCTTGTAACTTCTATATTTTTTTTAAAAAAATATGATTCCTAATATTTTCTCTATGATTTATAACATTTTGTGCTTCTCGTAACTTTTATACAAAAAATCATACTCCCTTCGTCTCAAAATGTTTGTCCAAAATCACTATTCACACTTCTCGAAAAATCATCTATATTTTTATGGTATGATGAATCATATATGTAATATGGATCTTGTTTGATAGATTTTGATTATTTTTATTAATCAAAATTTTTTAATCATAAAAAGTAGTATAAATTACAAAATATATAAGATTTTTTGAGAGGTGTGAATAGTGATTTTGGCCAAACATTTTGCGACGAAAGAAGCAACTTTTTATTCACAAGTAGTAATCAATTCTTAACATTTTTAGGATTGTGTATCATATACATCTAAATAGGAGTGTGTTCCCCTCCTCTCCTAAAATTTGGAACATAAAACTATTCAAGACGTGTTGTATCAATGCTTTCTTGATGATAGTATTTTGCCCCTACAAGATGGTGTGCATTAGGTTATAGCAAATCCGCCTTTCAAGATACATGAATTTGAACTCTAAGTTCTTTCTGTCTGTGTTTGTATCAGATTTTTGTTGATCATTTTTGAACCATCTATTTTGAGCCTCTTAATAACCAAGATCTAATTAATTGGGATAGATGAAATCATTTTAACAAGAGCCTTTCATAGGAACACCTTTCTTGGTTGGATTGCCTTTCAAATAGAACGGGATAGATGCACAAAATACACTTAGTCCTTTTATCATAGGCTAATTTTATTGTGGTGCCCGTTTGTTTGTAAATTGTTGTTTAAGACCCCCAATTCTCTATACTACTCCCTCCGTCCCTTAAAGTTAGACATTTTCACTATTCCAGCCCTATGAAAAAAAATTGATTATTTCTTTTAATCTGTAATGTTTTATATAAGCAATATAGATCTCGTTTGATAGATTTAAATTAGTTCTTTTAAACAAAATTTTGAAAATCAATAAAACGTTATGAATTGAAAGATATAAGTAATTTAAAAATAGCACGCACTCTCGAAAGTGTCTAACTTTAGGGGATGGAGGGAGTAATATGTTAATGCAAGGGCTAAATCAGAAAGATCTCTTGATGTTTGCAAGGATCATACTTTTTCCCCTTGTGTAGGATACAAGCAAACATTCAAGACAAATGAACACATAATAGCAATAGCAATAGATATAGAAAGAGAGAACGAAACCGAAGAAGATCATTTTCTTTATTTATCTAATTTAGTAAAATGAATGTTAATTAGAACACTTCTAATTAATAAAACATTTTCTTGGGTTTTTTAGTCTCTGCAATATTTTTTTGAGATTAATAAAATCCTTTTTTTGCTGATTTTTTTTTTGTTGAAGATATAACTCAAAAAATAAAAAATAAAAAATAAAAAAATTCAATTCTTGTTTGGCAACCATAGGAATGAATGCGGATGACTAATTTGTTACCATTTTCTTTCCTTTTTTTCTTCCCCTCGTCTCCGAATTGTAAGTACTAAAAAAAGTGTGAAAGTTCTGTGACAATTGAATAGGTATAGTTCTGTTAGCAGCCATGAGGCCCATGATCCTATTTCTACACCTTTCGGTAAGTCAGTGCGGAACTACAGCTAATACCATTGGATATATAGTCTATAAGTCTATATTTAACCAACCTCAGCGAGTATATGTGTTATGGGCACCCCCCTCTTGGTCCAAACTCCATTTAAAAATTAAGTTGGGCTATCTTTTTTAGCTTTTAATCCAATAAAGTTGGGCCTTTAGCCTCCCAACAAATACGTTTGCAACCCAGGAGAATAACAATAGTGATCACTACATACTATAGCATACTTCAACAAATATTAATAAAAAGTACAATAGTTTTTGTGTGGAATTTTAGGGTTTCTTTTTTAATTTATTTTTTTGCTTGAACTTTTACATTTCGACACACCCTCTAAGAAAATCCTAGTTCCGCCACTATTGAAAGTTATGAAGTTTCAGCTACTTAATAATTAGGGAAATGATAATCGCACTCCAAAAATTGATGCAGGCACTTCAAGCTACAGTGATTTTCCAAAATCACCCTTTTGCAAGTTCCAGTTTTACTTCAGACACTTCTAAAGTATTTTACTCTCATTTTTACTTCAAGCGCTCCTAAAATTTTTACTTCAGGCACTCCTTTGCCTCCTCTGTTTAACGGAAGAAGAAAAAATGGATGCCTACCCAAACCCTAACCTGTAACAAAAACTCTATTGTGAATTGGGTGTTCTAGATTGAGGATTCAAGCTCGGAAGGTAGTTTTTTAGTTCTTTTCTTATGATTTTGTCGGGATTAAGTTATGATTGAGTAGGTTTTGTATATTTTAAGAAGGGCATGGTTCGGCTAAAAATTTTCGCCATCATCGCTTCACAAATCCAGATGAAAAGGGAACCAAATAGGGGAAAAACCATCGATGTGCTTCAATACATCACCACCACTACCACTATAGGGATAAATGTTGAAAATTTTTGGATCTGAAAACTGGTTGAAGCTCATGATTATTTTTATTTCTTTTTTTAATAGATTCTCCACGTCGAAATTTACCTTGGTATTCTGATATAAGGTTTCCATGTTCTAGCTGTAAATTTGTTATGTATATTTTTGAAGTTTTTTCCATGTAAGCCCCTTTTTTCAGCTGCCGGTGCTCAGGGGGAGGCCGGACACCTCACGCTAGTCTCTTGAACACCGGCTCCCCTCCCCTCCCCCTGTTTTTTTGATTTTCTAAGTGTTTTGATTAATCTCTCTCCCCAATTCATCCAGCCGCCGTGCCAATCGTTGATTTCTCCTGCTCCGATCTAACATGCAACGATATATTTGCATAACTATGGACTTGATTGCTTCTATCTTTACCATTTGGACTGCTAATGTTAATTGCTTTTGACTTTTTCTGTATGGTTTTGGTTTAATATTCTAATTGGAGTGCCTTCGTAAATGAAGAGATAATTTGAGGGTGGAGTGCCTCTAGTAATTTTTATATTTTCAAAAGAATAGTTTTGTAACTTCATTACATTTTGGAGTGCCTGCATAAAAAAAGGGAGCCCCAAAATCAGCTCCCAATAATAACTCTCTTTTGTCGAAGTTGGATGCTTTCTACCTATTCAAATTTCCCATCGTTTTAGAATTATTTTTTCTCTTTGTTCTTGGAAATTTTAGGAATACAAATAAGAGAGAAGATGGTTGTACAAAGCAATAAAGAGAGATTCTAAATAGAGAATACATGTTCATTTAGAAAATGTCAGAAATTTGGGTAATGAATCCATTTCACTCTTGAGTTCTACAAAATTATGAGATATAACAACCCTAAAGGGGTCAATGATCTCTTCATGAAGTGATTTTCTTGGGGAAGACCTGCAACTTTTGGATGAGATGCCCCCTTGCAAAGAAAGTTTAAGACCACTTGTGTGTCAGACTAGATCAACATAAACATGAACAAGAAAAAGGGAGGGAAAGCAATTACTAGCACAAAGGAGAGTGTACTCGTGGTTATATTTTACCAAAATAGTGACTCTCCTTGTGTTTAATAAAAATAACTTACCCAAAAAATGAGAGCAAGGGCCTTAGCAAATACCAAGTCCGTCTTTGATGTCTAGAGCTAAAAGTGAGATCTCCAAAGAGGATAATCATCGAAAATGACGTGGCAACAATAGTTTCAAATCTCTCAAGGTGTGAGGTGATTGTTCTGATTTGACAAAAAAGGGCAAAAAAATGTACAATGTTTTGTATTATAATTATGTGCCGATGGTTCTTACACTATTACGCCTGTTTTAATTGACTGAATTATATATGAGATTTGAATATAAATTTTGTGAAAGTCTTTTTTCTCACCAATAACAAGGAATAAAACACTCATTTTACTTCTGAAATCATCCGACTTTGGAAGTACTAGCATTTAGTGACGTATCCCTCAATGGGGACGACTTTACGACCAACACATAAAAAAAGCTAAAGAAAATGCCTTCAACTTTTCCAGCTTTAAAAGTAATAGGTTGAGTTTGGTTCGCATCAACATTAGTGGGGCAGAGTGAATTTCACGAATAATCATATTTTTATGGTATCTATTCAGAATTAGTATGTTGTTAGGTATGTATCAATTTAGTCAATATTTTCCTAGAGTCATAATGTTTCATAATTAAGTTTTTCTTCTCTGAAAAGTTAGTTGTTTTACAAACATTATAGTAGTCTTTTATTATTCTATTTCTACTATGTTAATTTTTAGAGGCCATTTTTTGATGGGGGTCAAATAAGAACGGCAGATAAAAAGAGGATATGGGAGAATGAGGGATTAATTAAGAATGGAAAATAGTTTTATACTTAGTTTGGTTGATATTTTGTATGAGATGGACAAAATTGGGCGGGTGATGAAAAAAGGTGACAGCTTAATTATTTCGCGGAGTTCCTTTTCTTTTTTTTTGTTGCGAATTTTGGGGGTGGGGAGGGATGATTGGTTAGTTCGGGAAGGGTGACTAATTGTGAACAAGGTTGAGGGTGACTCTAAACAGTTTATCTGCATAGCGTCATTTAGTTGTGAGATTAAATAGTCGCGGTTAGTGTGCCTGCCAAATACTGAATTGAATAATCTAGGAAAATAGTCTATTTAATTAAATAGTCCGGCTAACGATCAGGTCCTTCGGGTTAGCAGCATTCCTACTATACATAACGATGTAAGCCTCGGCTATGGTATGTCGTTGATTAGTAACATTGAGTTTATTGAGATAGTGTCTCTTCTTCTTTTTTTCCCTTATGCATTTGGTAATATTTGGATTCAACAGCATAATAGAAGTGTTGTTGTCTTTGTTCACGATGAGAGATTCTGGTCTTGTTACAGGTTCTAGCTACATGCATCAGTTGGTAGAGCCACGGATCTTGGTGGATCTGATAACTTCCGAAGGAGGTAGAGAAACAAACGTACTATCATATTGCATTAGAAAGCACTTTCTTTCGACTGCCTTATAGCAAAAAGAAATAACATGTTGGTTTTGTCATGGGACAATTCGTGATGTTCATATTGGTTTATAACAGGCCACTTGATGAAGGATTGGTTTAACACAATGAAAGATTAAAGACTAATGAAGGGGTTATACAGGCCGACCCTAATAACCTTAGTAAAATCCTAATAACATAAAAAACTAAACTATCCTGAACATAAAAGATAAATAACGATAACCTTAGCAAAACTCTAATAACACAAAAGGACTAAACTACCCTAAACATAAATAATAAACTGAAACCCTAAAATTATACTTCACAACCTCCCTCAAACTCATGATGCGAGGCTAACAAGCCGTAGTTATTGTATATAGCAAGACTTATTTCACTCATTTTGAGCAAACTCACACGCCTTATATTGTTTTTTATGATTGATGTTACGTGTAGTGTTATTTTTGATAGTTTTAGGCTAAACAAGTGAATAAGTGCGTTTTGAAGCGCATTGGGAAGCATCCCAAAGAATTCAAGAGCCAAGTGCCCCATGGCATCCCACAACCGAGCCTAAACAGCCAAGGAATGAAGATTTGGCTAAGGCTCGGGAAGTTTAGAGGTCAAAAGATCAAGCCAGAAGGCTAAAGCCTGTGAAAGTGTATCTCTGTATTAGGAATATATGATCACATAATAAATCATATATTCTGTATCTTTTCAATTAGGCATTGATTTCGTAGGTTTGGTAGCATATCATGATCTTCTACTTTAGGTAGTATATCGTGATTGCATTGTAATATTTTCCTTCCTTTTTAAGTGTAGATGTTCTCCTATTTAATCATGTAATAGCCTAGTTATTGTATTCATTCAGAAATTCAGCAATATACGTCTGTCTTCTTCCTTTCTTTCTCTCAGAAAACTATCATGGTATTAGAGCGGGTTTAATACCTCAATCTGTTCGTTCCTCTCTCTCTCTACAAAAATCAGATAAGCTTTTCACAAAAGCTTCTCGTTATTCTTCTCTCAGAAAATACTTCGAACACCATCAGCCAACACCGAACACCATCGGCCTCGTCACACTCCGACGAGACTTTTGTGATCGACGGCAACCCTCGCCGACGCCCGACGAGTACTCTCCGACGTCCGACAGACCTCTCAGACCACCAGAAAACCCTTGTTCGAACCACCATCAGTCATCATCTACCTCTGACGATAATCAGCAACCTCCGACGAGTCTCAACAGACGTCGTCTGACCTTTAGCCCGTCACTAAGATCACCGACGACCCCACCTCTGCTCTCGCCGACCACCGACACAAGCTTTCCAGTAACCAGCGATCTCTGACAGACTTCGACTCTGTCTGTTTGAGTCAGATCTGCACTTTCTAACCTCCAGCGACCATCATTTGACCACCGGCGAGCAGCTCAGACCTCAGGCGAGTAGCACAGACCTCCGGCGACCCTCATCGGAGCTTCCTTAGTCACCGGCATCCACTATTAGGTCTCACCCAGTCCTTGGTTTGCTCAGACAGCCTCTTTGTGTGCGTTTCAGAGCCAAACAACGAATCAGACGACTTGGGTTTCCAGCTTTTCAGTCTTGGGTTCATCTCTGACCTCCTTCAGTAATCACAGCAACCTCTATAGCACTCTGACTGCGTTCAGCACTTTCAGATCTAGCTCTGGTATTTCATATCTTGCTTGAGTACCTACTCTAGTTCTATTCTCTGTCTGTTCAATTACTGGGTATTGTTGACAACTTTGATTCGGAGTCTCTCTTTATAGCATCATATCTGGAGATAGAACTCAAGCCATTAGTATCCGTCTGAAAGGTAATAATTACTCTTATTGGTCTAACGTGATGAAAAATTTTGTGGTTGGTAAGGGGGTATGGGGACACGTTGATGGTTCAACACTATGTCCATTTGATCCAAAAGCTGAAAATTATGCCACTGCATTAGAAAAATGGACCATAGAAAATGCACAGATTCTTACTTGGTTTCACAACTCTGTAGAACCAAGCATTGGGATGAATTTTTCAAAATATGACACGTCCAAGAAAGTCTGGGATTACTTGAAGGGTATGTACCTTGAATCAAATTTTGCAAAACAGTACGAACTTGAGTGGTCTATTCATAGTGCAACCCAGAGTGATAAAACTATTCAAGAGTTCTATAACGAAATGACTACTTATTGGGATCAGTTAGCTTGCATGGAACCTGCTGTTTTGCGTTCACAACCTGAGCTTATTGAGTATTGTGAGCAACAGAGGTTGGTCCAGTTCCTTATGCCCCCTTGAGCTCAGTTTGAGCCCCTTCGCGGGGCAATTTTGCACCGTGTTCCTCTACCTTCTGTGGCTGCAGCTGTTCATGAACTTATTGCAGAAGAAACCCGGTTCAAAGTGGCTAGTATGGCTTCTCCTGGTTCACAGTCAGTTTTTGCTGCTCCGTCTGCTTCAGCCCGCTTGCCTTCAGCATCTCGATTGCCCACTCCAGCCTCACATCTTATCCAGTCTGCGGGCAAGCCCAAGCCCAATTGGTCTCAGACACCCGTGGATGAGTGCAGCTATTGTCATGAGAAGGGTCATTGGAAGCATGCGTGTCCTAAATGTCTCCAGCCTAAGGGACGTAATGCTTCTTAGTCAACTAATTCCTCAGCTCGTCGGCCATCACAGCAGCATTCTCACCCTCCTGTAGCCTTGGCAACATCTTCCTCCAGCGGCACTCCTCTTCCACCTCTGTTTGATTTTGAGCAATTTCAGCAGTATCAGGCTTATATGGCAGCCATTCAGGGAAATTCTTCCCAAGCTTCTGCGCCCTGACTACTACTACCTCAGGTTTGCATGGTGCTTACAGCACAGGTATCTTACCCACCACCTGGCTATTTGATTCTGGTTCCTTTCATCATATGACTCCTGATTTGTCTCTTCTTAGTCACTGTATGTCTCCTGTTTCTCCTATTAGTATTTCTACTGTTAATGGCTCTCCAATGCAAGTTGTCTCTATTAGTTCTATCCTCCCTACTACATCTTCTTCTCTATCTATTCCTAATGTCTTTTATGTTCCTCAGTTGACATTGAGTCTGCTTTCGATTAGCCAGTTGTCTGATTCCAGTTTTGATGTTATATTTTCCTCTTCTGGTTGTGTTGTGCAGGATCGGGATTCCAGGAAGCAGATTGGGGCAGGCCGTAGAATTGGTGATCTCTATATCCTGGAGCATTTGCTTATCCCACCAGAGTTTTCTTCCACTTCTACGTCATCTTTTCGTTTAGATAATAAATCTTCTCCCTTTTATCTTTGGCATTCTAGATTAAGACATTTGTCTAGTGAGCGTCTGAAACTTTTGGTTAAATCCGGTCATTTGGGAAACATTCCTATTAGTGATATTTCTGCCTGCAGTGGTTGTAAATTGACTAAAATGACTGCTTTACCTTTTAATAAAAGTTCTTTTGTTTCTACTTCTCCTTTTCAGCTTGTTCATACTGATTTATGGGGTCCTTCCCCAGTTGTCGCAAGAGGTGGTTTTGTTTACTATGTTTCTTTTGTGGATGATTTTAGTCGGTATACATGGGTGTACTTAATGACGCATAAATCTGATTTCTTTAAAATTTATCAAAATTTTCCTGCTATGGTTCAAACTCAGTTTTTTGCATCTATTAAAATTCTTCGTTCTGACTTGGGTGAGGAATACTCACTTTCTGAGTTTGAAAAATTTTTAGACACCCATGGGACTATCCATCAGTCTTCTTGTACTGATACTCCTGCTCAGAATGGAAAAGTTGAAAGAAAGCATCGTCATCTTCTTGATATTGCTCGGGCTTTGCTATTATCATCTTCTGTTCCCTCTAGTTATTGGGGAGAAGCTGTTCTCACTGCAGCCTATCTTCTCAATCGGATGCCCACTCCTCTTCTCTCCGGTCGCTCTCCTTATGAGCAACTCTATGGTCAGGTTCCCAACTACTCTCTTCTTAAGGTGTTTGGTTCCACTTGTTTTGTGCTTCTTCCCAAGAAAGATCGCACTAAGCTCAACGCCCGTTGTGTCTTAGGGGTTTTTTTGGGATATGGCATTAATCAGAAAGGCTATCGGTGTTATGATCCTGTCACCAAAAAGCTGTATGTCTCTAGGCATGTCGTCTTCTTAGAGCGCCTTCCCTATTTCACTCTTCCTCCCAAAACTACTCATGTAGCTAAGGAAGATTTAATCTGTATTGACCCATTTCCTGTAGATGTGCCTACTGACGAATATACCTCTACTCTTGAGGTCTCTGATATTTCTGTAGCTCCTCATCACCGCCCTCCAATCACTCAAGTCTACACCCGCCGTCACAATGCCTCTGAAGATATTGAGCTCACCACTTCTCCTCCTGCTCCTCAATTTGCCTCTGAAGATCCGGATCCGCCTGCTCGCCGGTATTCTACCCGTGATCGTCATCCTCCGGTAAAATATGGTTTTTCTAATCCTTGTTTCTCCTCTTCATACCAATCATTTCTTTCTCGAATTCACACTTATTTCTAGCCTAGGTCCTATAAAGAAGCTTGTCAAGATCCCAACTAGGTGGATGCCATGAATGCTGAACTCACTGCTCTTGCTCAAAATCACACTTGGGAGTTCGTTCCACTCCCGCCTGGTAAGAATCTTATTAGTTGCAAATGGGTCTACAAGGTCAAGACGCATTCTGATGGCTCCTTGGAACGGTACAAAGCTTGCCTAGTCGCTAAAGGTTTCTCTCAGGAGTATGCCATTGATTATGAGGAGTCCTTTGCTCCCGTCGCTAAAATGACCACTGTTCGCACCTTGATCTCTGTTGCTGCTGTGAACCAATGGCCTCTTTCTCAGTTGGATGTGAAGAATGCTTTTCTCAATGGTTTTCTCTCCGAAGAGGTTTATATGCACCCTCCTCCTGGCTTCTCTCATCCTTCCGGTACTGTTTGTCACTTACGTCAGGCTCTCTATGGTTTGAAACAATCCCCTCGCGCTTGGTATGCACGATTTCAAGCTGTGGTTCTTCAGATTGGCTTCAAGCCAAGTATGCATGACTCTGCTCTCTTTCTTCGCTGTACCTCCCATGGTCTGGTTCTTCTATTGCTCTATGTTGATGATATGATCATCACCGGTTCTGATACTACTGCCATTAGTGACGTCAAACGTCATCTCTTCCGTGAGTTTAAAATGAAAGACTTGGGCCCTTTTCGGTATTTTCTTGGCATTGAGGTTGCTTTTTCTCCTCAGGGGTATCTTTTGGGGCAGTCCAAGTATGCTTCTGATATTCTTCATCATGCTCATCTCACTGACGCCAAGACTGTTGATACTCCCCTTGAACTTCATGCCAAGTTTTCTGCTTCAGATGGTGTTCCTCTTGAGGATCCTACGGAATATCGTGAATTGGTCGGTTGTCTGATATTATTAGTCAATTTGTCTCTGCTCCTCGGTCTACACATTGGGCAGCTCTATTACGCATCCTCCGTTATGTTCGTGGTACTCTTCATCAGTGTCTTCTGCTCTCTTCTACATCTAGTTTGACACTTCATGCTTATGCCGATGCTGATTGGGCTGGGGATATTAGTGATCGCAAATCTACCTCCAGTCTGTGTGTTTTCCTCGGTGATTCTCTTATTTCCTGGCGGAGTAAAAAGCAATCTGTTGTTGCTCACTCCACTGCTGAAGCTGAATATCGTGCTATGGCTCATGCTACGTCTGAGCTTATGTGGCTTCGCTGTGCTACGTCTGAGCTTGTGTGGCTTCGCTGACTTATCTCTGATATGGGTGTTTCTGTCATTTCCCCCACGCCTCTTTATTGTGGTAATAAGAGTGCCATTCAGATAGCCCACAACTCGGTCTTCCATGAGCGCACTAAGCACATTGAAATTGATTGCCATTTCATTCGCCAACATCTTCAATCTGGCACCATCACTTTACCCTTCATCTCTTCTACACTGCAGTTGGCGGACTTCTTCACGAAGACTCACACTGCTGCTCGGTTTTTCTTTCTCCTTGGCAAACTCTCGATGCTCTCCGGGCTCGCATCCTGAGTTGGGGGGGGGGGGGGGGTGTGTGAAAGTGTATCTCTGTATTAGGAATATATGATCACATAATAAATCATATATTCTGTATCTTTTTAATTAGGCATTGATTTCGTAGGTTTGGTAGCATATCATGATCTTCTACTTTAGGTAGTATATCGTGATTGCATTGTAATATTTTCCTTCCTTTTTAGGTGTAGATGTTCTCCTATTTAATCATGTAATAGCCTAGTTATTGTATTCATTCAGAAATTCAGCCATATACGTCTGTCTTCTTCCTTTCTTTCTCTCAGAAAACTATCAAAGCCGTGTCCAAAGGCTTACAAAGATTCCTAGGGAAATTCGGGAGTATTCAAGTGTCCATGAGACCAAGTGTTACCCCTCCCGAAGGCCGCACGATGATTAGAAGTACTTTGGAAGAAGTCCGGAAGCACGTAAGGGCCAATGAATGACCAAGGCTTGAAGATCAAACAAAAAGAGATTGATATCGATACCACCTCAAGAGGGGTATCGATACCTTTTGACCCCAGAAAAACAGACAGATTGGTATCGATACCTGCTGTTGGGAGGTATCGATACCAAGTCAATTTCTGACGATTTAAAGTTGCTTTTTGGACTTTCCACTTATGAAAAATTTTGCTTTTTATAATACCACACACACACACTCTCCTTCTTCTTCCTTAGTTTTTATTTTAAGTCTTTTTTTCCATTGTTGTAAGCTTTCTCTCTCTCTCTCTCTTCAAGAACTCATGTAAATTTTCATTTTCCGTTAATTTCTCGTTGTTTAATATTGTAGTATGTACTTAGATCTTCGTATAAATCAAGTTTATTTTTGTGTATCTCATGTTTTTCATTTCCTTCAAATTTCTAGTCTTATTTCCTACTATAGTTTGTGAGTAGTTTAAATAGGTGTAGTCATGGGGTGATTAACACTCAATAACTCAGATTTAATCCATTCTTCTCGTTAAAAAGCATACATTTCTTGTTGATTAAAGAGATAGAATTTAATTTTATGTACCAAAGTTTGGGTTTGTTAATCCCTTTGATCATACGTAGCTAAGGGCTTGTTTACTTGGCACATGTGATACTTAGGGCGATGTTAATTTAAATGTTTTCTATATGAATAGAAAAATCCTAATCTTTGTTAAACACATTTTCTAGTCAAATGGTTTTAAGTTCTAAATCTTCTGTTCGAAAGTATTTGACGATGTCTCGAGCCGGTTATCAAGAAAAGAACAGATTAGCCGTAGTCATGGTAGTTATGATCCCCTAGACTTCACCTTAGTTTTAATTAGTCTTTTTCAACCTCCAAGTCATTCTCGAAGTTAAGAGAATTCCACTAAACAAATCACCAATTTAGCTGGCCGCTTTAAGGCTAAAATCTTCACTTGCAAGTCAAATTTCACGCAAGGTGCATTCGGTCTCTGTGGATTTGACTTCGGTCTTACCGGGTACCATGCTACGCAACACCTAGCCCTACGCTTTGAGCATCCAAAATTATAACGCAAATTAAGGTCGCAAGCAAAGGCCGGAGAGCGTCATGAGTTTGCCAAGGAGATAACAACTGCGGTGGTGCTGAACAATGCAAAGCGTAGCTGCAAACAATACCAATGAGAGTGCCAAAACTGCAAACAAATGCTGACCAAAACTAGAACATGCAAATAGGAAGAAAGAGTGTGTATGGGAATGAGGAGAACAAACTGCAAATCAAAACTAGAACATGCGAATAGGAGAGAACAACCGATGTTGAACAGACGCTAAGCAATTGCCAAATTGCCAACGCAAACAATACGAGGAGAGAGAAAAGATGCAACTAAGGGAGGGAGAGAGGGGGGCTGACTAATTGAAACTAAAAGGCGACGTAGCCGTGGTAGTAAAGATCACCAACTATGGCCGGTCCAATCTACTTCTTGGACATCGAATCCCGTGGTATAAGAACCATGCAAACCTGACTGGTAGTGGTCACAACAAAAGCTTTGATTCTTTTGGATAGCCAAGAATGTCTAAAACTGCTGCTACTGATCAAATTAAGGGGAAGGTGAATCTCTGTCCAAGGTCGAGAAACTTACTAGTGGTGCAGCAAAGGTTGTTGGAGGTCGAGGAAACTGCTGAGACTGCTGAGGAAACTGTTGAGATTGCTGTGGGGGTGAAGAAAATTGCCGAAACTGCTGAGAATTGTGTGCTGTAATCTATAATTTGGGGCACACATTCTTCCAGTGTCCCTTGTGGCAACAAAAGCTACACTCATCCAAAATAACCCGAGGCCTAGGTTTGCATGTAAACTAAATCAAGTGAGAAGCTGGTATAGACAAAAAGGGTGCCATATATGGAGCAGACAAAGCCGAAGGAGAAGTAAATACTGACTACGAAGGAGATGCAATAGAGGCGACCTTGACCCTATTTTCCTCGGCGATAAGTTCACGAACTACAACATCACCTGTAGGTTGGGGAGAACGATGAAGCGTAGCCCCACAAAGAGGCTCCAATTGGTCATGAAAAGCTATAGAAACTATACAAGGCGGTGCTCTATAGAAATCAAGCGACTGCAAGCCTGCAGGTTCCATTAAAGTCAACTTATCCCAATACTATGTCATCTCATTGTAAAAATCCTGAATCGTTTTACCTTACTGCCTAGCTTCCTAAATAGAGCTCCCAAGTTCATACTGTTTTGCAAAATTGGACTGAAGACGCGTACCCTTGTAATAATCCCAAACTTCCTTGACCGTATCATACTTTGAGAAATTCATACTGGTGCAAGGTTCAACAGAATTATAAAACCAAGTAAGGACTCGTGCATTTTCTAGTCCCATTTTGCAAAGGCAGTGACATATTCTTCATGCTCAGGATTATCTGATTTCACAAGAGTAGGTTTGACAATAGATCCCGTGACATGACCCCACATGCCTCTACGCATAACAAAGTTTTTCATAAACGAACACTAATTACCTTATCTTTTCACATAGACATAAGGACAAAGCGAACTAGAAAATATCAATATTAGAAAGAATAAGAATAAGAAGAAACAAGTATCAAACGAGAGGACAACAATAGCTTCAACAATCTCAAACTATCGTAGAAATTCAAAACAAAAAATTGTCAGATGCAAACACAGCTTTAATCGTATAAGAGTTCAAAATACCTCAAAAAATTGTACCCAGAAGTTTTCGGATGCAAACTAAGGTCACTGGTGACCGGAGGGGTTGCAATGATGACCGACGATGGCAGATGGAGGGTCGCTGGAGGTCAAGGTGGTTTGCGAGTGCTAGGTGTGGTCGCAGGTGGCCGAAAACCACACACAGGTGGTCGTGAGTGTTAGGTTTGGTCGATGGTGATCGGAAAGTAACGTAGCGTTGTAGCAGAAGAAGACTAGATATCGTTCTAGTAGACGAATTGGTTAGATCTCGTTCTAACAGACGGGTTCTTAAATCCACAACAAAAAGACAATCAACCTTGCGCACAAGGAAAAGAAAAATACTCGGAAGTACTATTGATGAGCGATTGAATAATTTTTTTTATGCCCATAGGTTACACCCTTATTTGGACTAAGCAAACCCTAATTCAACCGGGACTCAAACTAATTAAAGAAATAAAAATAAAAAAGCCTAACCAAATTTGTTGCCTAAAAGGTTATTAAATCATGCCAAAACAAGCGGCATTAAAAGAAAAGAAAATCTCTAAATAAAATCCTAATTCTTGCAGACCAAGAATCCTAATAAAATTGGAAATTAAAATCAAACCTAATAAGGAAAGATAATAATTCTACACTAAACGAAAATATTCATAATCACAATCTTATTCTAAAACAATAAAAATATAAATATAGAAACTTCCAAATCTTGCACTAAAATATAAATATAAAAATATAATTCTACCCTCTCTCAATTAAAAAAAAATTGGCCCTCGAGTTTCTAGTGCTTGAAAAAACTTGATACGGCTGCTCTTGTCTTCATCAACTTTGTTTCAAATTAATTTTCTCAAACATGAACTTCAACAATGAACTCCACGTGGCATCACCTCCAAAATATTTTAGTGCTTTCTTCTAGGATATGGCAAGTCGAACACGAATAAGATAGTAGCAGCCAAAATATGCGAAATGCTTCAACTCCTTGCTTCTCTTCCAAAAATTATTTATATAAAAGTATACTTGTGATGAGCTCTTCTCTGCATGCTTCAACTTGTTGACAAGATTTACTCGACAAATATTTGGAATCCAATCAAATTGCTCCACACCAAGAAAATCCACAAAAGCAACATCAGTACCGTTTAGAGTACAATCATGATGTAAATCCATTCGCTGGGTGTAAGCTTCGAGTGGATTGTTGATCCGTTCTCCTGAAGTCAATTCTTTCAATACCGATTTACCTTTGCTTGTGTTGCTAGCTTGCTTTTTCGCATAACTATTATTGGTATCGACCACCTCCAATAGAAAATAATTCTGGACCTCGGCAACTTTATCACCGTTAGTAATATTAATTTTTGGCTTCTCACCATCATCCATATCAATTTTCTTATTATCAACTTTGATTATAACCTCATTAATAACTTCTCCAACGACATCGTTGGCAAGACTAATTATATTTTGTTGCTTTGATCCGTATTTTTCCTTCATTAATGGCTCATAATTCTATGGCAAAAATCTCTCCATCAAGCGTTTTTTAATTCTTGACCATGCACGAATATGACGCTTATTCTGTTGATTTCTTGAAAATTGTAAGTCTAACCACCAATCTAATGTTGGACCTGTAAGTTTTAGCAACATATACCTCCACTTTTTTCCATTCGAGATTTACATATACTCAAAGACATCCTTAAGGTTAAGTATCCAATCTAGAATATTTTCATAACCACTAAATTTAGGTAAACTTTTGTAGTACCTGAATCTGAGTAATAGTGAAGATTTTGTACAGACAGTTTGAACTGCTTCATGTTTATGAACCTCTCATTTGATTGACTCGCAACTTTTCGTCGCGAAAAATTATTGTTCATTGAATCACCAACATAAACTGGATTATCATAAACACGCCTAAGCTATAAGTGTCCAAGATGGCTGTTCGCCCTTGGTTCACATGCCTGTTGCTCGCAAGCCTGTTGATTTCGTGCTTGCTGATCACAAGCTTGTTGATCATGAACCTGCTGATCTCGTGCTTGTTGATCATGAACATGTTGATCTCATGCTTGCTGATCACGAGGTAGATCGTTAGGATCAGGACTTGCTGGTAGCCTAGTGTTGATTGTCGCCCATTGATCGCACCCTATACCGCATCAATCCCATGATCTCCAAAGGTTTGTTCTCTGTCTTTGGCCATTGAAACCAGTGTTCTAAAACTCGACCGAGTACTCGTTGGAAGGTGCCTCATTGAGGTGACTATGGCCTGGTAGGTGGAGATACTCGCTGGAAGGTCGAGGCAGAGGCTAGTCGGACTTAGTCGTTGACTAGTCGCCGACCAGCCAAGTGGGGTAGAAGTCGGACCTAGTCGAAAAAAATCGGGGCTAAAAATAGAATTGTAGTCAATTTTAGGGGGCTTAGTGTAATTCATGCAAGGTTTTATACAAACCTAATTGATAAAAAGTAAAAACACAACAAGAGACTGGAGTGTTCTATGTCAGTTGCCTCTCTTTCTCCCACTTCGATTTAGGGCACGTAACTTCATCGGAGATTCAGCAAGGTCAATCATTAGTCATCGTTGACTTCATCAGAGAAAGTTTGATCATTAGTCGCCATCGACTTCATTAGAGAAAGCCAGAAAGGTCGATCAGTCATCATCTCTCTCTATCTCTGTTTCGTCGATCAATCACCCCCGTTGGATGTCGATCATTCATTAGACGTCGTCGTCGTCGTCGTCGTCGTCGTCGTCGTCGTCTCTCTCTCTCTCTCTCTCTCTCTCTCTCTCTCTCTCTGTTTCGTCAACTTTCGGACCTCTGGTGAGCGCTCTCTCTCTCTCTCTCTCTCTCTCTCTTTGATCGACTGGTGGGTGGCACCAGTTAAACTAAATGGCAAAAACATAGTAGACTAGTACAATTGTACTTGTATGTCCACCGACTCACATATTTGCTTATTTGATAGTTTTTTTTTTTTTTTTTGAACACTTTATGTATAATGGTGTTATTGTTAGTGTTACTGTGTTAGGGTTTTTTTTTTTTTTTTTTTAAATAGTAAATTGGAAATTGGTATGTAACTATGTATAATGGTGCTAAATGTTAGTGTTACTATGTTAGGGGTTTTTTTTTTTTTTTAAATAAAAAACCGTAAATTGGAAACTAGTTCAGGCAAAACAAATATCAAATATCAATGGCTTAGACATAAAAATAGTAAATGGGTTGAAAGAACACATTGCTAATAATAAGGCAAAAAACAGTAAATTTATTGATTTGCATTCTTGTTTTTGGTATGTGTTATGTAGGGCTAGTATCAAATATCAATGACTCAATCCCAATCTTTGGCGGCCTCTACCTTCTCAGTGCAAAACATGAAAAGAAATACAAGTGATGTCAGATGGGATTATGCCGTTCTTGTGAATCCTAGCAATAAGGATAGAATAAAATGTCTTTTGTGTTTCAAGGAATATAGTGGAGGGATTCATAGGTTGAAAGAACATATTGCTCATGTTAGGGGTAATGTTGCTCATTGCCCTAAGCAACTAAGGAAGATTAAGACAAGTGTACAAAAACTCTTGAAGATACAAAAGGTAAAAAAAGAGAGAAGGAGGTGGAAGTGAATTTTAGGGAGGGAGTGCAATTAGGAGGAGTACACATACTAGATGAAGAAGATGACGTGGAAGTTCTAGGATCAAAGAAGAAGCCCCATCTTGTTGGTCCCATGGATAAATTTGCAAATGCCATCAATCCCAATTTGAGCGCAAGTAAGCAAATGAGGCGACAAAACTTAAATGATGCAATTTCAAAGAAGAGAAGTCATGAGGTGAGTCAATACTTGGCTCGATGGGTGTATGAAACAGGTATTCCATTTAATGCTATCGACAATGATAGTTTCAAACGGTTTGTTGAAGCGGTTGGTCAATTTGGCCTGGGGTACCAACGTCCAACCCAATACCAACGAAGGGAGCCATTGTTGAAGGAAGAGGTAGAAAGAACCAAAACTTTACTTAAGAAGCAAGAAGAAGAGTGGGCTTCAACGGGTTGCTCTATCATGACCGATGCTTAGTCCGACCGAAAAAGGAGAAGAATTATGAACTTATGTGTTAATTGCAAGCAAGGAACTTCTGTTATTTCTTTTAAGGAAGATTCAGAGTTATCGCACATGGCGGAGTATATCTTTGAATATGTTGGCAAGTTCATAGATGAGATTGGCCCCAAAAATGTTGTTCAAGTTGTGATGGACAATGCATCCAACAATATGGCGGCGGCGAATTTGTTAAAGGTCAAGAGACCTACCATATATTAGACCTCATGTGCCACCCACACTATAAATCTCATGCTTGAAGGAATTGGCAAGCAAAAGAGTTTCAAAGAAACTATTGAGAAGGCAAAAAAATTCACTATATTTGTGTATGCTCGTCATAAGACATTAGCTTTGATGAGAACATATACAAAGAGAAGAGACATAGTGAGGCCGGGTGCTACGAGATTTGCTAATCCGTTCTTGACTTTGCAAAGTATGATAAATAAGAAACATGACATGCGGCATATGGTTGGTAGCAAAGAATGGGATGATACTAAATGGGCTAAAAAGGCAAAGGGGAAAGAGGCAAATGCCATATCTCGAGTCCGGGATTTTGGAATAAGGTAAGCCTATACTTAAAAGTGTTTGCTTCATTATTTAAGATTCTTAGACTTGTTGATGGGGATTGGAAGCCCTCAATGAGCTTTGTGTATGGAGAGCTCAAACAAGCTAAAGAAGAAGATATACAAACAACATGAGGCTAGCTATTGGCCGATACTTGAGGTCATTGATGAAAAGCCTTTGAATGGTTAGAAAGGCCATTGCATTTGACGACCTACTTCTTGAATCCTTTTTACTTCTTCAAGGATGCTACCATGAAAGATGATGCAAATATTATGAATGAGGTTGTTGATTGTGTTGAAAGTTTCTTTCCCGATGATTTTGATATGCAAGACGATGTTATTAATGCAGAGTTGATCAAGTACAAAAACAAAGAGGGTGCATTTGGAAAAGCTATAGCTGCAAAGGGATGTGAGTCTAACCATGACCGCTATGATCCGGGTAAATGAATAATTACTTTCCTTGGCATTTTTTATTGTTAATTTTTATCAACTTAGTGCTAACGGAATTGTGTTTCTTTCATGTCTAGTTAGATGGTGGTCTAATTATGGCAATCATACACCCAATTTGAAAAGAATGTCCACTAGAATTCTCTCTTGGACTTCAAGTTCATCAGGGTGTGAAAGAAATTGGAGCACTTTTGAGGGAGTAAGTACATATACTCTTTCGCCTTCTCACATCTCACTCTCTATAATCTATATATGTATATTAACTTAGGATTTTTTTATTGTGTGTAGATACATACAAAGAAAATGAATAGATTAGATGTAACAAGGTTGAACAATCTAGTGTATGTCCAATTCAATGCCAAACTCATCAACAATAAAAAGAGGAGGAAGGAGAAAAAAAAAAAAAAAGAGTTGTCTTACTTGCTAATGAAGCAATACATGCACAAGGATGGATTGTTGAAAAAGTGATGATGGAATTGATCCAATTTCGTGACTTTCATATGATTTGATTGGAGAAGCCATGGGAGCGGATGAATACCTTGAATCTAGAAGAAGTGGTAGAAATGTTGGAGTACGAGAGCTACACGAAGATGATTTTGTGTCGGAAGATGATACCGATGACGATGATGAGGTAAATGAGGATTTTGAGTGTAAGGACGATAAAGGCCTTGTTATGGAGGGATATGGAGAAGAAGAGGAGGAGTAATTGCTTACTGGTTTCGTGCCACTTAGTTTTATTTGGTTTTGAACTTTGAACTTTGTAATTGACTAGTTATTTGGTAGTATTTGGTTTGTTGGGTTTGAAGTTGAACTATGAAGATTGACTAGTTATTAGGGATTGACTACTTACTTGGTAATTGGTAGTATTAGTTTAAAATTTTACATGTCTTTACAATGTCTATATACTATAAAAATAAAAATAAAAACCGAATAATTTCTCGAAGGTCGAGTAATCGGGCTGGAAGCTCGGAGGTCCCCAGCCGCACTAGGAGCGCCTAGCGAGTTGTAGAACCTTGATTGAAACAAGGGAGGACCTTGCTCTAATACCACTTTGACACAGTGTTGTAGTGGAATAGACTAGATATCATTCTAAATAGACGAATTGGTGACTAGATATCGTTCTAGTAGACGAATTGGTTAGATCTCGTTCTAATAGATGGGTTCTTGAATCCACAAGAAAAAAAGACAATCAACATTGCGCACAAGGAAAAGAGAAATACTTGAAGTATTATTGATGATCGATTGAATAGTTTTTTTTATTCCCATAGGCTACACCCTTATTTATACTAAGCCAACCCTAATTCGACTAGGACTTGAACTAATTAAAGAAATAAAAATAAAAATGCCTAACCAAATTTGTTCCCTAAAAGGTTATTAAATCATGCCGAAACAAGCGGCATTAAAAAGAAAAGAAAATCTCTAAATAGAATCCTAATTCTTGTATACCAAGAATCCTAATAAAATTGGAAATTAAAATCAGACCTAATAAGGAAAGATAATAATTCTACCTTAAACGAAAATATTTGTAATCAAAATCTTATTCTAAAACAATAAAAATATAAATAAAGAAACTTCTTAATCTTGTCCTTCATCAAAAAGAGTGGGTCGCGAGTGCTGGTGCTAGGTCTGGTGGTTGATTAAGAGAGAGAAGGTTGTCGATTATGTGGAGTTCGGTGGTAGAGGGGTAGGGTTTCAAGGTTCGATTGAGAGAGAAAAGAACAAAGGATGAGTAGATTGACTATCGATTGAGAGAAAAAGAGATACGGAGGTTTGACTGCTACAACTTGATCAACTGTTATAGAGGCTCTGATACCATGATAACTTTCAAAGGAGAGGGAGAAACAAACGCACCATCATATTGCATTAGAAAGCATTAAAGATTACAAGACTAATGAAGGGGTTATATAAGCTCACCCTAATAACCTTAGCGAAACCCTAATAACATAAAAAGACTAAACTATCCTGAACATAAGAGATAAATAACGATAACCTTAGCAAAACCCTACTAACACAGAAGGATTAACCACCCTAACATAAACAATAAACTTAAATCATAAAATTATACTTCACAGGATCATCATGGTTCGATGTGTTAGCTTGATAGACATTATTGAGTCAATTGCTTAAGAGCTTAAGCTTTTGGGACAAGTGATAACTTAATATGGTCTCAGAGCTTTGGTTTTCTGAGAGGGCCTATGTTTAAGTCTGTTCACTTGCATTTGTCCCCGTTTGTATTATGCTGCTTGAAGTGGGCCGAATAATCATACCCAAAGGAAATAGCTTTGCCGGGTCGTAAGGAAGAAGTTAAAGGCCGTTCAGGAACATTCGTGGGCCAGCCCAACCAATGAAGGCCGAGAGCAGAACGGCCCAAGCTGAGCGGGTTAAAAGAATCCATACCCGTGATCCAAACACTTAGAGGCTAGGTCGTGGATACAATAGCCCAAATCCGAACAAAGCCCGCGAGATCTGCGGAAAGAGGTTTGCACATGTGCTTAGCCAGCTCACTTGATGTCACGAGTAACATCACCCGAGCAGTTATAACACACATCAAAAGATGACTGGTGCATGCGCTGATAACGGCCTTGCTCGGCTACATCAGGAGTGACGTTAGCCAAGTGGTTACCATGCGTGCCATACACGAGATACTTGGAAGGCAAGTCATTCACTCCCTATAAAAGTTAACAAGCTCACCAAAAGAAGTACGCTATAAATTACACTAAACCCTAGATCTGAGTACTTTCACTTATTGACTTGATCATCTGAGTACTATAGCGGACTTGTCTTTGTTCGTGACAGGAGATTATGTAATTGTTACACGTTCTAAGCTACATCAACTAGGTTGTTGAAAATGTTTCAAGGCATTCGAATTTGTGTACATTTCCTAAAAGCACATGTGCATGGGCTGTTCACACGAGATGCACCTTTGCACATTTTCCTACAAGGCAGACGGTCTTTCGGAATCAAATGGCCTATAAGTTTTCGTATAGAGTCATATGGCCTATAGGTTTTCATACTTTCACCCTCTTTGTCGACATGACATTCTTGCCTAGAGTGAGAGGAGAGTATTTCTAATTGAAATTGGTTCACACTCATATACATAGCTGTATATTTCTAGATTTCAAAGAGTTTATATAACTTTTTTACCCAGAATTTTTTTTTGTGAACATCAAAAAATATTTTTTTAATCTTTGAAAACAAATTTAATTTTATTTTTATTTAATTTTTGTTATCACCCAAATTTAATTGTTATCACTCTCTTATTTAAATTTTTTTTTTGACATACCTTATGAACTATTTTACTTTGATTATAAATCTAAATACTTACGCCTTAGCGCCTCGAATCCTACATCTCGCTTCATGAGGGTAAAACATCTCGCATTGCTAATTTTCCTTTGAAAATATTGGTCAAAATATTTGCACACTTAAAGTACTAATACCAAGTTCCAGTTTTTTTTTTTTTGCAAATACCAAGTTCAGACAATTGGGTGGGCATGCGCTGATTCATGAAATATGTTTGTACATGTTTGAGTTGCAGTTTCTCTCTCTCTTATACTTTTGTCTAATTTAAAAAAAAAAACATTATATGTAACCAATTAAATAAACAAGAATGAACAACTAATATCATGTGAATATTTTTAGAAATATGATTTCCTAGCATGTGTCAATGTACTGACTTAATAAATTAATGTTAGAAAAGCTTTATTTCCAAAGCATACATTAGAATTGAAAGTCTATTGCCACTATCAAAGCCACAAAAATCAAAACACAAAATATAACAATGCAAGCCATAAAAATGAGCAACTTTCCAACATTTAAAAGCTTACATTCAAAAGCCACAAAATCCACACAAATCAAAACACAAAAATATAACAATGCAAGCCATAAAAAATGAGCAACTTTCCAAATTAAAAAGCTTACATTCTAGTCACATAACATCAGTTTTGGATAGTTTAGATTATATCAATATTCTAAAGTTCAACTGGGGAAAATTACTTAGGGGAATATGTGTGACCCATCCTAACATTTTTTCCCTATTTATGTAATTTTCATTAGCCAATCCCCAAGGCTCACAAAAATTGCGAAAAGACCAAATTTTTTTACTTCGGGTGTTTTGGCTAAAGTAGTAAAGCTGCTTTTTTACTGTTCATTTTGTTTGTCCTTATTCAATTTTTTTTTTTTTGTATTTTTAGTTTTGCGTCAAACTTTGCGACCTATTGATCCGTCTCGACGAGAGGAATCGGAAAAGTTAAAAAATTTTGACCGAAAACGCTTAAATTTTTTCAAAAATACAGAATAAGTCAAAACTTCTGACTTATTCTGTATTTTGAAAAAATTTAAGCGTTTCGGTCAAAATTTTAACTTTTTCCGATTCCTCTCGTCGAGACGGATCAATAGGTCGCAAAAGTTTGACGCAAAACTAAAAATACAAAAAAAAAATTGAATAAGGACAAACAAAATGAACAGTAAAAAGCCACTTAACTACTTAGGCCAAACCCCATCAATAAGCTTCTCATATTGGCCAAAGACGATAGCATCCATGACCTTCATCATGTGTAGAAAAACTAGGGGACAGATGCCCCCTGGATTTCAATAATGTCTATATTCCCCCTATCTAGAAAAAACCTCTCATTTTATCCCCTAGCTCCCGCCCTTAAATTGGTTATGGAACCCTAGCATTCTCCAATTTGCCACAGGATCGGCCAGAATGTTTTCCCCATTGAGTAAAAGAAGATTCTATTTTTATTTTTATTTTTGTTATCTTCCTTTTAAATCGCAAATGGCCTCATATTTCATAGGTATTGATGAGTTTTACTATTTTTGTTCGTAAACTTTGTTAATTTATATCTTATGCACATCTTGTGGTTGTTATACATTATCAAATTTGCCAAAGGTATTTATTCGGGTCTCATATTTTTGTTTATAAATGAGGATCGAGTAAACAAAAAAGTTGCAATGCATTCTTCCTCTATCTCCTCAACAGACTACCGGCAAATGGCCCTATATCTCTTATTGTTTTTACAAGTTCTGTAAATTCATATCTTATGTAGTACGTCATTACAGTGGATCATAGGCCAAAGGAGATAAAAAATTAAGTTAGCACACAAGCAGTTGAAAGGAGATAAAAAAAAGACTTTTTATTTTTATTTTATAATGAACAGCGATAAAAATATTGTAGAGAATACAAGGACCACTGGCGGCTCCACCTGATTGGTTGGATGGTCACATGAACACCCCAAAAAATTTTTTTTACTCATAATACATGTAAAAAATTTGCACAAATTATAGGTTAGTCCATGCTTTGAACACCCATCCGAAATATAAACGAACACCCAATGCAAAATTAGATGTAACACCCACCAACAAATCGATATACTTTGAACAACCTAAACTACATCTTGTTATAGTCCAATCATATGTGAAAGCACACAAGAAAATGTGGTTGATTGAACACACTTTTTTATTTTGTTATACACACTAGTATATGAAATTTTGTGAAGAAATGACTGACTCGTTAAGCTAGTAGAGTTAAAGATCGTTTTTGAACACCCTGTTAAAAATTCCTGGAGCCGCCATTGACAAGGACTAGAGGGACACGAAGCAAGATGACATTACAACGTGAAGCAAAAATCCAAACTGGCACCTGCGCCTCTCGGGTGTTCTATGACAGACCGTGACTTATTTTATACCCTGGGTAAAATAACTTCAATTTACTCCAAATAGTTAGGATAAGGAAGAACTAATTAAGAAGTACATTTATATTGATATGTTTATAAGCATGAGAATATATGCTCCCTAGTTTAGCTGAATTACTAACTTAATCAGGAATAACCGAATAAATCTAGACAAAATGTTTTGCAGCATCCCGCAAGATTGATGGACGAGGTACTAAACAATGATGGTCCCCATGGATAAACAAGCAAAAGGATTGATCTCCTCTAATACAGCTTTTCAATATATGTAGCAAACCTCAATCCAACTTACTCTAATCTTAAGAGTAAAACTAATTGTTCCACTTCAGAGTATATATGCATCTTTCTTACTTTTATGATGCCCACTAGAACTAACATATGGTGGAACAACAAACTTTATCAGACTAAAATCAACCGTCACTAGGTAGATTAGCTTTTAGAGAACAAGTGTGAAAGTACACATCTACGACCACGCTCCCCGCACATTGGGCCTAATCACATGTAGATGTGATAAATCAAGATTACACATAGAGAAACAGATACATGATAGAGACTTGGACCGGGAGACCACTAAAGACTTGACTCTAAAAGACTAAAACTATGATAGGTTTTTGAAGGCTTCTCGTCTGAAATCAATTGGCAACAGATTGAATAACATCTAAATTATATAAACCAAGCTTACAGAATCATTGGGTGATATATCCATGACAACTTCACTTCACTCGCTATGGTAAATTAAGACGGCCCCATCCCAAAAAGTTGCGAAACAAAATCCTCAAGTGACTAGCTAAGAAACTCCACTACAATCTCCAAATTTGGCTCTTAACCAGCTATATATATTCATTTAGACAATTCATCAAACACGTAATGTATACAATCATGAAACCTCGTCGTAAACTCATATATAGTACTATATAACACTGCAAAAGTACCATCAGGACACGCGCAACTAAATATTCCTATTCCGTAAAAGGAAGCTATTTCGAATTGCAAGATCACAAAATGTAACCTACTGTAATTCAAATCAATCGACCACTTTTAAATTGCTCAATTAATCTACCACAAAACGAATACAATCAACTGTACACTGTAAGGCGCGCAAGTATATCAGGCGAATATAGAACTCCATTGAAGAAGCGATTCAAGTAATTCAACATACAGATCTCAACGATAACCGACACTAAAAAAGTGCTTCAAGTACGCCAAATTGAAAAGAGTATTATGTATACAAATTACAAATAAGCGAAGCATCAGTAGGGACTAAAGAAAGAGAGCATTTCAAAAAAAGAAAGAAAGAAAAGTATAGAGAGAGAGAGAGAGAGAGGAGAGAGAGAGAAATCTGACCTGGTGTTAGCGTACTCGTAGAGCTTGTCGGTGCTGGAGAAGATGATGACTCCGACTTCTGCATCGCAAAGGATCGCTAGCTCCTTGGCCTTCTTAAGCAATCCGCTCCTCCGCTTCGAAAAAGTCACTTGCCTGCTCGTCGTGTTGTCGATCCTCCTTATCACGATCTTTCCTCTCCCCATCCTACACGCACAGAGAAAGAGAGCGGAGATAAAACAAAGCGAGAGCAGGAGAAGGAGAGAGAAATTGAAAAAAACCGGAGACCGAAGAACCAAAAACATCCACAAGAATTGAAGAAAATCGGAGTTCGAGTCTAGAGAGAGACTGAATCGATGAAAATGAGAAATGTTCTGTGGAATTTAGCGTGCGAGAGAGGAGAGAGAGAATCGGAGAGAGAAAATTTTCCGATAAGGAGTTACCTTTTTCTCCCGAGAAGGACTAACTTTGGTGGAGACTTTTAGAGAGCAATCGTCGCTTTGGGCAGTTTTCTGCTTAAGGAAAGAAGTACAAGTACGAGAAAACCGGCGAGGGAGAATACCACTAGTGGGTTCGGAAAACCAGGTAGCGGTTTGGAGCGTGGCCGGCACGTGGACGAATGGGGTGAGGGAGAGGGATTATTTATGGGGGTACACAGTCGCCGTATGGATCGTCGACGCGTGGGAACTGAATTGTGGGACTTCCCCTTTTTGGGAATTTCGCTTTTTCGAAACGAAATGACAGTACTATATATTTTTGTTTTTTAATTGGACATAGAAAAGTGTCGCGTTTGAAGGTATTTGAGATTGTCTATTATACCCTTTGGATCAACAGGAATATATAGCTATTTTCACTTTTATCCCCTAAAATTATTCCAATCTTGTTATGTCATCCCTAAACATTTAAATTAGAGGTGGCAAATGGGTGGGTTGGGTTTGAATGGGTTGAATATGGGTGAGTTGACTATGGGTCAAGCTAAACCCAACCCAACCTAGCACAACCCATTTTTTTTTTTAAATAAAGATTATGTGTTGTTTAAGATCAACATGTATCTTGTGGATCATACCAGGAAATTATTACTCCAAATAAATTAGTATTACTCTAGATTGTTTACAGCAACAGAGGGAAAAAAAAAAAAGAATGTCTTTTACTGTACAGTCTTCCTCCCCGAACAAAATGGCACTGCCACGTGTACACATGGCCCATTGGTTATAGTTTTGGAATTTACAATTGAAGAGAAGATTGGGAGGAGAGAGAGTAGCTTGAAATTGATTTCTAAGTTGGGAACCTGAAATTGATTTCTACTGTAATACCCGTTCCCGGTATTTAAATTTTAATTCGCATTTTAGACTGATTATGGGGTTTGGGTTAAAAATTAATGGCAATGAAAGTTGGAGGGGGTGAGATGTGATTTGCTAGGGGATATTTTTCTTCCCCTTTCCTTATCTGATAGCAATCAGAGAAGAGAGAGAGAGAGAGAGAGAGAGAGAGAGAGAAGTCGGCAGAAGAAGAAGAAGAAGAAGAAGAAGAAAGGAAGGAAGAAGAAAAATTGGGAAAAACTCAAAAATAAGAGGAATGTACGGGCACATCTGAGATGCCGAATATAATAGTCGAATCTACCTTTATCTTTGGAGATCGAGGTGAGTGTTGATTCATAGTTGTAACTTCTTTTGGTATGATTTGATATTGAATTGTGGCATACGTGCCGATAATGGGGCCATGGGCCGGGGCATATGTGCCGATATTGAATTGTGGCATACGTGCCGATAATGGGGCCATGGGCCGGGGCAAACGTGCCGATATTTAATTGTGGCATACGTGCCGATAATGGGGCCATGGGCCGGGGCATATGTGCCGATATTGAATTGTGGCATACGTGCCGATAATGGGGCCATGGGCCGGGGCAAACGTGCCGATATTTAATTGTGGCATACGTGCCGATAATGGGGCCATGGGCCGGGGCAAACGTGCCGATATTAAATTGTGGCATAAGTGCCGATAATGGGGCCATGGGCCGGATTGGGCAAACGTGCCGATAAATGTGGCTTAAAGCCGATCTTTTGATTTTGATATTGATTAATCAAATTGTTAGTGATCGTGTTGATGGTTAGAGTTTTACATTTGGGTGTGTATCATTCTTAGGTATTTATTAATTCGGTCAGATCTTGTTATATTATTATTGAGGTTGTATGTTGTGGTTGTGTGCCGTGATTGGCTGTGTACCGTGGCTTTGAGCCAAGATAGCTGTGGGTCGGGGTTGTGTGTCGAGGTTGTGTGTCGGGAGTGGCGAAGTGCCGAGTTTGACTATGAGCCGTGGCAGTGTGCCGAGTCGGGTTGTGTGACGAGATTGCGTGCCGGGATAAGCTATGTGTCGTCGTTACGTGGTGGGATAGGCTACGAGTTAAGATGGAATGTGTGTCGTGGTTGTGTGCCAGGATTGGCGGGGTGTAGGAATAGGTTGTGTGATGTGGTTGCGTGTCGGGATTGGCTGTGAGTTGAGATGGACTATGTGTCGTGGTTATGTATTAGAGTGGTGCAGCGGAAGTGCGGTGGCGGTGTGTTGTGGTCGCGTGTCGAGATTGGAGGTGTGTCGTGCTTGTGTGACGGGTTGGTTGTGTGCTGAGCTAGCTACGCTTATTTCTTTTGAGTATTGAATGTCAAGTTTGTTTGAACTATATCTATGTCTCACACACTCTCCTGAAAACGGGTTCCAGTTTGCAGGTTGTTTTTAGGTGGTGTCCACTGCTAGTCCCGTGGTGCGGTCGTGATCTGTATGGGGCCCTTTGTCGTGTCAGGATTGGACCCGCCGTAGTGCTGATCCGGGGTGGGTCGTTACATCTACGGTGGGAAAATTGATTTCGTGGAAGTGGTATATGCTTCTTAGAGAGAGGGGGGAGGTTCAGTCCCATTCCATAATATATATGGGTTCAACTTCAACCCATTTTGAACCCAAGTAAACCCAACTAAATGTGGGTAAATATGGGTTCACCCATTTACAACCCACATTATAATATGGGTAGGTTGGGTTGGGTTTTAAGTGGGTGAATTTGGGTGGTTCATGGGTTGGGTTGAAAATTGCCACCTCTAATTTAAATCGACCTATTTCATTCGTAAACTATTGAGATAGTTGCAATAAAGTTTTGTATAGAACATTTTTTGTCCAAATGGACAATTTCAAATACTTTCTCCGTTCTAAAAATATAGTCTCTCGTTTAATTCTAACCGGATAAAAAATCGATTATGTCTTTCAATCGATAATACATTTTATATGAAATATAGATCTTGTTTGATAGATCTCAATTAAATCTAAAATAAAAAGCTTTTAAAATCACATAAAACATTATAGATTATAAGATATATTACATTAAAAAGTGGCACGAACTCCCAAAATGAACTACATTTTTGGGACAGAGGGAGTATGTGCAAGCTTGTACTGACAAAACAAATGACAAACTAGGGGTGCATACGGTCTAGATTGGATTGATTCTCTAGAAATCCAGTAAGCAAACCATTCAGATCGGTTCTAGAAAATTAAGAACCAAAACCTAACCATATACGTGTACAACCTGTCCAGATCCAAACCGCAAAACCAGACCATTTTTTGGTTTGGTTTCGATTCTACCCGATTAGCGTTGGACACTTTTTCACAACACATGAACTCAAAAAATAATTTAGAATTTGGAGCACTAACAACTCATAAATTAATAATTGAATTTTATAAGATTCAAAACCAAATATGGTCGACATAATACACATGCTTGACGATCTACCTAAACAACTCCTAAAATTGATGAAAACAATCAATAAAGTAGCTTAAACAATGAATGAATAGTCTAAAAATGAGAAAAAAAAAATTCAATAGCATGTTGTACTAGGAAATTAAAATTGAATTTGGGTATTAGTAGGGTTGAATAATTATAGTAACATATATTAAAGACTTCCTAAAAAAAATAGACGTCTACTCTAAATAGACATAAATGAATGCCTTACGAGGGAAAAAGAATATTAACTCACCAACTCAATATTATTAACACACACACACACACTAGGGGTGAACAAAAAACCGGCTGAATCGAACTGAGTACAAGAACCGAACCGAACCGAACCGGTTGATTTTTTCGGTTTTTAAAATATTTAAGTTCGGTTCGGTTCTCAGAATTCAAATTTTTTTGAAACCGGTTCGGTTCCCGGTTCAAGGGATTTTCAGGCGAACCGAACCGAACCG